>WOXC01000165.1:0-64575 GCA_011680675.1 Gymnobelideus leadbeateri | reverse complement strand
ATGAAAACAAAGTAAACAGACTTATGATCTGTAAGTTTGCAGCAACAAAATTTTCAAAAACAACAAAGCATATTCAATAACTTCTCACTAATAGCTGCTATTGATATTTTTTCTAAGAGCAAAGGTTCTTGATATAATTAAAGTTCAAATATATGTATGTATATATATATATATATATATATATATATATATATATATATATATATATATATATATATATATATATATATATATATATATATATATATATATATATATATACATACATATATTAGATCATATAACTTTTAAATGGTAGTTACCCTTAATAAAGTTCTTTTAGTATCACCAAAAAAAAAAGAATAGGTATTTACAAGGATGGCATACTAAAAACAGCTGATAAAAACATCCCTCCCACAAGTACATAAAAAATCCAGGCAAAAGTTGGCATAACCTTAGAGAACATGTACAGCCAAAAAGTAATTCATAGCTCCTGGTGTTTAGAAGTTCCTTTCTTTTCTATATTACATTCCCTTAGGAATCACAGAGTTTTCTTCTAGACTCCTTGTAGAATTCTCAACTTGTTTTCACTCAATATGTCTAGCTTGTCCTCATATCCTTACCTATGATTGCTGTTCTGTCCAATACTTTATGATGTTTTGAAGTTAATAAGGTCTTCTTATGATCCAGTGGAGGGGAGAAGATGAAATCTCCCACCATCCACCCCCTAGCAATTACCTTTTAGGGGACTTGGATTGCTTCAACCACTGACTTTAACTACACTGATTTTAGACTGGCTAGATCTTTTATCCAAAACTCACAAGGTAATGAGTCTCATCAACCATTCCAGTACATTTTCTGTATAGTGTTATTTCACTTCATCCAATGTCTTTTAAATCTCCCAAATTCATTAAAGGGCTCCCCACATAGACCTCGTTCAATTCTTCTGGCAGACTGATTGATTCAATAGATTGGACTACCCTGGTGAAGATATGAAGGGTTAGTCATATTAAGTGAGGCAGAAGTGATTCATTCATTGATTCTACTGACACCCTCCCCCATCACCACCCTTAGAGAGGCTTAGGGGAAGACATACAAGTAGATGAAATGGTGTAGTTAGACCTTAGCTAACAAACATAGAGTTCAGGATAAGTATAATGCTTGAAGCTTTTCCTACTTGGCACATGCTAGAGTTTGCACTTTAGTGGCCCAACCTTACAGATTTTCATAGGTCAAGCCTATGTCATCATGACACATCAAGAGAAAGCTTTAGTAGAGGTTTTAGTTTTTCCTTTCTTCTTTTCTTTTTAATGAACATTTCCCACATTATAAGGAAGCTTGTTAAAGAAGGCACTAGATTTGGATCACAAAAGCTGGAGTATTAATGACAGTAAAACTAGTCATTTTGGGCATGACCTTGGTATAGTCACTTCATTATAGGTCTCAATTTTTTATTTTTTGATATAAGCGCATTAAACTCAATGATGTCGAGAATCTCAGCTGTGGTTAAATCCTTTGATCCAATTATGACAGTCTAGGGGCAGCTTAGGATATAGCATGTGCTATTTATGTGGCATAAAAGTTAGAAAAGACAGAGTTTCAAGTTTCATCTCTGTCACCTTCTGGCTATATGGCCCTAAGCAAATTTATTTCATTAGTGGTCTATGAAATGCCCAAAGATTATAAACTGCTATCAGTGCTGACCTGTGTTGGTAGATGGAGTTTATTCACGTGGGAGTTCTTGGTACCAAAGAAATCACAGTCCAGTATTTACTCCTATCCATAAATGGGTTTTTATCTAACATTGTAAGAAATGCTTCACTTGGTTCATAAGAATTTTGACAACATAACAGGTGGAAAAGGTAACTTTGGCATGAGTAATCAGGACTGATTTGCTGAAGGAAATAAGCTTTGTAGCTCCCAGCACAGTAGGTTCTGTGAACACTTAGTGTGCCCTTAGTAAACCCTTACAAGACAGAACCAAGAATATGTAAAGGAGAAAAAAGTGAAGGAAATGAATTTAAAATGTTCAAAAGATCTGAAGATGTTAGTGAATTCACCTATGGTTGTAATATGCTGCATACGAAAGGCCACAAAAACAATGTTTAGTAAAGAAAAAAAAAGTCCTGGAAAACACAGACCCACATTTTAGACACAGTTTTATAATTGTGAGTCACATTTTCTGCAATTTCCTGAGGGAATTTCGTTTTAACTTTCAACAACTGAGTGTATTGGCAAATACTTGGCAACTCCTAACTTAATAAGCCACAAAAACCTACCAATCAATAAACTGTGAAATGACAAATATTAGCAATTAAAGTGGAATGTAACTGAAGCCACATCAGAAAGTAAACTCCCTCCCAAGGCCTGTTGCTTTATGGGAAGTCGTGGCAGCATGACTTGGCTCTGATTTTCCCCTCCAAATGGAAAGCTCTGGAAGAGGGGCTTGATTTAAAGCAGAGCATACAAATTGCTGTTTAGTACCTTTGTTAAACTGGATAAAAGCAATAGTCAATTAGCCTTGACCAGGAAATAATGTCATCAGCCTTTTGACATAGCAACTTTTTAATCACCAGTGTAATTGGCAAATTTTTCTTTTCTGTCCACTGCAATGTAATTAGCATAGACTTGAATGCATTATGCTGTTCTTTACTATATATGTAATATGATGCTTGTGCTACTTTATTTTAGGGATAAATACCTGATGTATATCATTTTAATTTTACCTCAAAGATTTAAGACTTTAAGAGAGACTTTAGTTTTCTCTATTATTTACATTTTAAGAAATTTGAAAAAGGAAGGTAAAGACTGCCTTAAATTCTCAAAGAAAACATCATGACTGCAAAGGCATAAAAAATTCAGGAAGAAATCCAGTTGGAATATGGCAAATACAAAAGAGGCACAGTTCTCCAGATACTATTGAGAGTTGTGGAAATAAGATCAGAGTCCCAGTATTTAACTTGGTAAATAGGGCACCTAAGATTGTTTTTTGAAAGTATGCAACCAGGAACATAGGGCTGAGGGTACAAAATGCATAAGTAAATAAAGACCAAAACTCCTTCACTATGTGTTTTATCATTAGTTTGCTTCAAAACCAGGATAAGAGACAAAGGAATAACACAGAAATATACACATCTAAATCTGCAAGTAATCTAATACTATTACTTTACAAAAATTCCTATTGTTTTCAGGGAGGCTTGGAGAGGACACTGGGTTCTCACAGTTTTGTGTGGTTTATCCATTGCTCCTGAAGAAGACCATTACATCAGGAAGATGATGACATCACTTGCAATTGAATTGGATTTAATTGAGGGAGGTCTGTGCAAAGTCACCAGTCTCATTTTTTCCTCCAGAGTCATCTGGGTCCAGTGGCCAGATATCCATCAGAACAACTGGAAATGGCCCATGAAGCAGTGGGAGACCTTTGAGGTCCTTCCAAGTTCTCACTAGGACTGAGGCAACATCCATTCAGTGATTAGGCCTGTTTAAGAAGTGAGCCAAGAGATGCCCCCTTTAAAAATAAATCAGATTGGGAGTGGAAGACCCTCAGGGTTTCTGACTGAAAGAGAAACTATTACTATTTACATTCACTCTGAGTCAGAAAACTCACTTGGCCTACCACACCTTTGAAAAAAAAAAATTACTTGGTGCCCTCCTGGAAGTCTACTTTCTTTAACCCTTTAACAGTTTTTATTTTATTTTTTTTAATTTGAGTCATTTCCAAAAATATAAAATATTTTAATTACACATCTTAAATTGACAAATTTATTGTAAATTTGTGAATTTGTTCCTGCATTCAAATTTTGATGACACAATAATATGTCATGTAACCCTATAGTATTGTATTATAAATAAGTCATTACATACACAGACTTCCCAACAATGCATAATGTGCTTACCTGCCAACACTTCCTTGTTAAGACCCATTGGCAAACCTGACCACTTATAACTTCCATTCTGTGTGTTTACATGGAAAATAATGTAATAATTGCAACTTTAACTCTGTTATACAATAGACAAAACATGCATGAATGGCTTTTCACAATTTTCTGATCTTCTCTTATTTCCTTATGCTTCCACCACCTCCTTGTTTTTATTCAATGCCCCTCAGTTGCAGCTGTAGCTACTGCTGCCCCCTTGAATATTTCCAGCACCCCCCAAGAGGTGGTATTGCCCACTTTGGGAACCTATGTTCTGAGCTATCAGAGCTCAAAAATAACCATTAAGTGGTTTTTGGGCAGGGTTCCATTTTTGGCCAATCAATGAAAGACAGAGTGAATTGGGTTTAAGGCAAGATCTTTAAGAAAAAAAAAATGTAGCCAGTAAACCCCAAGATATCAAGGTAGGTTTCAGTCATCAAAATTTATCTTCCTTTGGGCAGAGCATGCTCAGGTAAGGGCCTGAAATGAGAGGAAAGGAGAGAAGAGGAGAGTTTTTTTGCTCAACTGAAACCGGACAGTTGGGTCCCCACTGTGACAGCTCAGACTAAGGCTATGGATTTCCTTTGTTCTCAAAGAGGATCATGTCATCAGGATGATGATGCCATAACTTGCAAGTGAATTGGATTTAAGTGAGCGAGGGCTGTGCAAAGCCTAACTTTCTCTTCCAGAGTCATCTGAGACCAGTGGCCAGTCATAGATGAGGATGACTACAGATGGCCCAGCTCTCAAAGTCTATGCCAATAGAGTTAGAGTCCTAACTGGCTTTAACAAAGTAGAAGGCTTCGTATATGATGCCAAAAATATGACCAGCCCACCCAACTGTGGAAAGGCTCCTTTGCCAGAAAGTTGAGTAGGTGATCTTTTTTGGCCATTGTTGTGTTCAGTTATTTTGAGTTGTATCTGACTCTTCATGACACCTTTTGGAGTTTTCTTGGCAAAGACACTGAAGTGCTATGTTTTTTTTTTTCATTTCCTTCTCTAGTTCATTTTGAAATGAGTAAATTGAAGTAAACAGGGTTGAGTGACTTGACCATGGTCACACAGATAATAAGTGTCAAAAGTTAGATTTGAATTCAGGGATATGAGTCTTCCTGACTTAAGGCCCTGCATTCCATCTGCTATACCTACCACCTAGCTGCCACCATAGTGATCAATAAAAAATTTACAGCTACAATATGGCTCCCAGACCTTTTATGAAGAGAGAATGACTGAAAAAAGAGGAAAACAGTATTAAAAAGTATGTATGTGTGAACTTATACAAACTTCAGTGACTAAGTTGGTACGTTACTAAAAGTATTAAACCACATCCATAGAGATTATCTCAAAGGAAATAGAATAAGAAGGCATGAAGAAGGTATAATTGTATAGAAGGAAAGTTGTTTTTGTTTTGTTTTGTTTTGTTTTTTAACCAGGGGTCCTTGATCTGGTGTCTATGAATTTATTTTTTAAAATATATTTTGATAACTTTATTTTTTAAACATGGGTTTCCTTTATAAATCCTTGTTGTTATCCTTTCATGTTTTGAATTTAAAAACATTATTATGAGAGGAGGTCCCCAGGCCTTCCCAGATAGCCAAAGGGATCCATGAAACCCAAAAGATGAAGAACTTCTCTTTTAGATACTAAATACTCTTTGAAGAGGCAAATAATGGAGTTGGACAAGTTAGTTTTTGCCACATAGAAAAATAATAGCATCATCTCATGAGACACTTGGGTTGCTTCTCCTTTCAGTGGTCACAATGAGAATAAGCAAAAAACAAAACAAAACAAAACAAAACAAAAACAAAAAAACCTCCATGAAGATATTCATAGCTTATATACCAACTTCTGCTAAAGAATGTGAAGAAATAAAGACACTATGATAAAGTAGACAAGGTTTTCCAAACTCAGTAAATATTTGGTATATACTTAATGACTTCAGTGTGTGGAGCTAGGGGATGGCAGACATAACAAGACTGGAAAAAAATTGTTCGGGATCAAAAATTGAAAGAGGCCAAAGTGATATAGTTTACCAAGAAAGTGCAATCATGAATACTTTTGTCAAAAGGATATTCAATAATGCTGCATATGGCAAGCACTTATGATCACAAAAATGAAACAAGGAAAGATAAATTTCTAATAAGAATATTTCAGAACTGGTTGTGTAAAATCAGTTCTGCAATTGGTTAAAAGGCATCACTATCAGTTTATTAGCTGGTTAGTAAGATCAAAATAAATTACCAAATTAAAAGGAAACAAATGTATTTAAAGCAGCTCCACCCTGACCTGTTTTAAACAACTGACTAAAACAAACAAACAGAAAAGGAAATGAGCAAAAATGAAGGCATTTATTCTATCACCATTTTGGAGATATGTAACCACTATGAAATAATGGCTACAATTAGGAGGACAAAAGTACCAGAAACATCTTCAGGCAAAAAAATACTTGCTCTTCTTGATTAGGAAAAAGACATGGCAACTAAAGATAAAATTGTTTATAGTAAAGAGGAGGAAGATGTAGCATCATGCTCTAGTCATCCCGCATGACTTGAATATGCAGCTTGCTTCCTTCTACCTCATAGAGTCTCTCTATTCTTTTTTTTTTTTTTTGGAGCAGGGGAAGGTAGGGCAATTGGGGTTAAGTGATTTGCTCAAGGTCACAAGGCTAGTTTTTGTGTTAAGGGTCTGAGGCCAGATTTGAACTCAGGTCCTACTGACTCCGGGGCCAGAGCTCTGTTCACTGTGCCATCTAGCTGCCCCGAGTCTCTCTATTCTTTGCAGCTCAAGAACCATTTTCTAAATTAAACTTCTATGATCAGTCATCTGCTAGTGCTTTATCTCCCAAATTACTTTGTGCTTAACTCTTTTGCATTTGCATTTCTTAATTTCTTATTAATGTTTTATATACATATACATACATTTGTACATGTGTGTACATCCCTATTGTCTCCCCATAAGTAGGGATTGTGCTCATCTCTCCAAAACTTAGCATAATGTCTAGCACATACAATTTACTTAATAGATATCAAATAAATTCATCAATTACTTATGGAAAATATTATTTCTCACACAATTCTGTAAGACTATAATTTGCAAGTGAGTTAAAAATCAACATTTGATAGAAGGAATTCCCCACATGTATGAAATCACCTAAGTCTCTTAATATCTTAAACTAGCAAAAATAATTTGGTTTAAGCAAAAAACCTATAGACAGCACAGTATGAGACTCACCCAAGCCAGGTAATTATGAGAACATTCTTAGTTGAAACAGGAAATATAATTTTGCATTTCTATAACAGATGATCTTTGGTCAATCACAGTGGAACTACTGAATCTAAGTGCCACTACTAGAAATGGTGGAGTAAAGTGACACTTAAGAAGATGAAGGTGATAAGAACATATGGATTTAACAAAATATAGAGAGAGGAAATCCATGATTTATAGTCAAACATTTTAAAAATAATTCATAGATCAATTTTCAAGATGTCTCAAAGAATGGTACATTCCAAAGAAATGATAAAGGTCACCATTATGTACCAGTACTAGGGGGGAAAATATAACCCAGAAGATATCAGCAACTACTGAACCATATTCTAATTTCTGTAATATCTTTATGAAAATGACCAATTCATGAATGAAATATCTCAATGAAAATATGAGAAAGGAACACATCTGTCTTCACATTTGATTTTGTACAGCAGAAAATAGTCACAAAATTGTTTGAGAAACAGAGAATTCATAAAAATACCATGTCAATCTATTTGTTAATTACCCTCTCCCCTCAAAAAAAAACCTGCCACATTTCATTTGGTAGAATAAAAGGTAGTCTTTTAGCTTCTTCTAAAAGAAGATGATGTGTTAAGATAATTCAACATTCCATACTATTTATGACCATGGAGATAACCATGTTTCCATGTCTGTATATCAATATGAAGAACTTAAAGCAGGAAGATAGATTTTTAACCAAAGTTATCCCCTCCCATTCTGTTTTAAAGTAGGAGAAGATGCCCTGTAAAAATTCAAATAGAATGATTATTGGTACACTAGTTCTATAGATAGTGATATTGTGCTTTGAACCACAGAAATATAAGAAGGTCTTTTAAATAAGAGCCATATTCATGCAAAAGAGATCCATTTACCCATCCACATGTACTGAATAAAATAAATAAGTTGCCTAGATTCTGACATGAGATTGAACAAAAATCCCATGAGTATGTCCATGAATACGTGCATCTTATAAACAATGGACAATATACTGGGTCTCAAATTGAATGAGGGGAAAAGGGGCTAGATAGTATGCAGGAAATTTCATAGATTTTTCAATCTTTCCACTTTGTTCTCTGTCACAAAAATTTATTTTAAAAGCCAATATCTATTCCCCCACCCAGGGTGATAAAAGACTACAAATCACAGGACCTTATGATCTCAGAATAATAGTAATTACAGAGAACCCAAAGTGCCATATATAAACGAATGGCTTGTGCAAAAATGCTGCTATATATGAACAATGATGCCTTGTCCATGAGAAGTGGAATAAAAAAACATCATAAAGGACATGTTTGTAATGGAGGGAGAAATGAAGATAGCCTGGTCATGAATTAAGAGTTAAAGATCACAGATTGAAAAAAAAAAAGGGGGGGGTGGCTAGGTGGTGCAGTGAGTAGAGCATCAGCCCTGGAGTCAGAAGAACCTGAGTTCAGATCCGGCCTCAGCACTTAACACACACACAAACAAAAAAAACCTAGTCGTGTGACCTTGGGCAAGTTACTTAACCCCAATTGCCCTCCAAAAGGCAAAAAAAAAAAAAAGATCACAGATTGGCCCTCCATTTATTGTAGCTAGGTGATGAGATGGATAAAATTCTAGGCCTAGAGTCAAGAAAACTTGAAACCAAATGCAGCCTCAGATACTTAGTCGTTGTATGACCTTGGAAAAGTTGCTTAACCTCTGTCTGAGTCAATTTCAATTTCAATTTCAGGTGATTATTATCATCTACCTCCCCAAGGTTGTTGCAAAGATCCAATGAGGTAATATTTGTAAATCACTTAGCACAGTAATTGACACATATCAAGTATTTAATAAATGCTTGTTATCTTCCTGATACACATGAAATAGTGAAAGAATTAAGAAATGACTTTCAGTAGTTTCTGTATAGCTTCAGTAGTTTTGTATAGCTTCTTTATGGAACGCTACAAAAAGTCATCTCCAAAACTGACAAAGGATAAGTGCAGGGATGAGTTGTAGCAGTTACAAAAGTATTCACAAATTTGCAATCACAGAACCATTAAAATATTAACACTGATTATTATGAGACAGAGTCAAGATGGAGGAGTAAAGGAAGCATTCAGATGAGCTCTCCAAACATTCACCTCCAAACTGCTCTGAAATAATGTCTCAAAACAAATTGTGAAGTGGCAGAACCAACAAAAGGTCAGGGAGACACTTTTTTTTTCCACCCCAAGACAATTCAGGAGGTTGGCAGGAGAGATCTGTGACAATGGGATGGAGGCTGACTCAGAGCTCATGTGAATGAAACAGTAGTGGAAATAGGTAGTGTTGACAGAAGCAGCAGCAACTTAAGGATCTCTCAAGCCAGAGATGGTAAGGTGAGCTAGCAACTGGCCAGAAATATATTACAGGAGACTCCTGTGCTAGCACTGGATGCAGGACTCAATGTTATCTGGCAAATCTATTCCTTATAACAACTTTTGGGTCATAATTTTAGGGCAGAAAGGAACACTTTTGATCAAGAGGGAGCAGGGGCCCTGTGAAACAGCATTACTTTTATTCACAAAAGATCTGGAAACTGAAGAGCCGTATTACTCTCATTCCAAAGGAGCTGGGGACTTTGAGGAGCTATATTCATTGTAATTGCAAGAGATCAAGGACCCTTTCTGGGTAAAGGCCAGAGTGAACACCAGGAGAGCAGTGACCACACCTCTTCCCAGAACACACCAACTTGGAAGCATCTAAAACTTCCAAAATTGCAGAACAAGCTCTGAAAACAGCAGTACAAAAAAGTCTGATGCTTGGCACAGTGCCCCTTCTCCCTCACACTTTACATGAAGTTCTAAATCAAGAAATAGGGTGGGAAAATAAAGCAAGCAAAAAGAACCTGATTATTAAAAAAACCTTCAATAAAAGGGAAGAAATCAAAACTATCTGTAGTCACAAGAAAAATCCCTCTAAATCTCTATTGGCTATAAAAATGCAAATTAAAATCACTCTGAGATACCACCTCACCCCTATTAGATTGGCTGATGACAGAAAGGAGAAGTCATGATTGTTGGAGGGAATGTGGAAAAATTGGGACACTTTGATAGTTCTTTGGGTGTACTTCTAAACTGTTCTCCAGAATGGCTGGACAAGTTCACAACTCCAACCATTCTGGAGAACAATTTGGAAGTACACCCAAAGAACTGTCAAAGTGAGCATACTTCTTGACCCAGAAACAACTCTACTAGGTCTGTATCCCAAAGAGATAGAAGAAAAGGACATATATGTGCCAAATTATTTATAGCAGCTCTTTTTGTTGGGGCAAAGAACTGGAAATTGAATGGATGCTTGTCAGTTAGGGCTGGCTAAACAGGTTGTGGTATATGGTTATAATTGAATATTCTAGGAAATAATGAGCATGATAGTTTCAGAAAATCCTAAGAATTACTTTAATGAACGGATGGAAAATGAACATTGTACACAATAACAGAAATACTGTACCATAATCAATTGGGAAAGATTTAGCTACTTTGATTAATGCAATGATCCAAGATAAAGGATCCATGGTGAGAAATACTATCCACCTCCAAAGGGAGAACTGATGAAGTCTGAGTACAGATTGAAACATGCTTTTTTTTTCAACTTGCTTTATTTTTGTTTTATGTGTATTTTCTTTTGCAATATGGCTAATGTGGAAATATGTTTTGTATGTCTTCACGTGTATTATCAATATCATATTGTCTCTCTTCTCAAGAGGTAAGGATGGAATAAGAGGGAAGGAGAAAATTTGGAATTCTAAATTTTCAAAAATGAATAGTAAATATTGTTATACATATAATTAGAAAATATTTAAAGAAATTAATAAAAATAAAAAAACATTGATTATCTGGTATGCTGTCAAATAAGAGGAACCTAAGAATCTCAGACTTTTACTGATAGAATATGTAACACCAGTAAGGTATTGGTAGCAAATACAACTGTGACAAGATATAGTAGATAATCTAGAAGGTTGGACTTCTTCCTTCCCCTTCTCTTCTTCCTTTCCTTTTTATCCTTCACCATTCATTACTGTCTCTTTTTTAACCTTATTCTTTTATTTTTTGAGGGCAATTGGGGTTAAGTAACTTGCCCAAGGTCACACGGCTAGGTTTTTGTTTGTGGGTGCATTAAGTGTCTGAGGCCGGATCCGAACTCAGGTCCTTCTGACTCCAGGGCCGGCCCTCTACTCACTGTACCACCTAGCCGCCCCATACCTTATTCTTTAACAAAACAAACACACACACACATAAACACACAGCTTTTCCTACCACACACATCTAGCTTTTTCACACATATATTACTGCCTGTTTTTATCTTAGTTTCAAGATCCCATTGTCCCACTAATCTTTTTTTCTTTTGGTATGGATTTTAGTCTCCTCACTGACAACTAAACTGCCAATTTCTACCATTGGTTCATTTAAAGTGTCCTGTTAATTCAGTTAAATCCTGGGGATTATAAATTTCTTCAAATGGTCTCATATATAATAATGCCATTTTATCACTTTAATTGAATTTAATTAAAATAATCTGTAGGCTTTTAAAAAAAAAGTCAAGCATACAATAGGAAAAAAAGCATGTAATTCACTCACATTATGCTAAAATTGACCCAAATGCTTTTGATAGCCACAGCTAAAGTATACCATTAGTGAGTGACTGAGTTATTATTATAATACTACTATATTCCCACTGGATTAGCAATAACACTGATGTACATATTTCCTCGGTGATGTAAATCTCAACCCATCTATGCCTACTGATACTGTGTATCTCCTGTCAGTATCCTCCAATAAATTCACCATACGTGGTCCTCCAACATGTTGAGAAACTTCCTAGCATCCTCTTCAAAATGCATGGAAACCAGTAGAGAACAGGCTCTTGGTTTCCCTTTTATTTAGCTACTTGCCAAACTCATCTTCTTTTTAGAGTTGTATTTTTCTGACATCACTGTACTATTTTTTCCCATGTAATTACTTATTTGTAATGAACTGCATATCCACATGTGTTCATATGCTCCTTTCCATTGTCCTTTGAGATATATGTGTATACATATACATATACAAATATATCATCCCCATTTTCCAAATGACAGTGACTCACTCAGTGTTACTTGGAAATGAATGGGAAAATTCATTGGAATTTACATACCCAACATCCCTCCTTTCATTCTGCAGTTCTTCACTACTTATAACAGAAGACTTTTAAAGAAATCTGTCTGTGTATTAATGTGAGGGAGACAGGGAAATATAGAAACTTTAGAAAGGAGACAAAATAGAATTGTAAATCATTAAAAAGTGATAAATATTTAGGACTTTTTTATCTCACAATTTTGTGACTCAAGCATTTTGGTTTGAAGCTGTAGCAGCAGCCTTATCTGGTGACAATGTCACCAGACTAGCTACTTCTCTGTTTCCCAGTGTCTTTGTCAACTCAGTGACAAGGGGCATTGTGTATTAAAATGGTTGGTCTCTCCAAAAAGTCCCTTTCACCCTCTGCTACTTACCCCCCCCAATTCATTTTTCTTTATAAGGTGATTTGAGTGTGCCTATCATGTTGCTTATATTTACCTCTTTGTGGTACTTACAACAATTGATGTCATGGCTTGAACTATGGTGGTAAGTCAGAAGGGAAACAAGGAAGAAGTAGATAAAAAGAATTTAATCAAAATGTTCTGAATAACTTTCTCTTCTGCAACTGAACAAATGGATATCAGCAGTATTTAAATTTTTGCTGGCCCTGGCACTGTGAGCTCAGAGAAGCCTTTTTGAATGTTCAAAACTACCTTATTTGTATATGTTAATTTATAATTTGTATAAAGTACATTTCCATATATGATCTCATTATTATCCAAATAGGACACATAAGGAAAGATTCTGTCTCCATCCAGGGAAAGAACTGACAAATAAAAGTATATATAAAATAATTTTTACACATACATACATGCACATGCACATATACAAACATATGTGTGTGTGTGTATATATATATATATATATATAGTTATATAGTTATATAGTTATCTCTGGTGGGGGAGAGGAAAGGAAGAAAAAATGGGGGAAAGAAACTTATGTGGTAATTTCTTGTGTATTTGAAGAGAATAGCAAGTTATAGAAGATTTGCAGTTTCACATGCATCTTTTTTTTTTTTTTTTTGCTTTTTGGAGGGCAATTGGGGTTAAGGGGTTAAGTAACTTGCCCAAGGTCACACGGCTAGGTTTTTTGTTTGTGTGTTAAGTGTCTGAGGCCGGATCCGAACTCAGGTCCTTCTGACTCCAGGGCCGACGCTCTACGAACTGCGCCACCTAGCCGCCCCACACATGCATCTTTTTTATGCTACTAAGTTATAGAAATGCTTGTTTTATTCTATAAATTAAAAATAGAATACATTTTTTAAAAACTATGAAATATTCACTTGGGTCACATAAACAATATGGAAAATTAGACATTTTCTATAATCCCACAACCTCTCAAATATCTTCAAAACAGAAATGATGTGCCAAAAATAAAGCAACTGCAGCTCTTTCCATGATCTAGGACATCCACAATCCAAAAGAAAGTAAAAACAAACAAATGAAAACCATGAATTAATGCTCACTGTCTTTGAGAATACGATCCTTCCACCAAATTGCACTTGCAGACCCAAAAACTGGACACAAAGACTTTTTATAAAACCCAATCTCACTCTGTCTTCCTGCCCCTGTCTTCTACTGTCATGGAGACTCCAGCTCCACATTGCAGAAATTTGCTTTTTGAGAGCCAGCATGCAGAAGCCCTTCATAAGTAAAAGCATGATAGAGGCCACAACAGCCAGCCAGAATTTCAGCAGAAAATTCCATAGCAGCAGTGCTACAAAACTCTAAACTGTTAGTACTAGGGCAGACAGCCCCTTACACCCACTGATGCAAAGCAATTCCATAGCACCAGTACAGCAGTTTTTTGAAACAAGAAAACCAAGAAACAGAAGGTGTAGGGTGTGTGTGTGTGTGTGTGTGTGTGTGTGTGTGTGTGTGTGTGTGTTTGTGTGTGTGTGTGCACCCATGCTGTGAGGTATTGTGAGGTATATATATGCCTGAAGGAAAGTAATCAGCATCTAATTGGACCGATTCTGTCCACTCAATGAGTCACTTGGGGTAGATACCTAGGCTGATGAACCTTGAATTGCCCAGCATGGAAGCTGAAAATTTTTAAGACCCAGTTACCACGGAAATCACCACCAAAGGGGATACTTAGAAAATGAACAATAGTAGAAAATAATGGGATGCAAAAAGATTGAAATTACCAAAGATCTCAGGAAGAAAACCCAAAGATAAATCAGAATGGAAAATACTAACAATATAAGGGAATATGGCTTCTATAGATAGTAAATGAATTCAGAATATATGAATAAACTCTGCAAAATAAAGGAAACAGATCCCACACTTGATGAGACAGAAGGACTAGATAATTATTGGGGTCTTGAACTAAAAATGAGTGTCAAAAGTAAATAGAAGAAGGAAATGAGTAATGAAAGTGGTGAGAGAAATCTTTTTTTGGAAAAGGGCACAAAACAAATAAACAAACAAACAAACAAAAAACAACTATTGACCAGGACTAGTTGAAGGGGTGAGAAGGATAACAGAGAAGAAAAAAATAGAGGAAGAATTAATTAACTCAATATAAGCAGGAGAGAAAAAGGAGTAAGAAGAGCCCCAAAGGGAAAGGGGTAACAAATGAGAGAAGAGGATCAGAGTAAGAGGAAGAAAGCCAAAGCTATCTTTTAAAATTAAAAGAAAATAGTGCTGGGCTTATAGCAGAAGAAAAAAAATCATAACTGTGAAAAATATTAAAGACAGATGGAGGAAAATAAACTTAACTTGGATCTTTAAAAGTGAATTTGTAAAACAATCCAATAAAATGAAAAAGAATTAGGAATTGAATAAAAAAACAAAACCCTACAATCTGTTGCTTATAAGATTTACATATAAAAAACAAAGACATGAACAAAATAAAACCTGAGGAAATGGGAAAACAATTACTATGTATCAAGTGAATAAACCACCCCCCAAAAAGTTTCAATCACAAAATCTGACAAATCAAAAACAGAAATTCAAAAAAATAAAAGGGAACAAAGAAATTCCATTATGCTGAAAGGAAGCACAGAATTGTAAGGGTTATGGGATTTAAAGATCTTCTATACCCCAATGGACTTGCTGACATAGCAGGAAGGGGCGGGGCAAGAAGAAGAGGAAAAAAAGCTAGAGTTCCATTGGGGACTGTTGGGGACTGTTGGTGGTCTCGGCAACAGCAGCAGCAGTAACTGCCAAGGTAGAGGTGGAAGCGCAAACCCCTTTTTGAGCCAGCCAGAATTTCTGCTAAGGACTCTTGTTGGGGACTGCCAGGGACTGGAACTGTGGGGGGCCGGAGCTGTTGTGAGCATGCTTCCTGGACGCTGAGCAGTTGCTGTGAGTGGGGAGAGAAGGACCTTTGCCTGAGATAGCCTGTTCTATTTTGAAGGCTTAAGAATGTGGTTGGTTACTACATTAACTATTTGTGCCAATTTCATAACTACTCTGATGGCTTTGACTTTCTGGTTTTGGGACTCAGTTATTTGGCATTTTAATAAATTATCTGGCTTTATTACCCATATAGAGACCCTGATATATTTTGTGATTAATAACCACATAAGCCTATTTATAATTGCCATAGGAATAGTGAATATTGCATTGTTAATACAAGAATATAAGCTGATATCAGTATTAAACTTATATGCTCCAAATGTTTTAGCATCAAACTTATAAAGGAAATAATTCCCATACTTCAAGAAGATATAGACAGTTATAGTTGTATCAGTTCAATATGCTTTTCTCTATTTTGGATAAGATAAGCAAAAAGATAAGATAGAAAGATAAACAAAAGAGGAAATATAAAACTGAATAAATTCCTGGAAGAATGAGTTAAAACAAAAATTGACTATGTATTATGGCACAGAGATATTGCAAAGAAATGCAAAAATACAAAAATAATCATTACATCTTCACAGACAATAAGGCATTAAGAATATAAATTGGTTCAGGAACCACAAATAAAAGATACAGATTAAAATTTGGAAATGAGTAAATCAAATAACATATCATAAAAATAATTAATTGCTATGTAAAAAGGTGATAATGAGGAAACAATACCAAAATTTTTGTCATCAGCTAAAGCAATCCTCATGGAAAATATAGTATCCCTAATAAACATTAAATTTTTAAAAAGAAGATTGGTGAACTGAATGTTATTTTTTTTTTAAATGAGAAAACCAAGTCACAGCCAAACATATAAGAACAAACACAAAAGGAAAGCTATTACAAAGTAGAGGAGAAATAGATAAATTGAAAACAAGAAAGTGTACAAGCAATAAAATTAATACCTGGTCCTTTGAGAAGACTGATAAAATTGAAAAACCATTAGCTAACCTAATTAAAAAGAGGAGAATATAAAGCCAATTAATAAAACAACCAACAAGCAGGGTAAAATCATGACAAAGGACAGTTAGGCAATACAGTCAATAGAGTGTAGGGCATGGAGTCAGGAAGATTCATCTTCCTAAGTTTAAGTTTGGTCTCACACACTTATAAGCTGTATGACCCTGAGCAAGGCACTTAACCTTGTTTGCCTCACTTCCTCATCTATAAGATGAGCTCAAGAAAGAAATGTCAAACCACTCTGGTATCTTAGCCAAGAAAATCCCAAAAGTGCTCAAAAAGAGTCTGAAAAACTGAAAAATGACTGAACAACAAAAATAGAAAAAAGAAAAAGAAGAAATAAAACATAATAGAACACATCTTACCCAGTTATATATGAAAAAAATTGAGAACACAAAAGAAATTGAATGATTTCAAAATTTTAATATATCCATACTATCAGAAATTCAGATACAGACCTTATATGATCTAATCTAAGAAAAGGAAACAAATCTATCCATAAAGGAACTAAAAAAGGATATTTCAAAACTCCTCAATCTGATAGATTCACAAGAGAATTCTATCAAACATTTAAGGAACAATTAGTACTTATATTTTACGAATTATTCTGAAAAACTTATAAATCACAGTACTATAATACTTATGAGATAAATATGTTCCTATTGCTTAAACCAGTGAAAGATAGAAAATAGGAGCAAAACTTCAATACCAATATCATTAATACACATTGACTCAAATTTCTAAACAAAATCTTGTCAAACTGACTACAATGATTTATATATATAAAGTCATTCACTATGACCAAGCAGAATTTATACCAGGGATACAAAAATGACTCAATATTTTTTTAAAAAAAACAATCAACATAATCTGTCATATCAAAAACAATAACATCCCAAACCATATGATCATCTCTGTAGATGCTGAAAAATCCTTTGACAAAATATATCACCTTCTTTCATGCTAAAAACCTTACAAAATACAGAAAAAGAGAAAATGCCTTTTTAGTATGATTTTAGTTTCATAAAAGTATCTCTCTAAAACCAAAAGCAAGTATAATATGCATTAAGGATGCCCTAGAAGGTTTCCCAATAAATTTATCAGTGAAGCAAAGATGCCCATTCACACAATATTATTTGATAGAGTCCTAAAAAGGCTATCAGAAGCAATAAGACAAGAGAAAGAAATCAAAGACATAAAGACAGGTAAAAAAGAATACATACTATACCTATTTGCTGATAATAGTATGGCTTACTTGGAAAATACTGTGAAACCAGCAAAGATATTAATTGAGCCAATTGGTTCAGCAAAGTTGCAGGCTACAAGATGACAGAGTAGAAACAGGATCTCTGCATGGCTCTGGCTTCCACCTCCTCCAATAGATGTAAAAAATTACTCTAAACAAACTTTAGACCTACAGAACCCACAAAGTGATAGAAACAAATCTGCTGAAGGAAGCCCAGATGGCCAGCAGGAAGGGTCCATCACAGCACACTGGGAGCCCACCCCAGCCCCAAGCGAGTCTGCAGTTTTAGCCCCAGAGTGGCCCCAACCAGCAGTGGCTGGAGCATACTTTGGGAGAGTAAATCACCAGCAGCTATAGGGGTTCCAGACTTCCCAATCCACAAATGCTAAAAGGTCAGTATGGAACTTTGTCCAAACAGGGAGAGCAGTCTGGCTGTTACCCCCAGAGCAAGAAGCAGTGGAGGTGCTGTGGCTGCAGCCACTGCCTAGGGCTGCTTCTGGAGCTCCTGGCCTGCAGATTATAGTGGGACAAAGTGACCTTTCAGAGGCTAAGTGCTCTTGCTTTGACCTGCTTGGATCTGAATTGTGGTCTTGGGAGGTGGTCCTGGGGTTTGTGACCAGTGAGCCACAGCATGTGGGGGCTCTAGAGGGGGTGCCAATATAATAGCTCTGGCAGCTGCAAAAACCCCAGCAATTTCGGAAATAGCTCTCTCCATTTTGGAAGCAGAGTTCTACCATGGCAAAGAGCTCAAAAGTCAAGTAATTGGCTGCCAATATGAGCAACCACAGGAAGTACAAATAGATGATAGAATCCTTTTTTAGGGACAAAAAGGATCAAGGCATCGAATAGGCAGAAGACAGGGAAGTCAGAAGTCCTGCATCAAAAGCCTCCAAGAAAAATATGAATTAGTTACAGGCCATGGAGGAGCTCAAGAAGGATTTTGAAAATCAAGTAAGAGAAGTGGAGGAAAAATTGGGAAGACAAATGAGAATGATACAAGAAAACCATGAAAAGCAAGTCAACAGGCTAGAATATCAGGGAAAATAATGAAGAAAATAACACCTTAAAAAACAGACTAACTCAAATGGCAAGAGGCCCAAAAAGTCAATGAGGAGAAGAATGCTTTAAAAAGATGAATTTGCCAGATGGAAAAGGAATCTCAAAAACTCGCTGAAGAGACTAACTCCTTCAAAATTAGATTGCAACAATTGGAGGCTAATAACTTTATGGGAAATCAAAATATTATAAAACAGATCCAAACAAATGAAAAAATAGAAGGCAATGTGAATATCTCATTGGAAAAACCACTGACCTAGAAAATAGATCTAGGAGAGATAATTTAAAATTATTGGTCTACTTGAAAGCAATGATCAAAAAAAGAGTCTAGACACCATATTTTAAGAAATTATCGAGCAAAATTGCCGTGATATTTTAGAACGAGAGGACAAAATAGAAATTAAAAGAATTCACCAATCACCTCTTGTAAAAGATCCCAAAAAGAAAACTCTTAGGAATATTATAGCCAAATTCCAGTGTTCCCAGTTAAAGGAGAAAATACTGTTAGCAATCAGAAAGAACCGATTTGAGCACTATGGAAACACAATCAGAATAACACAAGATCTAGTAGCTTCTACGTTAAGGTATTGAAAGGCTTGGAATATGATATTTTGGAGGTCAAAGGAACTAGGAATAAAACCAAGAATCACCTACCCAGCAAAACGGAGTATAATGATACAGGGGAAAATATGGTCATTCAATGAAATAGAGGACTTTCAAGCATTCTTGATGAAAGAACCTGAGCTGAACAGAAAATTTGACTTTCAAATACAAGAAGCAAGAGAAGCATGAGAAGGTAAACCGGAAAAAGAAATCATAAGGAACTTACTAAAGTTGAACTATTTACATTTCTATATGGAAAAATGATCATTGTAACTCATAAGACTTTTCTCATTTTGAGGATAGCTTAAGGGAATATATATGTATATTTAGGAATATATGTATATAATATATTTATATATACATATATGTATATATTTAGGATATATACATATATATATATATATGTAAGTATATGTGAGTGTGGGCATTTGTATGTTCATGTATACATAGAGGACACAAGATGAGTCGAATATGAAGGGAAGATACCTAAAAAAATAAAATTAAGAGGTAAGAGAGGAATTTATTGGGAGAAGAAAGGGGAAGATAGATTAGGGAAAATTATCTTATATAAAAGAGGCAAGAGAAAACAGTTAAATGAAGGGGTAGAGCAGGAAGGTGAAAGGGAATGGGATAACCTGATTTACACTGAATTTGGACTAAGGAGGGAATAACATACACACTCATTTGAGTATCTTACCCTACAAGAAAAAAGTGAAGTTGGGGATAAGAGTGGGGAGGATAGAAGGGAAGGCCGATTAGGGGAGAAGGTAATTAGAAGCAAACGTTTTTGAAAAGGGATAGGGTCAAAGGAGAAAATAGAATAAGTGGGGGGCAGGATAGGATGGAGGGAAATATAGTTAGTCTTCCACAATATAACTACTATGGAAATGATTTGGGTAACTACACATGTACAATCTATATTGAATTGCCTATCTTCCTAGTGGGGGTGGGTGAAGAGGGAAGAAGGAAAAAAATCTGGAATTCAACGTTTTAAAAAGAAGTGTTTAAAAATTGTTTTTTTGCATGTAACAGGGAAATAAGATAGACAGGTATTGGGGTATAGAAGCCCATCTTGCCCTACTAGAAAGTTAGGGGGGTGAATGGGGAGAATATAAGAGAGAAGAGATTGGGAGAAGGGGTATTCAGTAGGCTTCATATTTTGGGATGGGTGGTAGGGGAAAGACGGGGAAAGAAAAAATTGTATCTGACCAGGGAAGTTGGGAATTTGGCTACAATATGCCTAGGAGTTTTCCTTTTGGAATCTCTTTCAGGAGGTGATAGGTGGATTCTTTCAATGTCTATTTTATTGTGTGGTTAATATCAGGTCAGTTTTCCTTGATAATATCTTTTTTTTTTAAATTTAAACAAATGTTTTATTAACTACTGTTTTACATCATTCATTTCTGCCAGATTTTGAGTTACAATTTTTTTTCCCCGTTTTTCCCCTACCCACCCTCCCAGAATAGCAGTCCCACAAGATAGCGCTTCATCCATCCTGTTCTCTCCCATATCTTCTCCCTTACCCCCTTCGACTTCTCCATTAGAGCAAGGTGAATCTCTGTGCCTCAATGCCTGCACATCTTATCTCCCAATTACATGCAAAAGAGTATTAATAATAGTATTTATATATATTTGAAACATTTAATTTTAAGACCTCGAATTTCAGATCCATTCACTTCCTCCCTTGTCACCCATTCCCTCTGGGAAGATAAGTAATTCAGTATGTGTTGTACATGTATAGCTATGCAAAACATTACCATAGTAGATATATTGTACAAAGCTGCTTATAATTCCCTCCCACTATCCCACCTGGTCCATTCCCTACTTGATCCTGTCCCTCTTCTATAGAGGGTACTTCCAACCTCCCCTCCCCCCAAGAATGCCCTCCCATCCATCATCCCTCCTTTCATCCCCCTTCCCCCTATTCTGCTACAGGTTGAGATATCCCATTTAGTATGTATGTCATTCTCTCCCTGAACCAAATTCAATGAGAATGTGGTTTTGCCTTTTTGCCTTCCTATTCTTCCCCTCCTCCGCAGCCACTTCCCCTTGCTTCTTCTATATTGAGATAGTTTACCCTACCCTGTCCCTCCCTGTCTCCTCTTGCCACTTTCCTCTCTCACCTCATAATTTCACCCTTTAGGTATCATCCCTTCCCAACAAATTCAACTTATGTCCTCTATCCATATATAACTGTAAACATATATACACACATTCATATATGTATTCATGTGACCATATACCCTTCTTCCATTATTTTCATACTGAGAAAAGTTTCATCAGCCACAGTTATTGTTTTTCCATGTAGGAATGTAAATAGGTTAACTTTGATAAGTTCCTTTTGATCTCTTTTCCTTGATTACCTTCTCAGGTATCTCTTGCTTCTTGTGTCTGGATGTCAAATTTTCTATTCAACTCTATTTTTTCCTCAAGAATGCTTGAAAGTCCTCTATTTCACTGAATGACCATATTTTCCCCTGAAACAAGATACTCAGTTTTGCTGGGTAGGTGACCCTTGGGTTCATTCCCAGCTCTTTTGCCCTCTGGAATATCATATTCCATGCCCTTCAATCCCTCAGTGTAGAAACTGCCAGGTCCTGTGCTATTCTGATTGTGTTTCCACAATATTGAAATTGTTTCTTCCTGGCTGCTTGTAGTATTTTCTCCTTGATCTGGGGATTCTGGAACCTGGCTATAAAATTCCTGGGAGTTTTCTTTTTGGGATCTTTTTCAGGAGGTGATTGGTGCATTATTTCAACCTCTATTTTGCCCTCTGGATCTAAAACATCAGGGCAATTTTCCTTGAGAATTTCTTGAAGGGTGATTTCTAGGTTCTTTTTTTGATCATGGCTATCAGGTAGTCCAATAATTTTTAAATTGTCTCTACTGGATCTATTTTCCAGGTCAGTGGGTTTTCCCATGAGATATTTCACATTGCCTTCTAATCTTTCATTTGTTTGTATCTGCTTAACAGCATCTTAATTTCTCATAAAGTCATTAGCTTCCATTTGCTCCAGTCTAACTCTGAAGGAATGAATCTCCTCAGTGAACTTTTGAGATTCTTTTTCCATCTGGCAAATTCAGCTTTTTAAGGCATTCTTCTCCTCATTGCCCTTTTGGGCCTCCTTTGCCATTTGTGTTAGGCTATTTTTTAAGGTGTTGTTTTCCTCAGTCAGGCTGTTGACCCTCATTTCATAATTTTCCTTCATTCTTCTCATTTCTCTTCCCAATTTTTCCTCCACTCCTCTCATTTGATTTTTAAAGTCCTTGTTAACGTCCTCTATGGCCTGTAACCCACTCATATTTTCCTTTGGGGCTTTTGGAGTAGGATTTCTGACCTCATAGTCCTCTGACTGTTCCATGCTTCTATCCTCTTTGCCCCCAAAATAGGAGTCTAATGTTTCATTTTTCTGTTTATTTTGTTTCCTTTGCCTTGGCATGTTGCCACTTAATTACTTGACTTTTGGGATTGTTGCCACAGTAGTACTCTGTCACCAGACAGGGGAGCTTCTTCCTGAAGGTGTGGGGGGACAACTTCCATTTCTGGCAAACTGGAAACCCACCCCACAACCCCCCCCCCCCGAGACCACAATCCAGATCCAGGGAGGTTAAAGCAAGAGCGATTACCCCCCAAGAGTGATTGCTGGATCTCCCTTCAGTTTGCAGGCCAGGAGCTGGAGCCGCCACTGAAAACTGCAAAAAGGTGTGTCTCCTCAGTGGCTTCTAGCCCCAGGGGAGGAAGCTGACGCATTCCCCAAATACAGGCCCCAAAGTCCATAGGGCACTAACCTCTCACTTTGTCCTAGGCATATCTGTGTTGACCGTTCTGGAATTGCCACAGCTGCTGGTGTTCTGGGGTCCCTCCAATTGGCTGCTGGCCCTGCCACCCTGGGGCTAAACCTGTGGCTCACAGGGACCTGGACTCAGCTCTCCATGAGCTGCACACTGCGCTGCCAGCTCCCAGAGCTCTGCGCTGGCCCTTCCTGCAGGGCTGCTGGGCTGTCCTCAATGGGAGGTTAGCTTCTCTGTGTTGTTCTTTTTGTGCTGGGGCTCCAGAAGTTGTTCAGAGTCCCCTTTTACATAGTTTGGAGGTAATCTGGGGGGAGAGAGCCTTGGACATGCTGTTTCTACTCCTCCATATAAGTGATAATAGTGGATTTCTCCAAATGCATGTCTAGATTTTTTTTCATCATGCTTAAAAAAATAAAAGTGATGAAAGAATGCCTACCGATTCATGGAATAAAAAAGATTTTATATATCAAATAACCTAACATTTTACTATTGACATTTAACTGTTCATGTTTCCTTGCATAGATATTTGAAAACTAAATATAAAACATCCTTGTATGCATTCTTAAAAGCAACAGTGAGATATTATTTTAATCCTTTTTTACCCTCAATCTAACATCCTTAAGACTTAGTCTACTTTTTATAAACTACTTGTATAAACTGTGTTGGTTAAAAATAAGGCAAGATGCCCAAATAGATTTTTCTGAAGTATTCATTTTTTTGTAAAGAGAGGTAGAAAGGGAGAGTCTGATTCTGACATGTGATTTCATTTGTGTGAGGAACTCCCAGAACTGACAATAATTGGGAGTGACAAATTATAACTTAGAATGTTAAGAGTTTATTTGGTACATGAAGGGAAGGGTTAATTTTCTTTTCTGTGAGCACACAGCTAATATGTATCAGAGAAAGGACTTGAATCCAGACCTTTCTGATACTAAGACTAGCACTCTATTCACTATACCTTTTCAGGGTTTTCACCTTTTAATGATAGAAAAAGAGCTTTCATTGGTCAGATGTCCCCTCCACCATGGTCAGCTCATAAATTTCTTTTCCTGGAATTTTTTATCAGGGTGTAATTTCATCTTTACAAAAGATGGTAATCAACATGTCAGCAGGAACGAGGATTAATCACCCTTGTAATTTTTTTTCCATACAAACATAACTACAGATCCTATTCATATTTCTTATCTCTTACAAATGTGTCACAACAACAAGTACACAATTCAGGTAAAGCATTCAAAGTTTAGTTATAAGCAAAGTTGTACACATTTAATCCTTTCTAAAGATATTTCTAAGCTGCTTGGAATAATATGTGAGGTAAAGCATTTGACAGGTTAATTATACATTACTTTAAAAAAGATTTCCTTGTACTTTATTTGGAATTGGTTGTGTTTTAATTTCCCTGATACTTTCCCTGCTCTTGTATTATGGGGAGGAGGAGGAGGAGCAGGAGAATGAGGAGGGCTAGGAAAAGAAGGAGGAGAAGAAGGAGGAGGAGGACGAGGAAGAAGAAGAAGAAGAAGAAGAAGAAGAAGAAGAAGAAGAAGAAGAAGAGGAGGAGGAGGAGGAGGAGGAGGAGGAGGAGGAGGAAGGAAGGAAGGAAGGAAGGAAGGAAGGAAGGAAGGAAGGAAGGAAGGAAGGAAGGAAGGAAGGAAGGAAGGAAGGAAGGAAGGAAGGAAAGAAGAAGAATCTGAAGAATCTGACATACAGAGATTACTTACAACCTTATCATTATCAAAGAATGCTCTTTGACCTTTTGCTCTGAGAGTGGTAGTGGGTTGAACTGCAAAAGTCACTGGTTTTGCTCCAAAGTATGATAAGATTTAAGATTACAGTAGTTATGCAGGCTTGCAGTCACAAAAAAGAAAGATGACTGGGATTGAACCCACATTTTGGGTTAACAAAACTAAATAATTACCATTGTTAAGACAAGACTATGTTATGGAAATAAACTCCTTAAATTTAAACTTTTATTCCCATCCCTCCCTTTGTTCTTGAGGAGCACAAAAGGCAAATAATCATATACAAACAAGCTATACCCAGCATAAATTAGAAATTAAGCTCCCTGCAGAAGGTGGGACTTTTCCTGGGTCTTGAAGGAAACCAGAAAAAGCAAGAGACATTGATGAGGAGAGACACAATATCAAGCATGGAGAAAATACCCAAGTCAGAAGACTGTGTATAGTCTAGTTCAAGGAACAGAAAGTAGAACATTATCCTGAATCAAAGAATAAGTGTTAGGACAATATACCTGTATTCAAATCTCAGATCTACAATTTATTTGTTATTTAAATTGATGCAAGTCAATTATCTCTGGGCATTGGTTACTTCATTTGTAAAATAGTGGTTTTAAATTAAGTGATCTCTAAGGACTTTGTGTCTGAGATCTTTTATCCTCTATGATTCTCAGGGTATCAAAGTAGCAAGTATTAGGAATTCAATAACCAAGACCTCCCAGGACCCTCTGTCCACCTGGAGAACTGAGCTGCAAAATATCCCATTCCCTGGCCAAATCTAGTCAGTTTGGAGATCAAGCCCTACCTTTTGTCCAACAAAATCAGTCTTTTAAGACTAGGGCGGCTAGGTGGTACAGTGAATAGAGCACTGGCCCAGGAGTCAGGAGGACCTGAGTTCAAATCCAGCCTCAGACACTTGACAAACTAGCCGTGTGACTTTGGGCAAGTCACTTAACCCCAATTGCCCTCCAAAAAGCAAAAAGAAAAAAATACATGGATCAACAATAATCAACAATTTCATTAAAGAAGATGACAACACTGAGACAACATTCCAAAATTTGTATGATATAGCCAAAGTAGCATGTAAGGATAAATTAATATCTCTAAAAACACATATCAACAAGAGAAAGGAAGAGAAGATCAATAAATTGGGCACATAGCAGGAAAAGGGAAGGGAAGGGAAGGGAAGGGAAGGGGAGGGGAGGGGAGGGAAGAGGAGGGGAGGGGAGGGAGGGGAGGGAAGGGATTTAAGGAATAATTAATACCAATACTTTATAAACTGAGAAATATAATTAAAGGAGTCCGAAGAAACTTCCTTATGACATACATATGATTTTGATACCTAAACCAGGAAAAACAAAAAGAAAGAAAAATACAGACCAATTTCCTTAATGAATATTGATGCAAAAAGAATTAAATAAAACATTAGCAAGAAGATTACAGCAGTACATCACAAAGATCATAGACTACGATCAGTTGGGAATTATACCAGGAATGTGAGTCTGATTCAATATTAGGAAAATCATTGGAATAATTGACCACATCAATAACAAAAACAACAAATATCACGTGATTATCTCATTACAAATAGAAAAAAGCCTTTGACACACTATAACCCCCATTCCTATTAAAAAGGCTAGAAAGCATAGGAATAAAAATACTCTTTCTTGAAATTTTAAATTGTGAATAAAGAATATAAGCATTATCTGTAATGCGGACAAACTTAAAGCATCTCAGTAAGTTCAGAGGTGAAGCAAGGATGCCTACTACCACCACTGTTATTAAATTTTATATGAGAAATGCTAGGTAAGCAATACAACAAGAAAAAGAAACTGAGAAGCAAAAATGCAATGGATAAAATTATCATGCTTTGTAGACATTATGATCATTGACTTAGAGAAACCTAGAAAATATACTAATGAAGTAGTTGAAACAATTAACAACTTTAGCAAAGTTGCAGGATACAAAATATGTCCACATAAATCATAAGCATTTCTATATGCTACCAACAAAACTCAGCAAGAAGGGATAGAGAATAACTACAGACAATATAAAATACTTGGGTGTCTACCTGCCAGGAAAAATCCAGGAACTGTATGAACAAAATTACAAAACACTTTTCACACAAATTAAGACAGATCTAAACAACTGGAGAAATATCAATTGCTCATGAGTAGGCTGAGCCAATAATAAAAATGACAATTCCCACTGAAGTTACTTTAATTATTTAGTGCCACACCAAACAAACTATGAAAGAATAAATTTATAGAGGCAGAAAAATATATTTTAAGAATTCATTTAGAAGAACTAAAAGGTCAAGAATATCAAAGAAATCAATTTTAAAATTAAAAATTAAGGATGATTGCCTAGTGGTTCCAGAGTTCAAACTACATTGCAAAGTGGTAATCATCAAAATAATCTGGTACTGGCTAAGAAATATGCTGATGGATCAATGAAATATATCAGGCACATAATACACAGTAATAAATTACCATAGCAATCCAAACTTTTGGGACAAGAACTCAACATTTGACAAAAATTTCAAGAAAAACTGGAAAGCAGTTTGCATAAACTAGACATTTACCAATATCTCACACAGTATACTAAGATAAGGTCAGAATGGATAAATGATTTAGGCAGGGTATCATAAGTAAGAAGCATAGAAAAATGTACCTGTCAGATGTATGGATGAGAGAAGCATCTTTGACAGAATAAGAGCTAGAGAGGATAATGGGAATTAAAACAGATAATTTTGGTTACATGAAATTAAAAGGCTTTTGCACAAACCAAACTAATGCAGTAATGATTAGAAGGAAACAGGAAAGTGGGAAAAAATTTTACAGCATTTTTTTCAAGGTCTCATTTCTCAAATATATAAGGAATGTATTAAAATAATGTATTAAAATGTATCAAATAATGTATTATTAAATGTATTAAAATAAAAGCCACCCCTCAGTTGATAACTGGTCAAAGGATAAAACAGGCAGTTTTCAGAAAAAAATCAGTTCTTACTTGTCACTTGAAAAAATTCTCCAAATCACTTGATTAGAGAAATGAAAATTAAAACAACTCAGAGGTAACACTTCATATCTATCATATTGACTAACACGCTAGAAAATGCAAATGACAAATGCTGTAGGGAATTTGGAAAAATTGAGACCCTAATGCACTGTTAGTTGAGTTGTGAACTAGTTCAACTATTCTGGAGAACAGTTTGGAAGTATGCCCAGAGAGTTATTAAATAATGCATACTTCTTACCTAGCAATATCATTATTAAGTCTGTATCCCAAAGAGATCAAAGAAAAGGGAAAAGGACCTCTCTGTACAAAAAGAATTTATAGTAGCTCTTTTTGTAGTGGTAAGGAATTGGAAGTTGAGGGAATGCCCATCAATTGGGGGATGGTTGAATGAACTGAGGTATATAATTGTGATGGAATACTATTTTGATATAAAAAATAATTAGCAGGATGGTTTTAGAAAACTGATTTATATGAACTCATGCAAAATAAAGTTAGCAGAAATCGGGAGAACATGTACATGATAATAATAACATTGTAAGAATGATGTATTATGAAAGACTTAGCTACAGATCAAGATAATGATCCAAAACAACTCCAAAGGACCCATGATGAAAAACATTATCTGCCTCCAGAAAGAGAAATGAGAAACTCTGAGTACATATTAAAATATGCCTTTTTTTACTTTCTTAATTTTTCTTGTTTTAATTTTTTGTCTATATTTTCTTTTGCAAATTTATAGGGAAATAGGGGCGGCTAGGTGGCGCAGTGAGTAGAACGTCGACCCTGGAGTCAGAAGGACCTGAGTTCGGATCCGGCCTCAGACGCTTAATGCACACAAACAAAAACCTAGCCGTGTGACCTTGGGCAAGTTACTTAACCCCAATTGCCCTCCAAAAAGCTTACAAAAAAATGTATAGGGAAATATATTTTGCATGACTTCACATAAATATTTGATATAAAATTCCTTGCTTTCTTGAAAAGGGGACAAGGTTGGAAGAAAGGAAGAAAATTTAGAATTCATTTTTTTTTTTTTTTTTGCTTTTTGGAGGGCAATTGGGGTTAAGTAACTTGCCCAAGGTCACACGGCTAGGTTTTTATTTGTGTGTGCATTAAGTATCTGAGGTCGGATCCGAACTCAGGTCCTTCTGACTCCAGGGCCGATGCTCTACTCACTGTGCCACCTAGCCGCCCCTGGAATTCATTTTTAATGACTTAAAATAATTTTATCTGTCATTGGAAAATATTTAGTAAAATTAAAATATTTTTTAAAATTAAAATAAATAAATTTTCAGTCCTGCCAAAATTCTTTCAGAAATTCCACTAGCATTAACTACAAGTTCTTTCATTAGTTTCTGCCAGCATATAAATCAAAACAAACATATAAATAATGCCATCTGATAAATAAAAGAGTAAAGCAAAACCTGGCCCCTAAGTAAAATTAGAAGGAAAAAAAAAGATTCAGTGTAGGTAGTGATGGTGGTGGTGGCAGTAGTAGTAAGTATAATGGCTCAGAAACCTTGAGAAATATTGCTACTACTGCTACAGTAAACCAAAAGCTCATAAACCATTAAATAGTAAGCTCGCTAAGGGCAGGCTCAAAATTCTTCTAATTCCTCCTGTCTTTTCCCATAAGACATTTTACAATGTATACATAGAACCCAATAAATGTCCTTGATTAAATAGTAGCCATAAGAGAGGCCACTTTGTGTCTTAGAGTGCCAGACCTAAAGTCTGAGATTGTTGGATTTAAACCACACAGGTTATGGCCACTGGCAAGTCACTAAATCTTAGTCACAGTTTCGTCATCTTAAAAATTAGGATAATAGGGGCAGCTAGGTGGCACAGTGAATAGAGCACTGGCCCTGAAGTTAGGAGGACCTGAGTTCAAGTCTGGCCTCAGACACTTAACAATTACTAGCCATGTGACCTTGTACAAGTCACTTAACCCCAATTGCCCTTCCAAAAAACAACAAAAAAATGAGGATAATAATGCATATAGCACCTACTTCATGTTTCAAATTAGAAAATCTATATAAAACATTTTAAAAACACACAAAAACTATATTAATGTCATCTATAATATGCATAAAAGTCTAAATCAGTCTAATAGAATATATTGCTTGTTTTCTGGTCTTCCTACTTTAAGACCTCAAGTAAGTCTTCTAGGCCAATAAGACTATATTTCTTATTCATTTTTATTTCCCACAGTGTTTTCCACATAGTAGATAATAAATGGTTGTTAAATAAAGACATTTACAGTGAGTTGAAAATGAAAATGATGCTAATAGTAAAAGAATACACAACTAACCTCCATGAATTCCAGCCTCATAAGGCCTTAATGGTCTCTGTCCAAGGGAATGAAAAAAGTCATGAATATGATTTCCTAGCCAACATTTCAGATCTTCAAAAAATTGTGGAGAATGGGAATATTTAACAGGACCACAGCACTGGAAATGGTGTTATCCTTGTTGCAATTTCCACTGCCTCCAGACACTTTTTAAAAATCAATTATCAAACATCTATTAGTTCTATTTATAATAGAACTAATAACATACCTTTCTTACTTACTCCTGAAACCATTAGAGTACCAGTAAGTATTCTGGTTGTTCAACAAAGTGGGGTTCTTGTTCTTAAGAAAAACAATGGACAATTAAGAGTAATGTCATTTCATAAATAGTGTGCATATAATATAAATTCAAAGGAATTTTGGCAAGGGATGCACTAGAAATTCAGGAAAAGCTTCATATAAACATGAGTCAAGCCTTAATGGAAACCAGGGGTTCTTGGGATTGGAGATAAAGAGGAAGTATCTTCTAAGAATTGCATACTGACAGTACCAAGGCATATACCTGGGAAGTATGAGGAACAGTGAAAAAAAAAGTCAGTTTAATTGAACTCTAAAGTGAGTGAATGGAAGTAATGTGGAAATAGCTGTGTGGACAATGGTTTGGAAAAGGGAGAGACTCAAGTTAGAAAGATTAACTAGAGGACTATTGTAATTGTGCAAATAGTTGATGAAGTATCTACTTGAATGAGGGTAGTGGCTTTTTTAAAAGTGGGGTCAGATGTGACAGATGTTACGGATCTAGAAACAACAAGATTTGGCAATTGAGTGAAAATGTTGGAATAAGTATGAATGAGAAATTAGGAAGAATAATAAAGTTGCAAACCTAGAAGGATGAAAAGATGATGGAACGCTTAACAGAATAAGAGAAATTCAGAAGAGAGTTTCTTGGGAAAAGATGATGAGTTTCATTTTGAACATGTTGAAATAGAAATGTCTATAAAGCATTGGATTTTAAATGTCCAGTAGTTTGTTGGTGATGTGGAACTGGAGCTCGAGAGAGAGGAACAAATACATAGATCTGGGAGTCATCTGCATAGAAATTATATTTAACTCCTATTAATGAGAGAATATGCAGGGAGAAAAAAAGCCCAAAACAGAAAACTTGGGTATAACAACAGGTAAAGAATATGTTTAAAAAAAAAAAAAAACAGATGGACCAGCAGAGGAAATTAAAAGGCACAGTCAAACAGTCAAGAAAAAAATGAAGAGAGGAAGAATAGTATCATAAAAGTTCTGAAAAGAGAATATGAAGGAAGAGAGGGTAGTCAATAGTATCAAATGCTACTTTGAGGATTCAGAAAAGGCCAGATGATTTGGCAGTTAAGTCATCACTCATAGCTTTGAAAAGAAGAGTTGGAAATCAGATAACAGAGGGCTGTAAAGTGAATGAGAGGAGAAGTGGAATTAAACATAAGAGAATGAATTGTCAGATGCTTAAGATGACAACTAAGATACAATAGTGTCATTGAAGTAAATAGAGCAGAATAATCAAAGACATGATATCTAGAAGGAGGTGGTCAAAGGAATAGTGTGAAATGCATCAGAAAGATCAAAGTGGATGAAAATGAAATATATAAACATGCTTACTTACATGTATATGTCTACAATACATATTTGATAATATATGAAATACAGAATTTTTATACATTTGTATGTATATATATGCATATATATGGATATATACAAACATGAATGGGTGTATGTTAATGCAGATGTGGATATATTTAGAGGATCCAGAGGTCTTTTTGATGACTTGATGAACAAAGAAGGGGCAAGAAAGTTTTAGTTCAGGGGTGGTGAAGGAAGACAGGTTTCTGGGCAGTGAGGAGTGGGTGAGTGGATAGAAAATAGAGTCAGTAAGCATAGACAGCTCTTTCTAGATGTTTACAAGTGAAAGAAGAGGAGAGATATAGGATAATAGCTTAAAGGGTTGTTGTTGTTATGTAGTTTTCAGTCATGTCCAACTCTTTGTGACTTCATTTCTGGTTTTCTTGGCAAAGGTTCTGGAGTGGTTTGCCTTTTCCTTCTCCATCTCATTATACAGATGAGGAACTAAGGTAGACAGGATTAAGTGACTAACCCAAGGTAACATAAATAATACATGTTTATGGCCAAATGTGAACACAGAAAACTGTCTTCCTGACTCCAGGCACAGCACTTTATCTACCCTGCTACCTAACTTAAAGGGATAGGATGTTTATTGGATTTGATTGGGGTTTTTTGTTTGTTTGTTTGTTTTTAAGATAGGAGACACTTGAACCTTTTCTTTTTGGTAGTAAAGAATCTAATGGGACTAACTGTGTGACCTTGGTGAAGTCACTTAACCCTTATTGCCCTACCTTCCCCCCTCCAAAAAGAAAAAAAAGAATCCAGTGGGGTGGGATGGGAGGGTGGTATTGAAAAATGAGGCTCATCTCATCCTCTGTATCTCACCCTATACCCAAAATGTTCTATTTCCTGTTTCTTGAACATGGTGATTCATCTCCCTCATTAGTGTCTATGTTCAGCCTGTCCACTATGTCTGTAATGTTCTCCTTCCTTTTCCCTGCTTCTTAGAATCCCTAAGTCCTTTAAAAGTCCACACATGTATCTTCTAGAGGACATGGCATCTCCCTCCTTCATCCCCCACAAAAATACTTTAAATTTTGTGTATATGAAATTAATATTTGCTTTTTGCATATGTATTGTATCTCTTCTCCCACAGTAAAATGCAAACTCTAAGGGCAAGATTTATTTCATTTGTTTTTGTATCTTCGGTGCCTAGCACATTGTCTTACCTATACTACATGGCAAATAATATGTTTTTCAACAATGAAATGATTAAGATTATAACTAAGAAGGGGATAATAATAATTATAGAGAGAGGGTATTGAGGTCTGGAAGATGAAAGATGAGGGAGTACAAAAGATATAGCTTCAATTTTCTTAGTAAATGGAAGGCAAAATCATCTCTTAATTGAGGGGATACAGATATTCAGTTCTTGATAAGACAGGAAAGATATGAAACAGCTCCTATGGTGAAGGCATTTAAGGATCAATCAGAGATGACTAAATGGTTTGCTTACATTGATGGGGGGCACATTTTTTTTCAATAGAATGGGTTTTTAGAAGACCCAATTAGCATGGTTCTCTCGGCTTCCACTAGCAGCAATTGGTGGCAAAGGAGTATAAGTGAAGAAGGCAATTGATATAGATGTTCACCAAGGGGGAACAGTTGAAAAAAATCACATGTGGATGTCATGCAATATTACAGCATAAGAATGTTGGTGGATTCAGAGAAATCTGAGAAGACTTGTATCAGATGATACAGGGTGCAATCAGCCAGAGTAGAAGAATAATGTATTCAAGAAAATATGAGTCAGTAGTACAAACATATCTAAGCATTCTAAAGTAAAACAATTTAAAATATATCAAAATTCAGATCAGTGCAACAACTAATCATAGCTTCAGAAGACTGATATCAAAGCATGCCTCTCACTTCTTGTCAGAAAGCAGCATAACCTGTGTGTTGTTGGAATAATTTATCATAGGGTTAAATCTAAGAAGGAATAAAATTAAAACCAGGAAATGGTTATGCACTAAACTGGCAAAGTGAGATCCCAGAACTAGAGACAGTGATGAAAGAATAGAATCAGATGGATTTAATCAGTGAAAGGAAACTGAGAATGGGAGAGGTGCTGTGACTTGCCCATGATCACAATTGCTAGCAAGTATTAGAGCAGATTCAGATTTATTGACTCTAAGAAGAGTTCATTCATCCATATCATGATGCCTTTTCATCAATGTGGTAATAATCATGACTTCAGAAGAATGATGATGAAGTACCTCTTGGCAGAGAGGCTGGAGAGATGTATTTGAAGATGTAGCCAGTTTGTTCATATCTTGTCTCTCCTCACAGAAGAGAGAGGGCTTAGTGATGGTAGATTTGGAAGTGGTAATGAGATTCAAAAAGTAGTGTGTCTCTTCCTTCTGTCTTTGTGAGTTAGAGGGGCATAAAAGAAAGAGTAATTAACATTGGAGAAGATGGCAGGGGTTATGTTGTCTATAGATGAATATCAAGGATCATTTTATGCCAGCAAATAGCAGCAAAAAAATTGAAGAGGTAAGAGAAGTTTTTTTTTTGTTTGTTTGTTGTTGTTGTTGTTTTTTAGTAAGTGGAGTCATGAAAGTAGAGGGCTAAGGAAAATAAGAAGGAGGTGATTAAAGATAGTGCTCAGGTGAACAGAGAAGACTCTATGGGAAGAAAGAGTTAAGTACTTTCTACATTAAAGACAATGTATTATGTTCTATAGTATAGGAAAAAAACATACATAATTATATAGATATAATGTTCTATATAGAGAGACAACATATATAATATGTTCTGTAATATAGAAAAAATTATATATAGGAAAAATACTAGTCCACTTTCCTTTTCTATGTGAGGTGCTAGGAATACAAAGGTAAAAAAAAATAGGTACTGCCTCCAAGAGATTTACAGTCTAAATATTCTTTCCACCCGCATATTAGCAGTGATGACTTTTTTTTCTTTTTAGAGGGGGGGAAGGCAGGGCAAGTGGGGTTAAGTGACTTACTCAAGGTCACACACCTAGTTTTGTGTTAATTGTCTGAGGCCTGATCTGAACTTAGGTCCTCATGACTTGAGGGTCAGTGCTCTATTCACTGCTCCACCTAGCTGCCCCAAGTGATGACTTCTTAAATGATAAACTCTTGCCTCAGCACTATTTGAATTTGAACATTAACTAAATATTATTTTCACTATTCCATATGAACTCTATAAATCAAGTCTAATTCCATCACATATCTTGAGATTTATGTAATATGGATGCAATACTAAGATAAGTGATCTATTCCCATTAAAATAAAATTAGCCCAGCTGTTTGGTTGGCAGAATGAAGATAAAAAGAAAAAAAAATACTGGTCCACTTTCCCTTTCTAATTCCTTGTTTTTTCTTGGAGTACACATAGTCTAAAAGCTCAAAAAACTTCCAGCTTCAATGTTACTTTTTCTTGGGATATCATCAGCATCCAGTGTTCTATATAGTGTTTTTCCAAATTTGAAAATAGGTCCTACTTTATCTGTAGTCTATCCTTTTTTGATTGACCCTTCTAAAGACCTCACCATACTTCTCACCCCACTAAACAGAAAAGTCAGACAAACCCAAATCCCTGGAGTTGACCTAGCTAAAATAAAACCTCTGCTAACAGTTCTTTTTTGCCTCTGATATCAACTAGTCCACTCTTTCCCCAGAAAAACCACATGTAAACTTACCATATCCTTCTTGTAATCCACACTGGGATCCTGGACTGCAAAAAGGATGAGAGAACTGCTTTTTTTGTCCTAGGTCTTTATTTTCCCTGCCCTTCTCTTTATCAAACTCTTCACTGAATAATGTTAGCATTAAATGAAGCACTATGCAAATATAAGGTTTTTTCACAACTTCTGAGAATGTTGTGAATCAATAGGATCTATTAAAGATTCCTTAAGAGAACATTCAGTTTAGGAAAAGTTTAGGGCTTCTCTAGAGAATCCATGTCAAGTTGTTATCTTGTGATGCAGCAAAATGGTTCAAACTCTTGCCCATAATGTCTGCGTTTTTCTACTCTTCTCCCTTTCAGTTACCTCCGAGACAGCAGGTCAATTCAACCCCATTTTATAGTTGTCTTTTTTTTAAGTGAATTGAATGTTCCTGACAGGTGTCAGATGGAAAACCCCTAGAGACCAAAGTTTTTTTATTTTATTTCAGAACAGTTCTAGCCCAGACATCTGTTCCGCATTCCCCTCCCTGTCCACATCCACATACCACAACTCTGACCCAGAGAGCAACTCCAGGAGGAAGCTGGTAATTCAGTCTATGGTCTATTAAATCCGTGATTCTCCAGCAGTCTGTCAACAAGGGTGTCACTAAATGCCATTAGTGATAATGTTTCTTGTGATGTTAATGTGTGTTCAGTGTAAGTTGGAGTGAGACCACCAATTCATTAAACAAAAAGCCCCCAGTCACTGGAGTCTACAAACTTTGACATGTTCTTAAATGTGCTAAAAGCCCATACTCCCTCCCTTTAGGGCTGATGGAGAAGACAATACTCCCTCTGCTCTTTTAACATTGTTTTTCTTGGTTTCCTATTGAATTACTTGGATGAGTTACCTTTAGTACCAGCAACATGCACAGCCCTACTCCCCACATTAAAAAAGTCTATTTTTTAAAGTCCAGTAATTTACAACCATGAGTTTAAAAATTACTTTAGCATGTTAGCATGTTTCTAATTAGCACTAAAAAAAAAGAGTCTTACCAGCTCCAATCCTAGCCTCACACATTCATGTGTGGATTCTAGATACCAGCTCTCTCAAAACTTTAGAAACAAATCTTTTACCCACGAAAGAGAGGAGACAGAGTTATCGAGGACTGACTTTTCCATTCTTGTGCAAGCTGATCCAATTTGTTTAGGTAAAGTGACAAATAAAAATACAGTATATGAAAGGGGAAAAAGGTCAGTTCCCTATTGGCCTTGTTCTTTTCAGAATTACAGAACTATGGCTAATCATTAAAAGAGTAAATGGGACCTTGCTGAAACAAATGAGTTTCTCTGATTAAAATGCCATGTGTGCATGGCACACTGACAGATTGCTGAGGGAAAAACCTTTTTTTTTCCCTTGTTCAGGCATACTACTGTCTGGTTGAGTTATCACTTAGACTTGGATAAAAAAAGCAACTAAATGTAAAAAGTTTAAGGTCAAGTGAAAGCTACCTGAACCTTTATGGGTAATTAGGTTGGATTACATAAGGCAAGTATGCATTCATTAGGTACAATGATAATACTAAGTAGTTACTAGACAATCATCTCCATATATGTTTCTTTCTACTGTTCAGAATTTCCTATTAATCGGATAATTTTTGTTAAGGGTGGGAAGGGAGCTGTGAAAATAAAAACCCCCAGAAAACTGTTTTACTCTAAGAGCATAGTGGGAGTTCTCAGGTGGTACAGTGGATAGAGCACTGGACTGGGAATCAGGAAGACTCCTCTTTCTCAATTCAAATCTGACCTCAGATACTTGCTAGCTGTGTGACCTTGTGCTAGTCATTTTACTCTGTTTGACTCAGTTCCTCATTTGTAAAATGAGATGGAGAAAGGGATGACAAATCTTTCCAGTATCTTTGCCAAGAAAATATCAAATGAGGTCACAAAAAGGTGGACACAACTGAAACAATTCAATAGCAAGAGTATGGTGAATATATCTATTCAGCTTTCTATATATGGATAGATTGATAGCTATATAATTTCTAGAACCCACAGAGAGCAAAGAAAGAAAGCAACTGCCAGATGTGATAATGAGGAAATGCCCCTTGGGGCCCCATGTTTCGAAAATCATCATCTCAATACCATTTAAAATACCTTTTATCTTCATTTCTTTGAGTTTCAGAACTTTTTTTAGAGTTGATCAACAAGCATTTATTAAGCACCTATTAATTATCAGGCATTGTACTAGGTTCTGGAGATACAAAGATAAAAATAAAGGGAGAGAAGAAGCAAGGAAAGAAAATGAGGGAAAGAAGAGGAGAAGAAATAGTCCCTGGACTCAAAGAATTTACCTTCTATTTCACTGAAATCAAAATATTCCTGACAAGTGTCAGGTCTTAATGTCTAATCAGCTTAAACCTCAATTTTAAGATGTTAGCAGTGACTAGCAGAAGTAAATATAGGATAAATAGTGAGATTGTGGGATTAGGAGTACTAGAAGAGGGGAAAGCAGCCCTCTCAAGGAAAGTCAGAAAGAGCCAAAGACAAATGAGGGCCAGCTCAACTCTGTAACAAGTATACATGTAAATAGCTTAAGTCTGGCAAGACACAAATTTGAAAATGGACCAACTTTAAATGCCTTTAGATAGACATCACTTCTCTCCTATTTCTATGGTCCCCAGATGAAATATGTATAAAATGATTTCTAAAATCTAAATATGTTTTCACTACAGAAATCCATCTCTACTTTGTTGAAGGTTTTGAAAAGCACATTTTAAGCTATCACACTAGGGTTTAGAATCACAAGAAAGCAGATAAAATACCAGCTATGAAGCACAAAGTGAGATATCAGTAAACACTAGGACTCTATGGTTTACTCAGCCAGAATTTTATTTTTGCTTTTTATGGAGGGCAATTGGGATTAATTGACTTGCCCAAAGTCACACAGCTAGTTTTTGTGTTAAGTGTCTGAGGTCAAATTTGAATTCAGGTCCTCCTGACTCCAGGGCCAGTGCTCTATTCACTGCACCACCTAGGGAAGAATTTTTTTTTTTTAAGTTTGTCCCGTGCTATGACATATGTTTGTGTCTTTTTGCAGATAATGTGGGTAGCCAAAAGTAGCTGTAATTATTGTTTACTTTGTCCTAAAAACAATTTATGTAATAAACCTCATATTTTACTCTTTGAACCACTGCCATCTCTATTTTTTGGTGGAGAGACCATGACTTTTCATTGACAATAAGGTCTGCATCTCTCACTGAACCATAATTTAACTGGGTCCCCTCATTAGACTCATACTCATGTGATCCAGCCAGTGAATAGGGAGAAACACAAATTACAAAATAAGGCAATATTAATGACCCAGTAATTGAAACAGTGGTTTGGGAGCTGAGCATCCTGGGCTCAGTTCATGAATTTGCCACGCAGCCTTCAATTTGAGAGTTTAAATTCTCATTGCCTAAACTTTTCCATCAGTAGTATGAGAAAAACAAATCTGTCCCTGATACCAGGTCTTGCTCTAACTTTGCAACACGGCTCAATTTTTATCTCCAAGGCCTGATATGAAAAGAAAACTGCTTGAGAGTATTGTCAGCCTGGGTCCACACAAGGGTTATACCAAAACATCGCTCTCAAGTAAACAAACTTCTCTGCCAAGGTCTATTAAGATTATCCTACATCCTACATCTTCTCTGTATGTTTTTCACTTACCTGAATATTTCTTGATCGATGAGGAAAACAAACTTCAGAGACATGCTAAGAATGATTCCCATATAGATTTTGTGCTGGAGAATAAATGCCTAATCACAGAGGGACTATTTGCAAGTGATCCATCGTCACTGGAGAAAAGCATAAAAGAGTCTATCTTGCCAATAAAACTCCTTCATAATGTAAGTGGTTGCTAATTGCATACACAAATATACAAATCAGAATTTATTCAAGCATGGAATAGTTAGTCACTATGCCAATAAAATCTACATACTATATATTTTTAAAACTTTTACAAGCATAAAATAAACAGAAAAATACATAATAGTATTATCTAAAACTCTTTACATTGAAAAGAACCACATTAGCACAATTAAGGGATGGGGTAGGACTGGAATGATCTTATTAACATATATACTAATACCAAGGAATATGAGTCAATTGAAATATGACCAAATATACTGGGTAAGGCTCTATTTAGAGGGGAGAAATTTGCTTAGATAACAACTTAACTCAGACTATATGAGATCTGATGTACACGGCCTTAAAGGGCATCTAATTCAACCACCTACTGATAACTGACAACTGTTGTTTCCTGCAATTGATTGGGGTCCTTGTTATGTGTATATGTCTGTAGTATCAATCTGTAACATCAGTTTGTAAGTGGGGTGCTTTGGGATTTATGTCTGTAAAATGAATTTGTAAAAGCAGTCTGCAAGATCACATTTCCACCCCCCCAGCCTCAGAGCATGGACTCTGCCCCTTCCCCCTTCCAGCACTCTGCCCAGCAACAACTCATGACCTGTTTATCTCTGCTTGAAACAATAAGTTATGTAAATGTTATCTCCCTTAGTTAGAGTGGCCAGCCCCACCATAAACTCTCCAATACCTTATCTATAGGGTAACTCCTTAGTCAATTATATACCCACACTGTCTCTGATGACCTTGGTGGGAGGCAGACTGGGCACTCTTTAGAGACGTGTCAGGCCTAAAACCCCACCTTCAGTTAGCCCTGCTTGAGCTATTTCCCAGTGAATCATGGGCAATACACCTGCGCAGTTGATATTAAAAGTGTATGGTCCTTTGAGCACTGACCACTCCTTAACTCCTCCCTGATCCCACCCTTACTCACCTAGTTAGCATAATTGACACCTTAAAACTATGCCTGCTGGTCTCTGCGAGTTTGCAGGTTCCATAAGAAACTAGCCCGTTGTCCTTTCACTGCATAACAATAAACTTTACAATTTCGGCTTCAAAGTTTGCTTGAGCCTGGTGAATTCCTTCCAGACTGGATGCCAGGGAGGCATCCCTGGCAGAACCACTTACCCTCCCCACCTCCTTATCACCCTTCCCTCTTCACAATGAAGCCTCAAAACACTCTGAATCTATTCCTGGGATATAGTTTAAGGGCTAGCTGTATGTTCTTAGCTGAGAAAGTTATTTTATAATAGGCTTTATGACATAATTTTTTACCTCCTCAAGATATCTGAAAGGTCCTTCAAAAATAAATTTGAATAATTACTAAGAATTGAATGAGTGAATTAATGAGAACGAGAGCTACATAAATAAACAGGGTAATGGATATTTCTCTTGAATAGCCATTGCAATGCTTTAATATATACCTTTCATTTGCAAATAGGGAAGTATTACAGAAACTTAAATTTATTTTCATATGTTATCTTCATTTTCCCAGTTAGGAAGCTGAGTCACAAAAATAGAACATTTGGAATCATAGCCAACTCATTTTATGGAAAAGTGGAAACCAAACTGTGAGTTTCAGCCTTCCCCTCCACCTGATCTCAGACACAGACATGCAGGAACTATTATCATTGACTCTTTCCATTATAACCGAAGTAACAATGAGATAACATTCACCCCACCCTGTGCCCAGCACATATCCATTAATTCCTTCTTACCTCAAAGAAGAAACTGCTATTGATTTTATTTTTTAAAATTATCTTATTGTCTAAACACAGTCTATCAGTCAGAAGAAGCTAATAAATCATTCCTCCTATCTCCCATTATAATCTACAATTCTAAGACCCTATATGCACTAGTACATTTCACCATACATTTCCAAATGTCTTAATAGCTGATATTATTAGGGTATGCTTTAACCTCCTAATCTATTTCTTGATAATGCACATCTTAAATCCTAAATCCCATAATTATACCAGTATGATTCTCAAACAGAATAAAATACAGTTAGAACTCATTTCAAAGACGTTACAAATAAATCACAGGTAAAAATAATGGGTACCACACAGTGTAGAGCTCAGAGAAGCTGGGTAATAATTACTTTCAAAATTTATTGAGGGCATAAAATATAGATATATGTATGAGGGTATGTATAGTTTAAAATCAATTTATATTGAATTTCCTAAGAAATAAATGATTTAAGTTTAAGGAAAAACACTTTTTGTAACCAAAAGAAAATCCCAGGCTTTTAAAAAGTCTAATATTTTATTAGACTCACAAATGACTTTCTCTGATAAAGTGCAACAGAATGACCATACAAGAAACTGGTCATTTTTTTTTCCTTTTCTATTCTTCTTAAGTCAACCAACCCCTCCCTTCTTTCTAAGCTAATTTAATATAGGCAAGACTTCCCTCTTGTGGCTGGATAGTGCCACTTTATACAATTTTTTTCTCAAAGGTGGTTGGGTTTTTTTTGTTTGTTTTTTGTTTTGTTTTTTTTTTTACATTTCAAAGAAGTAAGGTGAGGAAAAATAAAGCAGACATTTGATAACAATTGAGGCATAGAAAGGAAGAGCTGTAATTGACTAGTCACATTCCAGTGGCATAAAACCTAAAATTATCCAAGTACATATATGTTACTTCAGATAATATGTGATCTAAGACTATTCTATTAAGTGATGTGATCCTATAGATGGGCATGGTTCACATTCTCATGGGCGGACAAGTTATTATAGATGCTGCCACTGTCACACAACATGTAATTGGTGCAAGATACAGAATGCTTTCTCTCTGTGCTCAGCAGATTTTTTTCACAGTAATGCAAATGGAAAGATTTGAAAATACCATGCATTTTTAATAAAAATGCCACTTTTGAGTCACAATATGACTAATTTTACTGAAACATTGACTTTATAAACTACAAGTTACCATATGTATTCTGAGATGAAAAAGATTATTTTCACCTTGAGGTCATCAGCTAGCAATCTAATTATGATGACAGCATTCATAGGGTGAAACAGGGGGTTATGGTATTTTATACCATCTAAAATGATTCTTTATTTTAATAACTCTTAATAATTTTATAACTAGGAAAGTCAATACTCCACTCTATGAATGCAGAAAACAGAAAGTTTAATGGTTTAGATAATAGTATGTATTTATCATTCATTCATTTAGTCAACAAATCTTTATTGATCATCTATGGGGGAATACAAGGAAAATATGATACAGCCCCTACCCCTCATAGAATTACTAAATTTATGACTTGAAAAAGAAATCTGATGCCAGCCATTCTGAGTCAGACTTGAACAAGAACATACTCTAAAACGTATTCAACGAGTTGCCATCTATTTCTTGCTTGAAAATTTCTAGTGAGGAAAAATCTACTGTCTCCTGAGAAGTCCGTTCCACATTTGGAGAATTTAGTTTTAGGATGATTTTACTCAGGCTAAAGTTTATGTTTTCACAACTGCTATCCATTGTTCCTGCTTCTCCACCTGGGGTGAAGTAGGACTGTTCTCATCCTTCTTCCATGTGACAAATGTTCAAATATATGAAAATACCTATCATGCATTTCACTGCCCCTCTGCCCTCATCCACTCTTTTCTTTCACAGGCATGAATCCTCATAAGGCACAATGTGAAGCCATTCTCTATCCTCCACTCCCACTGGATATGCTCCTATTTATCAGTGCTCCTCCTGAAATGTGGCAAACTGAACAGAATATACTATTCCAGATGTTTTCAGACCTGAGTACAGTACAGTGGGAGTCTCATCTCCCTGTTTGGGGATATTATACCTCTTAATGCAGTCCAAGATCACATTTGGTTTGTTGTTGTTGTTTGTTTCAGTTTCTTCATTATATTGTTGATTCAGATTGAATCTGAAGTATAGTAAAACCCCCAAATCTTCTTCAAGGAAAACACTTCCCCATCATACACTTATGAAATTAACTTTGTAAACCCACATGTAAGATTTTGCATTTGCATTATTGTTTCATAATATTAATTTCAATCCAGTGTTTGTAATGGAAATGCAGATTTGAAGATCTTCCCTGCCCCTAGGCCCTTTGATTGGCTTAAGAGACTTTGATTGACTTAAGTGACTCTGAGAACCTTCCTAGACTTGAAAATATATTCTGCCCCCTAATAGGCTGAATGTGGTCACATGGAGCCTGTGGTAGGAGGCTTGGTTTTCAGGAATGACCACACCTTGATGCTGTGTGATTGGGCAGGGGGTCAAGAGGGTGGTTACATTCTCTGAGCCAGGAGAAGACTATATAATCTCTGATTTGAGGCTTTCCTTTGGGCTCACTTTGAGAAGTGTTGTGTGATTTGACCAGATGAGACTCTGGGAAGCCATTGTTGAGAGCCCCCCAGCTTTGAAAACCCAGATGTTGATGCTGCCCTCTCTGGTAACTATGATTTGGTATTGATATAATGGTTGGACAGTTTGGAAGCCTGTCTGTTTGATCTGTCTGTATACTCTGAAGTTTGGGGTTCTGACCTTTTCCCCTGAACTAAGTAATATATGTTTGATTAAAGTAAGCTTGTTGACCCATTTTGAGTTGCTTTCCTTTTGAAAAGCAGATCTAAGAACTTGTGTTGGCAGTCACCCTGGGAATATTGGGGTGCTTGCTGCTACAGTGTTATAAACTCTTGCCCAATTAGATTCTGTCCATTGTTTGTGATTCTTAAGCAGCATCTTTTTAAAAATATTATCCACTGCATTTTTATGCCTTCTAGTTTCATGGTTTCTTCAAATTAAATAAGCATACTATCTATGCTTTTATTCAAGTCATTGATGAAAATGTCAAACAGCACAGAGCCACCTAAGATTCCCTGGGGCATCCTACAAGGAACATTCTTTCAATCTGACATGAAGCAATTAACTATTGCACTTTAGTTCCAGGCATTCAAGCAGTTCCTAAATCTTTTCAATTTTACTATCATCTATTCCACGCTTCTCTATTTTTTCCCATAAAAACAGCATGAAAGATTTGGTCATTATGCATTGATAGTAAGTGGGTAAACTGTATCTTTAGCATTTTCCTGTTTACCAGTCAATCTCTCTGTCAAGCTAAGGTATATGTTTCAAAATCAGTCTGAAACTGATATTGGTCATTGCATTTATCTGGGTCCTAGTCTTTTAAAATACTGCTCCCCTTTATATTTCAGTGACCAATGTATAAATTGTTCTCTTGGTATTGCTTCTTTTATTTTTCATCAGCCCATCAAGATCTCCTCAATTTCTTTGAAATTCTCACATTTGTTTTGTTCCATGCCATGGTAGTATTTATGTAGAAAAAAATTGTTCAATCATTCCTGCATACATGGACATTCACTATACTTATAAGTTTTTGTTTGTCAATTTTGCTTTTGTTTTGTTTTCCAAAAACTAGACATTGAAGAATAATCTTTCCATCCAAACTCTTCTCCTTCCAAACTTCACTATTATTGTTAAGGGTATCTCCATCCCTCGAATAGCTAAGCACATGATTTTAGTATTATTGCATATGTGTTACGAAATCTTGTCATGTCTACCTTTAAAACACTTTTAGTATATGCGTCCTTTACTCCTCTTAAATAAGATAAAAGTAGTTTAGACATTCATTGCCTCTTGCTTGAACTATTATTTATGCTTATTCCTTTTTTTCTAATTTTATTGCTACAGCTACAAGAATCATTTAAATGATCACAGCAAAATTGAATATCTTTATGTTCTTATTGAAAAAAATTTTCTAGTATTTTTCTATTACTATTAAGGCTCAATTTAACTAATTCTATTTTCTATTATGTTACTAATTACTAATTAAGTACTGGTTATCATAATAAGGAAATATAAATGTATTTCTTTGATTTTTAGTGTTTTCAACATAAACAATTTCCTTTATCAAGAGCTTATTGTGTTATTAATGTGATCTATGATGTTTAATTTTTTTATAACAATTAGCCTTATATTCCTGGTATAAATTCAGCTTATAACATCCACATTTAAAAATATTTTCTTTAGTCTCCTTACTATTTTATATTGTTTCATAAATAATTATATATGATGTAAATCTAAAGATTTCTTTCCCTTACTTGTATCTCCCTGGCTTAAATGTTAGAATCACAGATGAGTTCATTCCAATTACATCATAGTTTTGATTGTTAGTTCAAGGTTTTCCCCTTCATCATAGGCTCTTGTTCTCATACCCTTCTTTTTAAGAAGAAAAGAAAGAGAAAGAATGATTTAGTGCTTTTTCTCCCTATAGTTGGAACAATCAGAGCAAAATCCTCTTCCTTTCCCATCTTCTTCAGTTCCTTACCTAGATCAATGTATCTTTTTCTTTCTCTCTTTCTACCTTTCAGAATCATCTCTCCCTAGCTCAGGTCTGCCTTACTTTTAGCTATTTCCTTCACAACTCTTTTCTGTGTATTAAACTCCAAACTTCCTGTCCCTTGTCTGAGAGAAGCTTCCTATTCACTTTATTTCTAAAATATAGTCTTGCCATTCCTTTTCCTGACTTAATAATAGCAAATTTCATGAGATTCCTACTCCCTTCATGTGTCATATTTATGATGATATATTATTTTGTTATGGTAAACCAATTATAATATCTAGTATTTCTTTTCTTTCAATGGGTATTTTTTTTTTTTTGGTCAGTCCAATCTTTTAGGATATCCACTACATTGTAAAGTTTTCCACAACCTATGTTTTATATTACATGTTCTCTTCTCATTTTCCCCCTCAAGATGTCTAATTGTGACTCCTTATATCTTTATGTCTTATTTTTTTAATTGTATTGATATATTTTGTATATCGCTTATATTTCCCATTTATAGATTTTTAAATGTTACCTCCATTTTCCAATGCATCATTCCAAACCCCTCTAAGAAAGCCATGGTTTATGATAAAGAATTAAAAATAAGAATTTAAAGTTCAGGAAATCTTAGCAACACGAAAAAAAACTTGAGAATATAAACAATATTTCATGCTGATTTCTCAATTTCTTTTAGTGGGTCTTCCATCCACTATCAAAGTCATTCAGAGTCATTAATGACCATAAATTCTGCAAAAGATGGAAATTTGCTTCCAACATTCAGCAACAATCGAGGAGAAGGGAACAAACATTTAAGCAAGAGGAGAGGTGTGACCTGATCAGACTATCATAAGTGTACTTAGGGAATACACAGGCAAGACTTCCTCTTCTCTGAGCTCTTTCTTGTCTCTTCTTTTAAGACAGAATTCTCTTATTTCTCTCTCTGGTTCTAAGTCAAAATCTAGATATCTCTCTAGCAAATATTAGCCATGGAAAGCTTTTGATCAAGGGCAAGGATCAGAATTGGAGTAATGCCTTTAGTGCTGTGTAAGATGGACTAAAAGAAGGGAATAAAAGGAGGGGAAAAGACTAGTTTAAACAACTACTGTTTATCATAGAGTAAATCACTGTTTGAGCAAGAATTAAAGTACTTCATTTTACGATTTCTAGGCAAAAGCAGTATTAGCACTACTTTTCAGAAACAGTAACAGTTTGGGGTGGGGGGGCGTAGGGGAAAGATGAGGAGAAAATTTGTAACTCAAAATCTTGTGAAAATGAATGTTGAAAAATAAAAAGAAACAGACAAAAAAAAAAAAGAAACAGTAGCAGTTGTATTTACTGCCCCACTACCCTCTACCCTCTTCCCCTGCAACATATCTAGTCCAGTGGTTAAGACTTTTTCTCTCATAGACCCCTTTGACAATCTACTGATACTAATGGACCCCTTCTAAGGTTTATATTTTAAAATTCATAAAACAAAATACAAAGGGTTGTGAAAAGAATCAATTATATCAAAATATCAGTATTCAGGTATTTCAAATTTGATAATTTATGAAAAATACACTTAGGGTTGAAAAGGGAATCAATTATATTGAAATATGCTTGGTTTTTGGTTTTCGGTTTTTGGGGTTTATTAAGTGGACATCTCAGGTTAGGAAACCTTGCCTAGGTCCATGTAGTTTCAACCTATACTGAAAGACTATTAGAGAAGTTTCAACAGAATTGTACGGCATGAAATTAAGAGTAAATTGTTTCCTCATAGGAGGCAATATACAATAATATACAAAATAAATTTCCAAGTAATTGTAGGTAATATTTTTGAACATATCTATGAAATATAAAGCTTAGTGATGGAAACAATTCACTAAAAGGACATTGGAATTCTTAACAAATGTGCTGTTGTTTCTTATTTCAGTGCAAGTTGGCAGGTTACTAATTATTATGGCTCTTTTTAAATAAGGTTTGGGTTTTTTTTTTTTTTTGCTTTTTTTGGGGGGAGGGCAATTGGGGTTAAGTGACTTGCCCAAGGTCACATGGCTACTTTGTGTGTGTGTGTGTGTGTGTGTGTGTGTGTGTGTGTGTGTGTGTGTTAAGTGTCTGAGGCTGGATTTGAACTCAGGTCCTGCTGACTCCAGGGCCAGTGCTCTATTCACTGGCCCACCTACCTGCCCCTAATAAGCTTTTTTTAGAGGATCATTTTTAACTTTAGCAAAGTTGCAGGATATAAAATAAGCCCACATAAATCTTTAGCATTCCTATATATTTCTAACAAAGCCCAATAACAAGAAATAGAAAGAGAAATTCCGTTTAAAATTGCTGTAAACATTATAAAATATTTGGTGTCTACCTGCCAAAACAAACCCAGTAACTATATGAAAACAATTACAAAACACTTTTCACATACAAAATAAAGACAGATCTAAATAACTGGAAAAGCATCAGTTCCTCATGGGTAGACTGAGCTAATATAACAAAAATGGCAATTTTACCTAAATTAATATACCTATTTAGTGCTATACCAATAAAACTACCCAAAATGTATTTTATAAAGCTAGAAGAAATAAGAACAAAATTCATCTGGAAGAAAAAAAGGCCCAGAATATCAAGGGAATTAATGAAAAGAAATACTAGGGATGGTGGCCTAGCCATACCAGATTTTAAACTGTATTATAAAGCAGCAGTCATCAAAATTACTTGGTATTGGCTAAGAAATAGAGTGATGGATCAGTGGAATAGGTTAGGTACACAAAACATAGTAGTCAATGATTATAGTAATCTACTGTTTGATAAAAACAAAGATTTCAGCTTTTGTGATAAGAATTCACTATTTGAAAAAAACTGCTGGGAAAACTGGAAAAGAGTATGACAGAAACTGGGCATAAACTAATATCTTACACTGTATACCAAAATAAAGTCAAAATGGGTTCATGATTTACATATAAAGGCTGTTACTATAAACAATCTTGGAGAGCAAGGAATAGTTTACCTGTCAAATTTATGGAGAGGGGAAGAATTTATGACCAAAGAAGAGATAGAAAGTATTATGAAATGCAAAATGAATAATTTTAATTATATTAAATTGAAAAGTTTTTGTATTAACAAAGCCAGTGCAATTAAGATTAGGAGGGAAGCAGAAAATTGGGAAAGAAATTTTTCCAACCAATGCCTCTGATAATTGCCTCATATCTAAACCATTGTAAAGCCAAGCATGAGCAGCTTTCCAGAGGACTTCTGCTGTGAACAGCTTTCAAGATTCTGATTACATAGTATAGTGAGCTATTTATTCAATAACAAATCAGAGCAAAACATTCATAGAAAATCAAGGTACAGCATTCGGAATGTTACAACTTATCACAGAAAATCAAATTACAACATTTACCATGTCAAAACTCCACAAATTATCACTGAAATGACCACATAGTTTTCACCAAAGTGGTGACATAGTTTTGTTTGTTTGTTTGTTTTTGTTTGTTTGGTAAGTCTTTTTTATTTTTTTTTAAACAAATGCTTTATTAAATTCTGTTTTACATCATTCATTTCGGGCAGACTTTGAGTTACAATTATTTTTCCCCCCTGTTTTTCCCCTACCCACCCTCCCAGAATAGCAGTCCTACAACATATCGCTTCCTCCAATCTGCTCTCTCCCATATCTTCTCCCATACCCCCTTCGACTTTTCCATTAGAGGAAGGTGAATCTTTGTGTCCCAATGCCTGCACATCTTATCTCCCAATTACAAGAAAAAGAGTATTAATAATAGTATTTATATATATTTGAAACATGTAATCTTAAGACCTTGAATTTCAGATCCATTTCCTTCCTCTCTTGTCACCCATTCCCTCTGAGAAGATAAGTAATTCAGTATATGTTGTACATGTCTAGCTATGCAAAACATTACCATAGTAGATATATTGTACAAGGCTGCTTATAATTCCCTCCCACTCATCCCACCCCCACCTTGTCCATTCCCTACATGATCCTGTCCCTCTTTTATAGTGGGTACTTGCAACCTCCCCTCCCCCCAAGGATGCCCTCCCATCCATCATCCCTCCTCTCATCCCCCTTCCCCCTATTCTGCTGCAGGCTGAGATATCCCATTTAGTATGTATGTCATTCTCTCCCTGAACCAAATTCAATGAGAATGTGGTTTTGCCTTTTTGCCTTCCTATTCTCCCCCTCCCTTGCAACCACTTCCCCTTGCTTCTTCTACATGAGATAGTTGACCCTACCCTGTCTCTCCCCATCTCCTCTTGCCACTTTCCTCTCTCACCTCATAATTTCACCCCTTAAGTATCCTCCCTTCCCAACAAATTCAACCTATGCCCTCTATCCATGTATAACTGTAACCATATACACACCCATTCACATATGTATTCATGTGACCATATACCCTTCTTCCATTATTTTCATAGTGAGAAAGATTTCATCAGTCACAGTTATTGTTTTTCCATATAGGAATGTAAATAGTTCAACTTTGATAAGTTCCTTTTGATTTCTTTTCCCTGATTACCTTCTCAGGCATCTCTTGCTTCTTGTGTCTGGATGTCAAATTTTCTATTCAACTCTGGTTTTTTCCTCAAGAATGCTTGAAAGTCCTCTATTCCACTGAATGACCATATTTTCCCCTGAAACAAAATACTCAGTTTTGCTGGGTAGGTGACCCTTGGGTTCATTCCCAGTTCTTTTGCCCTCTGGAATATCATATTCCATGCCCTTCGATCCCTCAGTGTAGAAGCTGCCAGGTCCTGGGCTATTCTGATTGTGTTTCCACAATATTGAAATTGTTTCTTCCTGGCTGCTTGTAGTATTTTCTCCTTGATCTGGGGATTCTGGAACCTGGCTATAAAATTCCTGGGAGTTTTCTTTTGGGGATCTTTTTCAGGAGGTGATCGGTGGATTCTTTCAACCTCTATTTTGCCCTCTGGATCTAAAACATCAGGGCAGTTTTCCTTGAGAATTTCTTGAAGGGTGATTTCTAGGTTCTTTCTTTGATCATGGCTTTCAGGTAGTCCAATAATTTTTAAATTGTCTCTCCTGGATCTATTTTCCAGGTCAGTGGTTTTTCCCATGAGATATTTCACATTGCCTTCTAATCTTTCATTTGTTTGGATCTGCTTAACAGCATCTTGATTTCTCATAAAGTCATTAGCTTCCATTTGCTCCAGTCTAACTCTGAAGGAATGAATCTCCTCAGTGAACTTTTGAGATTCTTTTTCCATCTGGTAAATTCAGCTTTTTAAGGCATTCTTCTCCTCATTGCCCTTTTGGGCCTCCTTTGCCATTTGAGTTAGTCTATTTTTTAAGGTGTTGTTTTCCTCAGTCAGGCTGTTGACCCTCATTTCATACTTTTCCTTCATCCTCATTTGTCTTCCCAATTTTTCCTCCACTTCTCTTATTTGATTCTTAAAGTCCTTCTTAAGGTCCTCTATGGCCAGTAACCTGCTCATATTTTCCTTTGGGGCTTTTGGAGCAGGACTTTTGACCTCACAGTCCTCCTCTCACTTTATGCTTCCATCCTCTTTGCCCCCAAAGTAGGAGTCTAAGGTTGCATTTTTCTGTTTATTTTGTTTCCTTTGCCTTGGCATGTTTCCACTTAATTACATGAGTTTTGGTCTTGTTGCCACAGTATGGCCTGGCGCCAGATGGGAACTTTCATCCCGAATGTGTGTGTGGGGCCAACTTCTGTTTCTGGCAAGCTGGAAACCCATCCACGACCTCCACCCCAGATCACAATCCAGATCCAGGGAGGTTAAAGCAAGAGCGATTACCCCCCAAGACTGATCACTGGATCTCCCTACAGTTCGAAGGCCAGGAGCTGGAGCTGCCTCTGAAAACTACAAAATGGCGTGTCTCCTCAGCGGCTTCTAGCCCCCAGGGGAGGAAGCCGACACATTCCCCAAATACTTGTCCCAAAGTCCATAGAGCACTAACCTCTCACTTTGCCCTGGGCATGTCTATGTTGATAATTCTGGAATCGCCACAGCTGCTGGTGTTCTGGGGTTCCTCCAGACAGCTGTTGGCCCTGCCGCCCTGGGGCTAAAACTGCAACTCAGGTGGACCTGTGCTCAGCTCCCCACGCACTGCGCACAGCACTGCTGCAGCTGCGCTGGTCCTTCCCGCAGGGCTGCTGGGATGTCCTCAGTGGGAGGTTAGCTTCTCTGTGTTGTTCTGTGGGTGCTGGGGCTCCAGAAGTTGTTCAGAGTCCTCTTTTACATAGTTTGGAGGTAGTCTGGGGGGAGAGTGGCTTGGATGCGCTGTTTCTACTCCGCCATCTTGGCCAGTGGTCACATAGTTTTAATCAAAGTACATTCATTTATTCAATCACAAAAATTTTAATTCCATCATAAAGTACAAAAGTCAAAGATCTCCACCCCTAGGTCACAGTAAATCATAATCTTCTCAGTCAGTATACAGTATCCCAGTAAAGTCTTCTTTCAGCTTGACTAGAGGCTGGCTCTCAGCTTCCATGGTTCCTTTTCCATGGCCCCAGATCCACCTGTCACTTGGGTTCAAAGGTTGGCAGCTCCCATTTACTTCTCCAGTTCCTTGTCCATTTCTTCATCCAGTTCCCATTCCATATTGAAGTTCACAATGTCCAGTCCACCTCAAGTCCTTCATAGTTCTTGTTTCTGGGAAGACAAAGCTTGACAGAGCCACAATAATATTCATGCACATTGCCAGCATCATCATCAATTAACTATCTGCCTATGAAAACATGCTTCTTGCATCTGTATGTAAATTGTTCTATTCAATTCTGTTTTTTTCATAAAGAATGCTTGAAAGTCCTGTATTCCATTGAATGACCGTATTTTCCCCTGAAACATGATACTCAGTTTTGCTGGGTAGGTGATTCTTGGTTTTAATCCAAGCTCCTTTGACCTCCAGAATATCATACTCCAAAACCTTCAGTCCCTCAATGTAGAAGGTGCCAGATCCTGTGTTATCCTGATTGTGTTTTCACAATATTGAAATTGTTTCTTCCTGGCTGCTTATAATATTTTCTCCTTGATCTGGGAATTCTGGAACTTTGCTATAATATTCCTAGGAGTTTTCTTTTTGGGATCTTTTTTCAGGAGGTGATTGGTGGATTCTTTCAACTTCTATATTGCCCTCTCATTCTAAAACATAAAGGCAATTTTCCTTGAGAATTTCTTGAAGGATGATTTCTAGGTTATTTGTTTGATCATGACTTTCAGGTAGTCCAATAATATTTAAATTATCTCTCCTGGATCTATTTCTCAGGTCAGTGGTTTATCCAACGAGATATTTCACATTGCCTTCTATTTTTTATTTGTTTGGATCTGTTTAATAGTATCTTGATTTCTCATAAAGTCACTAGCTTCCATTTGCTCCAGTCTAATTTTGAAGGAATGATTCTCTTCAGTGAACTTTTGAGATTGTTTTTCCATCTGGAAAATTCAGCTTTTTAAGGCATTCTTCTCCACGTTGGCTTTTTGAGCCTCTTTTGCTATCTGAGTTAGTCTATTTTAAGGTGTTACTTTCTTCAGTCAGGTTCTTGACTCTCATTTCATAATTTTCTTGCATCGTTCAGATTTTTCTTCCCAATTTTTCCTCCACTTCTCTTATTTGCTTTTCAAAATCCCTTTTTAAGCTCCTCTATGGCCTGTAACTAGCTCATATTTTTCTTGGAAGCTTTTGGTGCAGGATTTCTAACTTTGCTGTCTTCTTCCTGTTCCATGTTTTGATCCTTGCTGTTCCCAAAATAGAAGTCTAATTTCTGATTGCTCTGTTTCCATTGCTTCCTTTTCTTGCTCATTTTGCTACTCAATTATTTGACTTTTGAGCCTTTTGCCACAGTAGAATTCTGCTACCAGAAAGGGGAGTTTTATCCCAATTAGTGGGGTTTTCACAATTGCTGGAGCTATTAGATGGGTGCCCTCTCTGAAGCCTCCACGTGCTCTGGCAAACTAGTCACGTATCCCAGGACTTGCACCCTAGACAGTGATCCAGATCCAAGCAGGTTACAGCAAGAGTGATTACCCCTCAGAATGGTTGCTTGATACCCCTACAATCTGCAGGCCAGGAGCTCTGAAGCAGCACTGCTGGGATGCCTCAGCTGCTTCTCACCCTGAGGGCAAATCCTGGATTGCATTCCTGAACTCCCTATTCCTGCAAAGTGTACACTGACCTCTCACTTAGTCTTTGGCATCTATTGGTTGATAATTCTGGAAAATGCCACAGCTGCTGGTGGTCTCAAGTCCCTCCAGCTGGTGGCTGGTCAGACCACCCTGAGGCTAAAACCTCTGACTCTTGGCTCTGCTCCTAGAGCAATGGGCTGGCCCCTTCCTGTTGGCCTGCTGGGCTGTCTTCAGTGGCAGGTTAGCTCCTCTGTGTCATTCTGTGGGTTCTGTAGCTCCAAAGTTTGTCTAGAGTCATTTTTATATGAATTGGAGGAGGTGGAAGCTGGAGTCTCATGGAAGCCCTGTTTCTATTCGGCCATCTTCCTGCTAATGGAATCAACTCAGACCCACCATCAAGGTCTGAGAATTCAACACAAATAATCAACATAGAAATCAACACAGACCCATAAACAAGGTCCAAGATGTCAGCACAAATCATCAATAAAGTCCCAGGACCTCCAAAACCCACCTCCAGGATTTCTGTAAACAGACAAGCAGAAAATCCTCTTTCAGGGCTTCCAGTAAGGTCCCAGGGCTTCTGTACAAAGTGTCACAAAGAAACATCAACACAGACAGAGCAGACAAACATAGTCCTGGGATACCACAAGTTTTCTCTTTCTTGACTCTGCCACCACAAGAGTCCTCTTCTCAGTTCTGCTCAATTCTCAGTCCAATCTTCAGTCCAGCAGCAGCTGCCCTGCCTCCACAATGCTTATCCCAAGAAGTTTTATCTGTCCAGCTTGTGTTCTTCCTTTTATATGGTCATTAGCTCCTCCCCTTCCTGTTGCAGGAGTTCATGAGTTCTAGGGTTCACAAGTTGTGGGGTTCACATATTCTGTTTCTTAACAGACTTGATACAAGGCTCAAAAGAAACTTGAACTGAAACAAGGTGTTAATTCAATAGCTGAAACAAGGTGTTAACTACTTCTTTGCTTACCACTACAAATGTACAGAGAACTGAGTCAAATTTATAAGAATACAAGTCTCCAACTGATAAACAGTCAAAGGATATGAACAGGCAATTTTCAGAGGAAGATATTAAAGATATCTATAAGTATATGAAAAAATGTCTTAAATCACTATTGTTTAGAGAAATGCAAATCAAAACAGCTCTTAGGTATCACATTTAACCTGTGGCAACATGACATAACAGGAAAATGATAAATGCTGGAGAAGATGTCTGAAAATTGGAATGGGAACTGCTCCAACCATTCTGGAGAATAATTTGAAACTATATCCAAAGGGCTTTAAAAATGTGCATACCCTTTGACCCAGCAATACCACTTCTAGGGTTGTATTCCAAAGAGTTTATACAGTGGGAAAAGAACTCGTATGTACAAAAATATTTATAGCAGCTCTTTTCATGGTGGCAAAGAATTGGAAATCAAGGGAATGCCCATCACTTGGGGAATGGCTAAACAAGTTGTGGTATATGAATGTAATGGAATACTATTGTGCTAAAAGAAAGGAGGAGTTTACAGATTTCATAATAACCTGGAGAGACTTACATAGACAGATGTTGAGTGAGGGGAGCAGAACCAGTAGAGCATTGAAAAAATTACAGACACATCATATTTGTGATGACTTACTTTGATGGACTTGACTCTTCTCAGCAATTCAAGGTTCTAAGACAACTCCAAAAGACTCATGATAGAAAAGGCTATCCACATCCAGAGAAAGAATTATGGAGTCTGAACGTACATTGAAGCAAACTATTTGCCCTGTTTTGTTTTGTTTTGTTTCTTCTCTCTCGTGGTTCATTTTATTGCGTATAATTTTTTTTTTTTACAACTTGACTATTGTGAAAATATGCTTAATACAAAGGTATATGTAAAACTTCTATCAGATTGCATGTTGTCTGGATGGGGGAGGGAGGTAGAGAAAATTTGAAACTCAAAAATTTATGGAATTGAATGTTATAAACTGAAAATAAATAAATTTAAAAGAAAAAAGATCTTTTTGCTGTGGAATATCTTTTGGGCAATTTTTACACCATTATCCATCAGAAATTATGATCAAATGTTTCTCATAATTCTATAACTATATAAAAATATGTGTACATGTTTTAAGCATGAAAATTTAAGTTTTAAATATAAAAATGAAGCTTCACTTCTGAAGAGCAAAAGTATGCTGTCGGGAATAAGTAATTCAAAAGAATACTGCTTTTTAGTCACCTGAAAATTTGAAATAGGGCATTAATAATTGTTCTTTTATTTTCCTTTAGGCAATCTGTTTCCAGTGATCCATAATTAAAGCTGATAGAGGTGTGATTACATATGCAAAAGGAGTTGAATCTTGCCTTTAGTTGAAGTACTATTACCTCTGGATTTTAATGATTAGAAGACCAGGATGTGAACTGAGAAATATTCATTCCCAGATCTCCACAAAGAAGATTTAACTTAACACTGAATATGAGAATTTCTCTCTTTTTTAAAATCTTTATGATGAATCTTCTTGGAGACTAAGCTCTCTAGAGCTGAATGTAGTTATTGAGTTTTGAGATGCTTGATGTTTGTTACCTTTACAAATAAAATGTAAGGTAATAATTTTAAAAATGATTATTCCTGAAGAAAGTGTTTTTGGTTTTGTTTGTTTGTTTGTTTCACCATAGTACATTGCACCAAAGAATCTTTCAGAAAGAAATCAAAACTGGCCAAGGATTGTTAAATCATTGGACCATATTAGATTCATGCTACACTTTAAATTATACCTCTTTTGAAAACTATATAATGCTAACAAAGCATACAACAGAAAGACAATATGAAAGGCAGATCAACCAATATGTTATCATATTTATAAGTGATTCATATGTTCATTTCCAATTTTAACCAAGGTCCCAACTGGGCCCAAAGCCTCTTAAAAACAAACAAACTATATGATCAAATTGATAATACAGTCAATTTTTTTGAAAAAAAAAAAGTCATTCAACATGACCTATATTAGACACAGGATCAGGAAAGGACACCAATATCTTATGACCAGGAGAATCTATATAAGTCTCAGTTATATAGTTCTGTCATTAAAACATTCTATGATTTTGCCAACTGTGTTTCACATTTTCAATCTTTTATCAATAAAACTAATTTTATGGATAATGCACAGAGAGTGTGAGATGTGTGAGGTCCAAAACAGCTAGTTAATAGTGACTAAGACAGGATTGGAGCCCCAACCATCCTATTGCTAAATCAGCAGCATTTTTAAATTTTATTTTTATTTTATTTTATTGTAACAACACAATGAAGTAGAAAGGGATCATAAGGAGGGAAAGATAATGAAGAGAATAGAAGTAATTACAAATTCAGTGACAAGATGGGAGGATTAAGTGAGTCACATGATTTTTCTAAGCATAGAGTTCTTTATGAGTGGTGGTACAAAGAAAAGAAATTTACTTGTACATAGCTTCTAAAGGCTAAGCAACAGGAGAGAAGAAAAGAGCAGAAGGAAAAAAGAGGTGTAAAGTGACTGGAAGCTACATTGCTTTTTTTTTTTTTTTGGAGTGGGATAGTGACTTGCCCAAGGTTACATTGCTAGTAAATGTTAAATGCATGAGGCTGTATTTGAACTCAGCTTCTCCTAACTCCAGGGCTGCTGCTCTATTCACTGTTCCACCTAGCCACCGAAGGAAACTACATTTCTCCATAAGACTTTCTTGTAGACAACAGCCAGCAGATATTGTCTTCATTAAAGCTGTTAACAGGAACTTACTTTATTTTTCATCAAATGTAGCTGAACTTGTGTGCAACAACACAATGGGAATCCAGAAAAGGTAGGAAAATTAATATATATATATATATTTTTTTTTTAAATGCTTCACTCTTTACCATAACTTACATCAGAACAACTAGGTAATTTGCTATAACAATTAACTGTAAGAGTAGTGAGAACTGAGGAACTCAGTTTCAGTATTTATTGTGGTAAAGAGGAATATTCTTTTTTTTTTTAAAGCAATTGGGGTTAAGTAACTTGCCCAAGGTTACACGGCTAGGTTTTTGTTTGTGCGGATTAGGTGTCGGAGGCCGGCTCCGAACTCAGGTCCTTCTGATTCCAGGGCCGGCGCTCTATTCACTGCGCCACCTAGCCGCCCCAAAGAGGAATATTCTAATAAACTTTTAAAATTGTGCAGTTTATGTTTTAGCCATGAAACAACTAAACATGCACAAAACAAAGACTGCTCTTCCTACCTGAGGACAAAGGGGGAAAATTGCTGAAGAATCCCATTCTTCTTTCCAGTTAATCATAGAGAATGAAGGGTTTGCCTCTGTGATACTTAATATGGTTATCAATGACTTGGAAAAAGAATAGGCAGTATGCTTATCTAATATGAAGATAACATAAAACTTGGGAGAGAGTTATTATATTGGAAGGCAGAGTGAAGATTTTATAAGATATGTTTAGGCTGGAATATTGGACTAAAGCTAGTAGAAGAAAATTCAAGAGGGATAAAATATTATGATTGGGTAAAAGAAATTGACTTCACTGATACAAGATGGGAATGGACATGACTAGATAGCAGTTCATCTGAAAATAACCTGTATTTTTGCTATTTTCTTTGTTTTAGAGAGGATGGGTTGGGAAACTTGGGGGGGGAGGGGCATGTGATATAGGTCTGACATGAGTCAATAATATGATATAGCAGCCAAGAAAGCCACTATGATCTTGGGCTATATTATAAAAAGCATGAAGATAGAAATTGAACTAGTGATTTCATTAACATACAAAATTTGTATATTTTGTAATATAAAAACTCCTCATATTAACTCAAGTCCCTATAATTCTGTAATTTATAGTATTAAAGTGTTACCTAGAGCACTCAAAGGTTGTAATCCATACCCAGGATCATACAGCCAGTATGTGACAGAAGCAGAATTCCAAGACCAGATCTCTATCCTCTATGCCATGATGTATCCAGACATAGAGAAAAAATTGACTTGCTTTTTTCTGTTTTGATAGGACCATATCTGGAGTGCTAAAGTTGATTATTCCTACCACATTTTTGGAAGTCCATCTATAAGCAACAGAGTGTCCAGAAGCAGTGAACTGTCATTTCATTTGACAACATGACTGAAAACATCATGCTAAAAAGCATGGGGGCAATCACATAACCTTGTTTCACTCCACTGGTAACTAGGAAAGTACAAGATCATTCTCCTGTGTTTCTATTGTCCTCTAATCCAAGAAGACATGTAGCAATATTGCTCATGGTTTCTGTCATCTACTTATATGCACATGGGCAGGTGTGATTAATAAAACAACTTGAAGATCTTAATGAAATTCAATAAGTTGGATATCATATAATTGAAATTTGATAGGATATGACTTATGACTGTTACATCTCTATGAACAGGTCAGACAGAAACAAGTTAGCTAATAGGGGCAATAGGGTAGCTTTGTATACCAATAAGATATATACCTATATGTATATCCATGAGCCAGAAGGAATAAGCGAGGGAGGATAAATGAAGAAAGAAAAGCAACATTGTGGTAGGATTGTACCATAGACTACTAGGACAGACTGTTTATAATATTCTATCAGATAGTAAGCATTAGACAAATCTTTACCCTTCATATATCTTACACTTTTGCTTACATAATATATATCCTCACTATGCTTAAAGTAAATTAATTAGCTGGGTAAAAAATGTGTAGGTGGTTTAAATTCTTATGAGATTGTAAGGCAGTTGAGATTTTTAAAAAACCCACTGTTTCCAAGGTTGAAATATTTTTTGCCAATTTAGTAGTTTGTCTTTCTTTCTTAGATCCTATATAAGAAGCAAAGAGTTGCATAAATTTAATAAAGCAATAACACATTTGTCTCATGTTGTAGACACTAACCTGAGGTCATAATTAAATTCCATTTAATTTAACAAACATTTACTAATGACCTACTTTGAGCAAACTACCTAACTAACTCTGAAAGTCATGAGGTCTGAAAAGTTCAACTAAGAAAGAAAGGCTCTTATTATGGGCCTGGTCAGTTATTCAAGGATCAGCTTACCTAAATTCAAGGAGACTAAACTATTATTAAAATTTGACTGAATCACATGGGTTATATGACCAACAAGATGGAGGACTAGATATTCTCTTCAATCCTCATTACTTCTTAAACCTCTTCAAAATACTAATTAAGTATATGAGATAATATGGCAATTTCAGATGTCTCGATAGTCTAGTGCCTCAGAAAACCAAATGGCAGAAGCTTGTTCTGCTTGATTCAGAAATATTACAAAATTCTGTACTGTAGCAGAGCTCAGTCAAAGAATTGAACAAAGGGAACAGTGACAGGACACATAGCTCACACTAAGCCAAAGAAAAGATCCAGAATCCATCAGTAGCCGGTTCTGTCTCCCTAGAAGTTTTATGTGATAGAGGAGACCAGTGAAACATGAATTGCTCACCTTGAGAGGAAATTTAGAAGGTTTTCAAGTGAAACTGCAATCAAAGGGGAAGGAGTCAGAAAGTGAGTGATACAGGAATATAAGGGAAAAAAATGGAATTGCTGAAACTCTAGGTAGGAAGATAACTCATTTAAAGACCTTGAGGATAAATAGCCAGCAGGGAAGGTATTAATAGTAAAAGGAAGCATGGATTCAAAGATTTGACATCTATGAATAAATAAGAAAAATATATCAGCAGCTGATGAAGCAGAGGGCCTTGTGTATTCCTAAGAGTGGACAGAACCAAAGAAAGATGTTCCTGAATGGCTCAAAAGAAAAATACAAATTGTGAAAGAATTTATGGGCCGCACAGTAGAAATAATTGGCAATAAAAATAAAAAGCTTGAATCCACAGTAGTAAGTCTCTTAGGGAAAAAAAAATAGAAGAGAAAATAATAAATTGGTAATACAAATATATTGAAGTAAAGGTCAATTTGGAAGAAGAGGGAAAAAAAAGAAATTATCATATAAAAAGCATGTTCTCCATACAAGCAAAAGATAGTGATCTTGAAGACAGGATAACTTAAGGATTGCTGGTGTCCCAGAAGAACACAAGTCAAAAACAAAACAAAACAACCTTGAATATCATAACGCAAGAAATATTATAAGAAAACTGGCAAAACTTCTAAACATAGAAAACAAAGAGCCAGTTGGAAGAATGCACAGATTGCCTCTGGGATAAACAACTAGGAAGCAAACTCCAAGATACATAGCAGTTAAATTTAAGAATTCCAATAAGAAATAACAAATTCTACAAGTGACCAGGGGAATGACCTTCAAATATAAATGAAAGAAAATTCAAATAAAAAAGACTATTCTGAACCCACCAGAGACTACAAGAAGAAATGGAATCATTTATTCCAAAGACTAAATAAGCTCAAGATAAAACCCAAAGTGACCTAGCTTGCAAAACTGAGCCTAGTTATTAATGAAAAAAAAAGATGGATATTCAATTTTCAAAAAGGTATTCAAAGCATTCCTTGATAGAAAACCCAACCTGGACAAATTATTTGCTATTCAGATACCCCAGATAATAGAAATATAATAAAGATAAACAAATTCAGCAACCGAAGGTGGCAGCAAGATAACAGAGATATTTTAAAAGTACACAAGAAGGCAATAGTTAAGATGAGTTGAATTGAAGTGATAAAGGAGAAATAAGCCTGAAAGATGATGGAATAAACCTGATAACACCCCAACTACAGGTGAATCACTAATTCTTGTGGGACTAAATTACAGAATGTGAGGGTAAATAAAAATGGAAAAGGGAAAAAGAAGAAAATTAAAGAAGATATTGGAAGCAAGGAAAACAACTAGGAGCTGTCCACAAATCAATTGATAGATTCTTCTTTGATAGAATGCTGACTGATAAAACCATAGGTTGAATTTTCGGTGAAATATTATTCTGATTTATAAAGTTACAGAAGAATATTAACTTCATATATTAGAACCACTAAATGTAAAAAATTGTATTTTTAAATCTAGAAAGGCCATTAGAGGTTGCCTATTCCAAGGAATTCATTTTCCAAATGAAGGAGTTGAGATAAGAGCCCATTTTTTCTAACTCTTTTTTTTAAATTTTTTTTATTTTAAACTTTATTTTATTTTATTTTAAGCTTTATTAACTTCTGTTTTACATCATTCATTTCTGCCATATTTTGAGTTACAATCATTTTCCCCCCATTATTCCCCTATCCAACCTCCCAGAATAGTAATCCCACAAGATATCGCTTCCTCCAATCTGCTCTCTCCCATACCTTCTCCCATACCCCCTTCGACTTTTCCATTAGAGGAAGGTGAGTCTTTGCATCCCAATCCTGCACATCTTATCTCCTATTACAAGCAAAAGATTTAGTGATAGTATTTATATATGTTGAAACATTTAATGTTGCTGACCTCAAATTTCAGATCCATTTCCTTCTCTTGTCACCCATTCTCTTGGGAGGTAAGTAATTCAGTATATGTTGTACATGTCTAGCTATGCAAAACATTATCATAGTAGATATATTGTACAAGGCTGCTTATAATTCCTCCCACTTATCCCACCCCCCACCTGGTCCATTCCCTACATGATCCTGTCCCTCTTTTATAGTGGGTACTTCCAACCTCCCCTCACCCCAAGGATGCCCTCCCATCCCTCTTCCCCCTATCCTGCTGCAGGTTGAGATATCCCATTTAGTATGTATGTCATTTTCTCCCTGAACCAAATTCAGTTTGAATGTGGTTTTGCCTTTTTAGCCTTCCTTATTCTCCCCTCTTTTGCAACCACTTCCCCTTGTTTTTGCATGGGATAGTTTACACTACCATGTCTCTCCCCATCTCCTCTTGCCACTTTCCTCTCTCACCTCATAATTTCATCCCTTGAGTATTCTCCCTTCCCAACAAATTCAACTTATGCCCTCTATCTATATATAACTGTAACCATATACACACACATTCACATATGTATTCATATGACCACACACCCTTCTTCCATTATTTTCATAGTGAGAAAGATATCATCAGTCACAGTTATTGCTTTTCCATATAGGAATGTAAATAGTTCAACTTTGATAAGTTCCTTTTGATTTCTTTTCCTTGATTACCTTCTCAGGCATCTCTTGCTTCTTGTGTCTGGATGTCAAATTTTCTATTCAATTCTGGTTTTTTCCTCAAGAATGCTTGAAAGTCCTCTATTCCACTGAATGACCATTTTTCCTGAAACATAATACTAGTTTTGCTGGGTAGGTGACCCTTGGGTTCATTCCCAGTTCTTTGCCCTCTGGAATATTATATTCCATGCCCTTCGATCCCTCAGTGTAGAAGCTGCCAGGTCCTGGGTTATTCTGATTGTGTTTCCACAATTTGAAGTTGTTTGCCCTGGCTGCTTTTGTAGTATTTTCTCCTTGATCTGGGGATTCTGGAACCTGGCTATATTATTCTTGGAGTTTTCTTTTTGGGATCTTTTTCAGGAGGTGATCAGTGGATTCTTTCAACCTCTATTTGCTCTTGGATCTAAAACATCAGGGAAGTTTTTCTTGAGAATTTTTTGAAGGGTGATTTCTAGGTTCTTTCTTTGATCATGGCTTTCAGGTAGTCCAATAATTTTTAAATTGTCTCTCCTGGATCTATTTTCCAGGTCAGTGGTTTTTCCCATGAGATATTCACATTGCCTTCTATTCTTTCATTTGTTTGGATCTGCTTAACAGCATTTTGATTTCTCATAAAGTCATTAGCTTCCATTTGCTCCAGTCTAACTTGAAGGAATGGATCTCCTCAGTGAACTTTTGAGATTCTTTTTCCATCTGGCAAATTTGACTTTTTAAGGCATTCTTCTCCTCATTGCCCTTTTGGGCCTCCTTTGCATTTGAGTTAGTCTATTTTTTAAGGTGTTGTTTTCCTCAGTCAGGCTGTTGACCTTCATTTCATACTTTTCCTGCATCCTTCTCATTTCTCTTTCCATTTTTCCTCCACTTCTCTTATTTGATTTTTAAAGTCCTTCTTAAGGTCCTCTATGGCCTGTAACCCGTTCATATTTTCCTTTGGGGCTTTTGGAGCAGGATTTCTGGTCCTGCAAGTCCTTTTCCTGTTCTACGCCCCCAAAATAGGGTTGGGTTGCATTTTTCTGTTTCCTTTGCCTTGGCATGTTGCCACTTGATTACTGACTTTTGGGCTTGTTGCCACAGTATGGCTTTGGCCGCTAGAGGAATTTTTGTCCTGAATGTGTGGGGGGGCAACTTCCGTTTCTGGCAAGCTGTAAACCCACCCACGGCTTCCACCCTAGATCACAATCCAGATCCAGGGAGGTTAAAGCAAGAGTGATTACCCCCAAGACTGATCGCTTGATCTCCCTACGATTTGTAGGCTGGGAGCCGGAAATGCCTATGAAAACTTCAAAATGGTGTGTCTCCTCAGTGGCTTCTAGTCTCAGGGGAGGGAGCTGACGTATTTCTAATACAGGTCCCAAAGTCCATAGGACACTAACCTCTTACTTTGTCCTAGGCAAGTCTATGTTGATAATTCTGGAGTCTCCACAGTTCCTGGTGTTCTGGGGTTCCTCCAGCTGCTGGCCCTGCTCCCTGGGGTTGAGTCCTGGCTGCGGACCTGGGCTGGCTGGGCTCTCTGGCTCTCGCACTGCATGGTGCCGGGTCCCAGACCACTGCGCTGGTCCTTCCTGCAGGG
>WOXC01000164.1:0-33566 GCA_011680675.1 Gymnobelideus leadbeateri | reverse complement strand
GTGAAGTCAAAACCCTGATTTTTTTTCACATGAACTGCCTATCCTGAACTTGGGCAATTAATTCTTTTGAACCAAAGAGTAAGATTTTACAATTATTCTTATTAAAGTTCATAATTTTAGGAGTCTATTCTCTTAAAGTGCCAGGACCTTTTTAGATTCTGCTTGTTATATACCATATTAGTTAACCCATTCAACTACATGTCATTAGAACATTTGATAGATATGCTTTGTATATTTTCATCTAAGTCATTGATTGAAATGTAAAGACTAAAAGTACATTGGAGGAGAGATGTTATCAGTAATAGAGATATTCCTTAACTGTAACATTCTACTAATGAACATGTTCTTTGGGTACAATCATTTAACAAGTTATAAATTCACTTAATTACCATTATTTGATCTGTATTTTTCCATCTTGTCCAAAATGTCCCATGAAATACTTTGTCAAATATCTTGCTGAAATACACTAATAAAACTATATTTCCCTGACTACAAGTCTAGTAATTATATCAGAAAAAGAAATAAGGTTAATCTAGCATGATTTTTTGTCTTAACTTTTAGTGATTGCTTCTTATTTTGTTTAAATGTTTTGTTGATGCTTTTTTAAAAATTGTTTTCACTTGCCAGTAACTCCTCCCTATATACCCACCAATAGAACTCTCTTGTAACAGAGAAGTACAACTAAGCAAAACAAATGAATTCACCCATATCTGCATTATTCTATACCTATCTCCTGAGAGGAGGAAGTAGACTTTACTGTCAATCCTCTGAAGTCAAGATTGATGTAAAGATCTTTTCAATGTTACTTTCCCTTATTATTATGATCATTGTATAACTTGTTCTCTTGGTTCTACTTGGCTCTGTGTTAGTTTATATTGCATTACCCAAGTTTCTCTGAACCTTTAATGTAATACATTATTGACCATCACAAAATAAGTACTTAAATGCTTTGGAGAAAGGAATTTCTTGCATTAAAAATATATGCATCTATAAAAAATAGAATTTTAAAATATCCCTCATTTTGATTCACTTTGTATTGTACTCTAGGTGGCATTTCTTGCCAATTCCTCCAATACTTATATAAGAAATTAAATTATTTTCTTTGATACTCAGACAAATATTGCTCTTGACTCTTCAAAAAAAATTTCCTGCCTAATGGAAGGAATTTTTTAGAAGTAGATGTTTGTGAGCATAGCCTACTTTCAATGACTACTACAGAGCTATAAGCTGTTCTCTGTACTCTGTGTGGTATGCTGTGGTGAGAGGCTGGCTCATTTTAATAAGATTCCAGCAAAAGGTTATTTCAGCAGAAATGGTTTTGAAGGGTCATTTCAATAGCTTATGCTACTTTGAAATAATTAGCATTCCTCTCAGTACAAAGGCATGGAAACAGTCTTCATTTTGAATACCAAGGGGAGTTGAGTAGTTCACACTGGAAAGTGTTGTATTTAAGGAATTATTTGTACCATTGCAACTGCTTTATTTTGAGCTAGAATTGTTGTCAGTAGGGCCAACCTAGAATGGAGGAGGTGTGCTTAGTCTAAACCTGTGGGTAGGTGATTCTTGAGTACTTTGCATTTATATAATTACTTTCTACATTTACTTTATGTGATAGAATATCCTATATTGTAAAGGAGCAACATTTACAACTGCTTTTTTGTTTTTCCTCATGCCTAATAATTTAACTCATATCTCCCACCACTGGTACTACTGTCACATTAGACTTTTTAGTTCTCCTAGTCTTTGAGTAGACAGACATTCCCCTAGACAAGGTTGTAGTTTTTCGTAATGAACTTTATTTGGTGATGAAGAGTAAAGTAAAATACAAGGATAGAATCGACAAGTTTATGTAAAATGCAAAACTAATTCTAAAGTAACCACAGTCTATTATACACATACTACCTTTGCTGAGAGAACTTAAATGGCATGCTTTGTGTCCCCTTCTTATTCCTCTTCTCTGTAGGGTCTTTCTACCTAGTTAAGAAATCTAGTTGCTTTACTTGTTTTCCTAGGCTATGAGTGGGTAGAGTGTACTGAGCTTGGAATCAGGAAGACTCATCTCCATGAATTCAAATCTGGACTCAGAGACTTACTAGCTGTGTGATCTTGGACTAGTCACTTAACTTTGTTCACCTCACATCCTCATCTTAAAAATGAACTAGAGAAGGGAATGGCAAACTGCTCTAGTGAAGATCTGAAATGACCGAATAACTAGCCTACTATTTTCTTTTTGTTGTTGTTTTTGCTTTTTGGAGGGCAATTGGGGTTAAGTGACTTGCCCAAGGTCACACAACTAGTTTTTTTGTGTTAAGTGTCTGAGGCCAGATTTTTTTTTTTTAAGCAATTGGGGTTAAGTAACTTGCTCAAGGTTACACGGCTAGTCATTATTTATGCGTGGGTGCTCATTTTCTGAGGCCGGATCTGATCTCGGGTCATCCCAACTCCGAGGCCGGCGCTCTTACTCACTGCGCCACCTAGCCGCCCCTTTAGGGCAATTGGGGTTAAGTAACTTGCCCAAGGTTACACGGCTAGGTTTTTGTTTGTGTGGATTAAGTGTCTGAGGCCGGCTCTGAACTCAGGTCCTTCTGATTCCAGGGCCTAGCCGCCCCCTGAGGCCAGATTTGAACTCAGTTCCTCTTGACTCCAGGGCTAGTGCTCTATTCACTGCACCACCTAGCTGCCCCTAGCCTACTGTCCTTAACTTCTCAGAACTCCAGTCCCATATTTCTGTCTATGGAACTCTCCAAAGGATGTACACCAGAATACCCCATCTCCAATTAAACATATTAAAAAAAAAAAAATCCTCTTCCCTTGCTTTTCCCTATTGTCCCCTCAGAGTGGTCATCCTTTCTCTTTCCTCCCTTTTTCAGTCAATCCCCTCCCCCTAAAAAAACCCTCTCTACTTTTTTCCTCTCTTTTAAATTTTTTTTTAAATTTACATCATTCATTTCTTGCTTTTTTGGAGGGCAATTGGGGTTAAGTAACTTGCCCAAGCTCACACGGCTAGGTTTTTTGTTTGTTTGTGCATTAAGTGTCTGAGGTTGGATCTGAACTCAGGTGTTTTTGACTCCAGGGCCAACGCTCTACTCACTGCGCCACCTAGCCGCCCCCTGCATCATTCATTTCTACAGCGTTTTGAGTTGCAAATTTTCTCTCCATTTTTCCCCTACTTACCCCAAATCAGCGATCCCACTGAACATCCCCTCTCCCATATCTTCCCCATCCCTTCCAACTTTCCAGTAGGGCACGGTGGATCTCTGTGTATGTCCCAGTGCCTGTATATCTTAATTCCCAGCTACATGTAAAATAATAATAATAATATGTATATATTTTTAAACATTTGATTTTAAAACTTTGAATTCCATATTCTTTCCCTTCCTCCCTCGTTACCCACCCTTACTGGGAAGATAAGCAATTCGATATAGATTGTACATGTTTAGCTATGCAAAACATTTCCATAGTGGATATATTGTGAAAGACTAACTATATTTACCTCCATCCTATCCCACCTCCCACTTGTTCTATTCTCTACTTTGATCCTGTCCCTTTTCAAATGTGGGTGCTTCCAACTTCCCTCCCCCCAGCCTGCCCTCCCTTCCATCATCCCCCCTTCTCATGCCCTTTCCCCCTACTCTCCTCTAGGGTGAGATACCTTATTTAGTGTGTATGTCATTCCCTCCCTAAGCCAAATTCAATGAGAATAAGGTTGACTCATTCCCTTTTGCCTTCCTTGTTCTTCCCCTCCATTGTAACAGTTTTCCCTTGTCTCTTCTATATGTGATAATTTACCCCATTCTGTCTCTCCCTATCTCCTCTCACCTCTTATTATATTATATATAATAATATTATATATTATTATATTATATTATATTCCTATCTCACCTCTTAATTTCACCTTTTAAGTATCATCCCTTCCTATTAAATTGGTCTTGTGCCCTCTGTGTATACCTGTACACATATATATACACACTTACATACGTATTCATGTTTCCATGAATTCATATTCACACTATGTATGCCTGTACACATATATAATATACTCACATATGTATTCATATGCCCATATACCTTCTTATATAGATATACATATATATACACACACACATACACATTTCTTTTTCCTCATACTGAGAAAAGTTTCATAAGTTACAATTATCTTTTTTCCATGTAGGAATGTAAATAGTTCAACTTTGATAAGTTCCTTATGATTTATTTTCCCTGTTTACTTTCTCATGCTTCTCTTGCTTCTTGTATCTGAATGTCATATTTTCTATTCAACTCTGGCTTTTTCATCAAGAATGCTTGAAAGTCCTCTGTTCCACAGAATGACCATATTTTCCCCTGAAACAAGATACTCAGTTTTGCTGGGTAGGTGATTCTTGGTTTTAATCCCAGGTCCTTTGCCCTTTGGAATATCGTATTCCAAGCCCTTCAATCCCTCGGTGTAGGAGCTGCCAGATCCTTTGTTATCCTGATTGTGTTTCCACAATATTCAAATTGTTTCTTCCTTGCTGCTTGTAATATTCTCTCCTTGATCTGGGAATTTCAGGACCTGGTTCTAATATTCCTAGGAGTTTTCTTTTTGTGATCTTTTTCAGGAGGTGATTAGTGGATTCTTTCAACCTCTATCTTGCCCTCTGGTTCTAAAACATCAGGGCAGTTTTCCTTGAGAATTTCTTGAAGAATGATTTCTAGGTTCTTTTTTTGATCATGGCTTTCAGGTAGTCCAATACTTTTTAAATGATCTCTCCTGGATCTATTTTCCAGGTCAGTGGTTTTCCCAATCAGATATTTCACATTGCCTTCTATTTTTTCATTTATTTGGATCTGTTTCATAGTATCTTGATTTCCCACAAAGTCATTAGCTTCTATTTGCTTCAATCTAATTCTGAAGGAATGATTTTCTTCAGTGAGCTTTGAAGAATTTTTTTCCATCTGGCAAATTTGGCTTTTAAGGCATTCTTTTCTCATTGGCTTTTTGAGCCTCTTTTGCCATTTGAGTTAGTCTATTTTTTAAGGTGTTATTTTCTTCAGTCAAGTTGTTGAATCTCATTTTATAATTTTCTTGCATCATTCTCATTTCTCTTCTAAATTTTTCCTCCACTTCTCTTATTTGGTTTTCAAAATCCTTTTTAAGCTCCTCTATGTCCTGTAACCATGTCATATTTTTCTTGGAAGCTTTTGGTGCAGGAGTTCTGACTTTGCTGTCTTCCTCCTGTTCCATGCTTTGATCTTTATTGTCGCCAAAATAGGAGCATAAAGTTGGATTGCTGTGCTTGCTTTGCTTCCTTTGCTTGCTCTTGTTGCCACTCAATTACTTGACTTTGAGCCTTTTGCCACAGTAGAACTCTACTACCAGAAAGGGGAGCTTTATCCCAATTGCTGGTGTTTTCACAGCTGCTGGAGCTATTATTTGGGTGCCCTCTCTGAAGCCTCCATATGCTCAGGCAAACTGGTCATGCACCCCAGGACCTCCACCTTTGACCACAATCCAGATCCAAGCAGGTTAAAGCAAGCATAATTACCCCCTCAGACTGGTTTCTTGGTCTGCCTACAATCTGCAGGCCTGGAGCTCTGAAGCAGCCATGCGGAGGTGGCTGCATGGCTGCTGTGCCTCAGGGGCTTCTCCCTCCAGGGGGTAAAGGCTAGACCTTACTCCTGAACTCCTGTTTCATAAAGTCCACACTGCACAGACCTCTTACTTTGTCCTTAGCATCTATGGTTTTATATTTCTGGAAACCACCACAGCTGCTCCCTCCAGCTGGTGGCTGGATGTAGCCACCGTGAGGCTAAAACTTCTGGCTCACGAGGGGTTGGGCCGTCTTCAGTGGGGGGTTAGCTTCTCTCTGTCCTTTTGTGGGTTTTGTAGCTCCAAAGTTTGTTTAGAGTCATTTTTTACATGAATTGGAGGAGGTGGAAGTGGGAGCTGCATGGAAGTCCTATTTCTACTTTGTCATCCTGACTGGGGGGGGGAGGGGGAATCCCTCTCTACTTTTTTCCTTTACTTTTCTAGCTCTTTAAGCCTCACTTCTGACTTCATAAATCAACTGAACATGTTGTCTCCAAATTTACTAATGATATACTAATTGCCAAATTCAATAATAGCCTTTCCTCAGTCCTCATCCTTAACCTTTCCTTCAGCATTGTCCCTAATAACTCTTCTGATAGATATTCTCTTTATGTTTTTCTTAACTGTTTTCTCTTGGTCCTCCCATCTCTCCTTTAGTCTCCTGGATCTCTGTCCCATTCCTTAACTGTGGATGTATCCTAAGACTCTTCTCTCATATCTCATCATTTCCCATCTATTTAGTTATTTCTGTGCAGAAGACTGCCAGATTATCTTCAGCCCCACTCTTTCTCTTGTACTATGGTTTTTCAACATCACCTGCCTACTGGATGTTTCCCACATGTCCCATATACATCTCAAACCTTACATGTCCAAAATTGCACTCTCTTTTCTTTCCCAAACCCACTTCTTTTTCTAACTTTTCTGTTTTTATTGAAGGCACCACCATCCTTCTGATCACCAAGGTTCTCAACATTGGTGTCATTCCTTATTCTTGTTTTCCCTCTTCTCCACCCTGCCTTCCAGTCATTTGCCAGAACTCATTGATTTTATCTCCACTCACACAGCTTCCAGTCTAGTTCAGGCCCTCATCACCTCCTAATTTTGTCTCCCTCTTTATTCCATTCTAATATTTACATGGTTGATATCCCTTACCATATTACTCCTCTGCTCAGAAAGCTCTAATGGCTCCCTCTTGATTCTAAGATAAAATGTAAACTCTTTTGTGTTATATTTAAAACTTCACAATCTGCCTCTAGCCCAGCTTTCTGGATTTATTACAGTGACTGCTCTTCACACACTCTGTGGTTAATCCAAGTGCTCCTCCTTACTGTTGTTTGTACACAGTGTTCCATTTTTGTCATTTCAAAGTCTTCCTGTGCATGGAATGCTTTTCCTTATCCTCTGCCTCATAGAATCTCTAGCTTGCTTCGAAGTTCAGCTCAAGCACTATCTTCTACATGCAGCCTTTATGATTCTTTGTGCTTCTCCCCCTACTCAGAAATTACCATGTATTCATATGGACTTATGTATATTGTTTCTTCTGGTAGAATATAAGGCCCTTAAGGACTGCAAGAGTATTTTGTTTTATCTTTAAATCATTAATGCCTAATCAGCTCTATATGCACCTCTTAGTTACTTAATAAATGCTTCTTGATGGATTGATTGATTTAAGTATTCCCTCTCTCAACCCTAAGTGAAAGTAATCTCTCCCTCCTCAAATTTCTCTTGGAAGTTTGCCTGAATTTCTCATTTGCATTTCTCTCTGGTATCATATTTGTTTATCTGCTTCTCTTCTTCTCCCACTGCCCACTAGACTGTAGGGTCCTTGTTGTCAGGGTTTGTGTCCTTTATTTATAGATTCTCAACACAGCACAGTGCTTTGCATGTATTGTTGCTCTTGAGTTTTTCAGTCGTGTTTGAATCTTTGTGGCCCCATGTGGAGTTTTCTTGGTAAAGATACTGGAGTGGTTCACCATTTCTTTCTCCAGCTCATTTTATAGCTGCAGAAACTGAGGCAAACAGGGTTAAGTGACTTCACTAGGGTCATACAGCTAGTAAGTATCTGAGGCCAGATTTGAACTCTCCAAGAGGAGTCTTCTTGACTCAAGGCAAGGCCCAGCACTCTATCCACTTTACCACCTATCTGCACATACTAGGTGCTTAATATAAATTTAGATTCTCCATTTGACCTCTCAGTATTTGTGGTGCTTAGATACATTTTCCTACCCACTTCTCCAGATTAACTTTGGTGATTTATCTTCAAGTGCCCTCTTCCACAGGGGAATAGCTTTTCAGCATCTTATCCTTATGCTTTTACTGTAAATATATATAAGTGTGTGATATGTATATAAGTAGATCTGTGTGTCTATGTAAGTATACATGGACCTGTGATTTCTTTGGTATAGAAATATATATATTTGGTATAGGTATCTACTGATGAGGAAATTTCCCCTACCAGTGTAGATTGTTGTCTGTTTTGCATTTATGGTCAGAACTGCCTGGGGGCTCTGAGAGGTCAAGTGACTTATCTAAGATCATATAGGTAGTTAGTGTGATAGAGGTGGGGCTTCACCCTGCCCCTTCTCTCTCCTTTATTATAAAAAACTGTTAAAACAGAGGGATAATTTCTTTTTTTTTCTTTTTTTGGAGGGCGGAAGGCAGGGCATTTGGGGTTAAGTGACTTGTCTAAGGTCACATGGCTAGTAAGTGTTAAGTGTCTGAGGTGGAATTTGAACTCAGGTCCTCTTGACTCCAGGGCCAGTGCTCTAGTCACTGTGCCACCTAGCCACCCCAGAGTGATAATTCCTACCTATAATAAAAGAAGTCTTTTCTTCACACTTTCAGTAATTTTTATTATTATTTTATCTTTATCTATTTTCCTTTGAAGCCCACGATGGGATTTTTAAGACTATTAAGTGAAGAACATTTCTTGATAGTTCAGAAAGTAATAAAAGTATATATATTTGAGAAACAATTGCACTTTCTTAGAATTTGTGTAGAATCTGTACCTTAGAATTTGTGAATAAACATTCTTTATGATTCCATTTCATTTTTTCCTTTTACCAAAATTGTTATTTCAAGAGTAATTGGATATAATTATGGACAGTTTTAAAAATAAAAATAAATAAAATATGTGAAAGTGCTTTGTGAACTATAAAATACCAAAGAAATTTAAGATGATATTTTATCTTAATTTGTCTGGCCTACATGAGAAAAATACAAGTTTTCCAGAAGGAAACTACTTTTAACTATTAAGTCTGTTTTAAAGATGTGGCTTTGGGCAGGTTATGAAAATGATTTCTCAATCACAAATCTTAGAGTGTTATAACCAGAGTGTTTTAAGGTTTTACACATAATTCCCTTATAGCAACCTTAGAGGCAGTGATTATATATTATTATCCCCAGTTCACAGATGAGGAAAACTGAGATGGAAATTTTTTTTTTTTAAAGCAATTGGGGTTAAGTGACTTGCTCAAGGTTACACGGCTAGTCATTATTTATGCGTGGGTGCTCATTTTCTGAGGCCGGATCTGATCTCGGGTCATCCCAACTCCGAGGCCGGCGCTCTTACTCACTGCTCCACCTAGTCGCCCCTTTAGGGCAATTGGGGTTAAGTAACTTGCCCAAGGTTACACGGCTAGGTTTTTGTTTGTGAGGATTAGGTGTCGGAGGCCGGCTCCGAACTCAGGTCCTTCTGATTCCAGGGCCGGCGCTCTATTCACTGCGCCACCTATCCGCCCCTGAGATGGAAATTTTTAAGTGGCTTGTGTAGGAGTTCCACAGGTAGGAACTCTAAGAGCTAGACATTAAAACTAGGTGTCTTCACTTTGTGATCTCTTCTGCCCAACATGCTGCTTAGATCATTTGTGATTAAAATTTTTAAAATAATTCTTTTCATATATCTTTCAAAAATATTTTCTTGCTTTGATTTGTATGACTGTTTTTGCAAACACAAACCAAGTATGTCAAAGGAATTAATTTCAATTTTCAGGAATTCTGAAATCTTCAGTTTACCGTTTTTAAAAGAGCCTATTATGTACAGGGTACACTGCTAGGCAGGGTTACTAGGACAAAAAAAAAATCTTTGTAAAAAAGTCTCTGCTTTTAAAGAGCTTATAGTTTTCTCTTATTCCCTAAGATATATCTCTAGAATTCCTTAAGGGATTCTTCCTGTAAATTATATTTCAGGGACAATCTAACATTCTCTTGTCACTGCCAAATGTTGACATATTAATATTGATACTGTTTTTTCACTTGGAAAAGTGTGATGTCATGTTGACTTCACTTTGTTTTTCTTGATAATCTCAAAAAAATTGTCTAAACCATTAATGAAATCAGCCTTGCTCAGAGATTTGTTCTTTTTTGATACTGAGAAAAAGCATTTGCATATTTTCATTTCTCATAAATTATTCTCTGGATAATGAATATAATGTGTTATGTCCCTTTTCTGTTTTTCTGTGTTTTAGTGATCATCCATCTGAAACTAAGAAATAGTTGAGTGGCCTTGGGCAAGTCTCTTAACATTTCTCAACTCAATTTCCTTGTATGTTTTTGTTTTAAATAAATAATATAACTACTGCCTGATCTACTTCCTATGAGAATGCAATGAGATTCTGTATGTAAAAGTGCTCTGTGTACTATAAAGTACTATACAATGTTACATATTTAGGAAAAGTGGAAAGAACATTTAAATATTACTGTATTTTAAATAACTTTGACTCACATTAAGATTCTTAGGACACTATATATCTGAAAAACTTGCTTTTCTATTGTTGGGTTTTTGTGTTTTTTAAAAAAGTGATTTGCATTGTCGTTGGCCAGAAATCCTACTGTTTTGATTTTTACAAGTGGTTTTCCAAGGGTTGAAAAGACATTTGGTTTTCTGTACATTTTACTTTGTTTCTCTAAGCAAGTCAGCATGAAATAGTAAAAGGAACACTGAATTTGGAGATAGAGGATCTGGGTTCAGATTCCAGTTCAGCTCTTTACTGTCCTTGTGACCTTGTCAATTCTTTTTGGACCCAAGTTTCATCATCTGTAAAATGTAGTCTTTAGAGATCTCTTCCAGCTACCTGTAAATCCTGTGATCCTAACATCTTGATTGAGAGAGCTTTGAAAGTATTTATGTTCTCACTCAATTGAATTGTATGCACATGTGAATTATACTCTCACTTGAGCTTTTATTTATGGCTGATTTGGGTTAGAATTGTTTCTCTGATCCTTACACACAACTTCTTTTTTAAAACTTCATGTCCTCATAAATGAGCAGAACAGTTTCTGGTATCTTTTACAAATTCTTTCCATTGGTGATTTTTCAAAAAATTGCCTACTGCTATGAGAAACAACAGTAAGGTAATGAAACTTATTTAACCATACACTCGATCCATTTATTTTTTTCCCCATATATGTGTGTTCTTAAGTTACAGGACAGTTGAACTGAGGTCCAAAAGACCAACCTAATGGTTTCTTCCTCAGTGGACAAACTACATCAATTTAGTTACTAATGCTAGTTTGGGTGTGTCTCAAATCAACGTTGATATCTTGTAAAGAGTTCCACCCATAACATTCCTGTAACATAAATCTGCTACACATCAGTTGACTAGAGATTGCTGAGCCTTTCTGCAAATTGCCTGGCTTGTTTCTGATTTATTCACTTGAGTGGGAGTAGTTTTAAAAGCAAAAGGGGCTTTAGGCCTACATTATAGTATGTTTAAGACATAAATTTTTGATTAAATTGAAAAAATTGGAATTTTTTACCTCATTTACCTTAATATGTAGGTGTTTCTCTCTCTCTCTCTCTCTCTCCACCCCCCCCCCCTTCCTCTCTCTCCCTCTCCCCCTCTTGCATTTCCCAGTTCTGTAACCATCTTTTATCAATTTCCACTGCTGTATTCGTTCATGGACGTTCGTATCTATTGGTTCTTTTCAGCTTATACTGTTGCAAATCCTGTGGAAGAGCCTTATTTTTCACTATCTGAAAATTCTTGAGTTTTAGCTTCTCAGGAGAAATGGATGTCTTCCAAAGAGGTTTCAAAAATTGTTACATCCATACAATTCCTTTTTTGCTCCACCAGATTTGAATTTGTTGTCATTATCCCCAACTAGATTTCCATGCTATTTTTTTGGCCAGATATTTTTCCTTTCTCATAAAATTCTGCTTAATACTTAATACATGTAATTTTCTGAACAAATGCCATTGTGAGAATTTTATTACCCACAACTCCTTAATATTAGACCATATGCTGGAAGTAGAATTGTATTTCATTACATACATGTTCTTAGTGTGATGGTTTATGTATCTTTTTTGTTTATTGGTTTTGTCAGGTCTCCAAGGAAGACAGGAAATTGTATTTCTTTCATCTTCAGTAGATTTTCACATGTTTTCCTGTTTCTCAGCTGGAAAGGTACAGTCAGGATGCATTGATTGACTGTCCTCTCAGCAATAAACAATAGCCCACAAATGTAAATTCTCTTTAAGGAAAAGAAAAAAGGTGTGGGGAGGGGGGAAGTGTTGCAGAATGGCAAAGATAGTAACTCAAAGGCATAGATTAATACTTTGCTATTAAAATTCCAATAAAATTAACGATGGGGGTATTCTCCTTCCAAGGTTAGGAACCAAAACTTAGTTCAATGTGTAGAGGTAGAGTTTCAATTCTCACCACTGTGACAATTTTCTCTTTTGCTTCTGTTGGGTTTCATTTCCTTTCCATCACTACTCTTAACTTGAGTCTTCCAGCGTTGTGTAAGAGTTATGCATCTGTGTATAATTATGTGAATTCTTATTAGCAGAACTTAATAAGAATCATATGATGAGAATAAGGTTTAATGGTAAGAATTATTAGAAATCATACGATTATTTTTTTGTACCTGAACAATTGTACCACAATAAAAAACATTTAAAATATTTTACTGTATATTTGAAATAATTTTATAAAATAATAATAACAAAATAAAATAATTTTATTTTGATTACCTTTTCCTGAAATGCTTGATTTATTATGCATTAAACTTTCACAAAGGAAATGATTCCTTCTTAAATGTTGTATTTTTACGTTTTTTTGTTGTGTGGGATAGAAAATAATTGATAAGGACTTATCATGTGCCAAACACTGTGGTAAGCACTAACAGCACAATAGAAAATTGAGATAGCTTATGAAACCACCCTATGGCACAACATAGATGTTAACTGCACTTAGCTGCTTTTTTCCCTTTCTCTGGTACTGAGTGGGAGTTTTATTCTGATGTTTACCTTCCAACATGATAGAGGTATATGTAGCTTATGTGCTTTTAAAAATTTTAATATTTTGTTTTTTCCCAATTACATGTAAAAACTTTTTAAACCATTTTTTTCTACAATTGTGAGTTCAGAGTTCTCCTATGCTCCCTTTCATTCTCCCTTATTGATAAGGCAAACAATTTGATAAAAAGGTTATGTGCTCTTTGTGTAACAAGACTTTGCTGATTAGATCTTAATATTTTAATTGATTTATTTTCTCTTGCCTAGGTCCATGATTTCATTGGTTTTGGTAACTGCTGCTAATAAAATTCTCTCTACCATTGCAGATCCACAGATATTCTGAAACATAGACTTTCTAGAGAGTTGCCTGAGGGCAATAAGAGGCTGTGTATCTTGCCCAGGGTGACCAGACAGCTGTTCTTGAGTCAGAGGCAGGATTGAAGTTCAGGTCTTTCTGACTCCATGCTGGCTCTCTTTCCCATATCTAGTAAGGAACCTGTGGCCTCAAGGTCACATGTGACACCCCAGGTCCTCAAGTATGGCTCTTTGATTCCAAATTTTACAGAGCAAGTCTCCTTAATAAAATGATTTGTTTGTAAAACTTGGACTCAGTCAAAAGGCCCCATCCAAGGACTTAGAAGGCCACCTGTGGCCTCAAGGACACAAGTTTTTCACCCCTGCCTAGATGATGCTGGCTCTTTTGCTCAAATGGATCTATGATCTCATCAATGTGGATGTTTCCTCTAGTAATTCAGATGTTCCAAATCAGGATGATGGTTTGGGGCCATTAAAAAAGGAGCTCTGTGGCAAAGAATTGGAAATTAAGGGGGTACCCATCAATTGGGGAATGGCTGAACAAGTTGTGGTATATGCATGTAATGGAATACTATTGTGCTATAAGAAACAGGGAGCAGATGGATTTCATATTTACCTGGAGAGGCTTATATAAACTGGTGCTGAGTGAGAAGAGTAGAACCAGGAGAAATTTGTACACAGTTATAGACACAATGTATGTGTGATGACCAGCTTTGGTAGATTGGACTCTTCTCAGCAATTCAGGGTTATAAGTCAACCCCAAAAGACTCATGATGGAGAGAGATGTCTACACCCAGAGAAAGAACTGTTTGAATCCAGATTGAAGCAAACTACCTGCTCTTTTTCTTTTTCTTGCTTGGTTTTGTTTCCTCTTTCCCATTGTTCATTTCATCCGATAAAGTCCTTCTTTATAACCTGACTAATGTCTAATGTGAAAGTATTTGCAGATCTTATACTTGATTGTATGCCACCATGGTGGGGGGGAGGGGAGGGAGAGAGTTTGAAACTCAAGGAATTGTGGAACTGAATCTTGTAAACTAAAAGTAAACAAATGAATTAATAAAAAAAAAGAAAAAGAATAAAAAAGGAGCTTTGTAATTTCCTGAAGACTTTCAAGCATACTCGCTTTCTCCTATTTAAGTTGGAGCCCAACTTATTGTCCATTTACAATGATTATCCAAAATACACACACACACACACACACACACACACACACACACACACACACACACACAGAGATGGATAAGCTCTATGTGTTGTCCATCTAAGTCCATGTAGTAATTTAGACAATAAATCTTCATTTGCCTTATTTTCTTATAGGATTATTTTTTTGTTGGACTTTGAAAAAATCTGAATTTACCATGAAATAAAAGAATTTATTTCTCTATATGCACACTATAGAATAGAAGAAGAGGATTGCACATGAAACTGAAAATCCGTATTATGTAGAACTTTATTTTCTTTAAGTATATAATGAATTCATGTAATTTTCAAAGTCATCTATCTTGTCTATTATTCCTTCTGACATTCTGTTCTTTTCTCATTTTGGAATGGGAATCCTGTACCTAACCCCACTCTGCCTCCCAGCAACCCCTAATTTGAAAGAAAAACAAAAACCCTTGTAACAAGTATGCATAGACAACCTAGACAAATCCCCGTGTTGGCCATTATATATACTATATAGGAGTATATACTATATGAGTATATATGCTATATGCTCATATTCTATATACTCATATATACTACAACTCATCTTGAGTCTATAATCTGTCAGAAGATAGTCAGTATGCTTCATTATTAGTACTCAGGAATTGAGATTATTATTATTTTTGATCATATAATTATATAATACATTATTATTGATTATAGAATGGTTATTGATCAGAGTTCTTAAGTCTTTCAAAGCTGTTTTTCTTTGCACTGTTGTCATTGTATAAATTGTTCTCATTTAACTCTATATAGTTCATACAAATCTTCCCAGGTTTCTCTGAGATCTTCTCTTTCTTTATTTCTTATGGTTCAGTAATATTACATTCTTATGCCATAATTTGTTCAACTGTTCCCCAGTTTATAGATACTCTCTAGTTTCCAGCTGTCTTGTACTACAAAAAGAGTTGCTATGAATATTTGTGTACACATGGTTCTTTTTCTTCTTTCTTTGATCTCTCTGGGATATAGGCCTAATAGTGTTGTGACACAATTTGTTTACTTTGGCAGCATTGTTCCAGATTGCTTTTTTTGTCTATACCAGGGCAGAGCCAAGATGGCGGAGTAGAAACAGCATTTCCAATGTGCTCTGCCCCACACAAATTTCAAACAATGTGAAAGGGAGCTCCTAACAACTTCTGGAGCCACAGCACCCACAGAACGGCACAGAGAAGCTAACCTCCTGCTGAGGACAGCCCAGCAGCCCTGCAGGGAGCAGCCAGCGCAGTGCTCTGAGAGCAGGCAGCACAGCTCGCTGGGAACCGACAGTGCAGCCCGCAGAGCGAGCCCAGGTCCGCGGATTTAGCCCCAGAATGTCTATACCAATTTATAGCTCAGTTGTTTATTTGCCTGTTCCAACAGGTATTTTTCAACTACTTGGTTTCAAAGTCTTTGGAGTATTTTTGGATCTCATCTAAGGCTCTGTAGTATATGCTTTCCTTGTTATTGTGATCAGAATGTCATTGTACAAGGTTGTCTCTGTTGTGTTTTTCAAGGAATCATTAATAAGTTTTATGCATGAAGGGGAGACACTTTTGGAAGAGAGCCTTTAATGAAGCATTTTACTGAATCAAATGCTTTTTTATTGTCAATAAATAATAGGTACAGTGGGACCTTGTATTCTTTTTATCTCAATCATTCATGTGATAGTGATCTACTATGTAATATTTGTCTATTTCCTTCTTTTTAAAATCATTTTAAAAACATTTTTAAAGTTTTGAGTTCCAAATTTTATCCCTTCTCTCTTCTCTCCCCTCCCTGGGACAGTAAGCAATCAGATATAGGTTACACTTGTGCAGTTATGTAAAACATTTCCATATTAGTCATTTTGTCTAGTCAAGAAGACTCAAATGAAAGAAAAACATGAAGGAAAGAGTGAAAAATAGCATGCTTCAATCTGTATCCAATCAGTATCAATTCTTTCTCTAGAGACAGATAATGTTTCATCATTAGTGCTTTGGGATTGTCTTGGATCATTGTATTTCTGAGAATAACTAAGTCATTCACAGTTCTTCATCGAACAATATTGCTGTAATTGTGTATGATATTCTCCTGGTTCTGTTCACTTCACTTTGTATCAGTTCATGAAAGTCCAGGTTTTTCTGAAATCATCCCTATTTCCTTCTAATACCCTAATCAAGGATGTTCTTTATGTTTATATAGATTATTCTTTAGAAAATTTCATAGATAGGGAAAGTAAGCCTATAGATTAGTTGGCTATCACTATCTTCTCAGTTACCTTTTTTGTTGTTTTAACAAGGCCTGAAAAAATTTCCCCATTCTTTTTTGTATTCTCCCCTCCTTTAGCTGTCATTATGAATCAGTCCCTCAATGCTTTAAAATTGTTTCCTCTAACCCAGATCTCACGGTACATTTGCATTTCTTATTTTATTCTCTTAAGTGCTATTTCTACCTCCTCTATAATCACCTCCAGGCCTGTGGTATTATCATCCAAGTGTGGTGGCTCTACTTTCCTTAATGGTGAAGTTTATGAAAATCTTTTAATATCTTTACTATTTTTTTTCTTTGTTGTCCTCTTTCCATTTTCATTCTCAAATGCCCTCAAGACAACTTTGCCCGGTTGTATTTCTTGCCAAGCTTTTTAAAACTAACTTTAGGCTTTATTGCTTCTCTGTTTTATAAGGTGATCATAACCTTTTTGTGATCTGTCACCTTATTTCTCTGTGAGATTTTACTTTTATATTCTAAACCAGTGTTGCCCATGCCTGCCATCCTATTTATACAAACAATTGATTTAGGAATGACTCCAACATCAGTAATAAGTCATTTCTTTTAAAATGGTCTTTTATTTTTTGTGATGTTATTAGTTGCATGCCATGCCAGTGTAATTTTTTCCTTGAATAAAATATTCCTGTTATATCAGAATAAAACATCTGTGTAATCTATAAAACTTTGAGTTCTCTTATTCTTTATACTTGAATCATATTTTCAAATACTTCTTATTGTCCTCACCTATTCCCATCTTTTCACTAATGTCAACAAGTATCGGAATATATGTTGATAGAATTTGGAGGTTCTTACTGAGTTCTTCATAGAATTTCTCTACAAATTCCTTTTCTGTATTAGTTTTTGGGGCATATGCTGGGATTATGTTTATGGTGATATTTTTACATTTGTTATGAGCACTGCCATTACAAGATGACCGAATGAAATATTCTATGAAATTATATTTCTTGTTGGTTTAGGATGCATGGTACAACCAATTTCTGCTAACTTTATTTGTCTTTCCAAGGAGAACCTTTTAGCCATCCTTCTATTTTGTTACAACTTTTTCTGTCTTAAATCTTGTATATATTGAGATATCAAAATTATATTATTTTGATCCTCTAGTAACATGTTCATTTATTGCTTGTTGGACAAGGATATCACATTTAGACTATAAACAGCCAAGCCAAATATATAGCTGCACCAAAAACTAGGTGATTCTTGGTACTCTCTGCTCCCTTTTCTCTTAGTCTTCTAGTAGAAGCAGGACTGTTTCCTACTTTTCTTTGTTTCATGGATTGCTATGGTCAAAGGATTCATCACTAAATAAAAAGGCTATTGGTGATGAGTTTCTCACATTACTCACAGAGAAGACCTGCAGATGGCAGACTCAGTGTGATGCCAGTGACATGCATAAGCTTTCCATCCTGGTAGAAGATACAAGATCTTATATTCTGTAAACATGGTCTTCAGGACTGTCCATCACTTCTAAGGAACAGTGAGGCTTCAGCATAGGACCTACTCACTAAAGGAGTCACGTGGAATCTGCTTATTAGTTATGTCTGTTTATTATCTTCTGAATAAACACACACATAATAAAAAAAATTATACAGCACTGAGGGCTTAGCAAAATAGAATCAAATGAACGAACAGACAACAAACTGAAAAAATGCTGTGTCCCTTTTCTTCAAGCCCGTCTGAAATCCTGTAACATTTGTCTTTTCATATGTATGTGTATGTGTGCTCTCGGGGGATGATATAGGAATATCTAGGAATATATAAGATACTTCCAGAGTACATGAAGTTTGTCTGAAAGGAGAAGGAATTAACATGGTAGGTGTGGGAGGAGGGACCAGGAAACTCCAGGCACAGAGATGGGAGAGGGATAATTATGTTCAGGAAACTGCCGAAAAGACAGTATATCTGGATTGCAAAGTGTGTGAAGGGGAATAATCTGTATGAAGCCTGGTAAAGTAGCAAGGAACCAGGTAGTAAAAAGCTATAAATGCCAAATAGAGGACTTTGTATTTGATCCTACAAGTGATAGGAAACTGCTGGAGTTCTTTGACCAGGGAAGTGATGTGGTTGGATCTATGCTTTAGAAAAACTATCATGGCACCTGAGTGGAGGAGTGTTTGGAATAGAGAAAAAGACTTGGGCAGGGAGACCAGTTTAGAAGACTGTCCCCTGATTAACAGGGTACTTGGCATACTGTAGGTGCTTAATAAATGCTAATTGATAGATTGAACCAGAATGTAAGCTGGCCCTGAATGAGGCCTGTGTCTATATGAATGGAGAGCAAAAGATACATCCATGAGATGTTATGAAGGTAAAATCTACAATATTTGGCAATAACTTGGATAGATGAGATGAGAGAATAGCGCATAGAGGATGACTGAGGTTGTGTACCTGGGTAATTGGGAAGATGAAAATTGAGAAATGCCCCATAGATTTGGCGATCATGAGATCTCTGCTAACTTGGGAGGGGTAAGTTTCAGTCAAATGAAAATGTCAGATGACAGTTTGCAGAACCTTTAAAAGAGAGTGGAAACATGACTAATCTGGAAATGTTTTACATGATTGTACATAAATAACCTGTATCAAATGGCTTACCTTCTTATATAGGGTAGAGGAGATAGAGGGAGGAAGAACATTTGGAACTCAAATTTTTAAGAAATTGCTAAAAATTGTCTTTACATGTAATTGGAAAAAAATAAAATATTTTTTAAAAAGAGTGGGAGGAAATGGAGGGACTGACTGTAAATGATTTTCACTAGGACTTTAGTCACTAAAGGGAGAAGGAATATAGAACAGTATTTAATGGGGATGGGTGGGTTTAATTGAAGTTTTTTTTTAAAGGATTAGAGAGACAAGGACATGTTTATCAGTAGCAGGAAGGGAGCCAATAGATAATGAGAGATTAAAAACAAGAGAGAGGGGGAATGATGGTGAGTATAATATACTGAAGAATCCAGAAGGGGTTGGGATCAGAACACACATAGGGAGGTTTGGCTTGGCCAGGAGAAGGGCTGCCTCTTAATCTGAGACCAAAGTGAAGGAGAAGATAACGAAAGATATCAGGATTCTGTGAAATGAGGCTGGGAGGAAGAAGATGGAGTTCTCTGCTGTTTTGTTTTGTTTTTTTAAATGAGTATGAAGGCTTTGACTGAGAGGGGGTGGGAGTGGGTATGGTTTGAGACTTGAGGAGAGAGCCATCACCTATACCATAAGGACCCCTGTTCCTTGTGGTCTCCTTTGATGTTATATCCTAAGGGCATTTCTATCCTCTTTGCAACTGAAGTCTCCTATATGTGTTACTTCTCTCAATTAAAATGACACTTTCATGAGCAGCAACTACTCATTTTTCTACTTCATATCCCCAGCACTTAACTCATTTCTTGGGACATAAGTAAGCACTTTAATAAATGCTTTTCCATTCTAGTAACCTAGTCAGAAAAGTTCATTTTTCAAGACATATTCTTGAAACCATCTATGCAACCATCCAAATCAACCACTTATTCCTTTTCTAGAGGCTCTCTTACCAGCCTATTATTCTATAATTAAAAATCAGTGTTACTAGCCTAAACTTTGCAGGCCCCATTCTCTTCCTTTTTATAGAAACTAGGGCATTGGTAGTTTTACTGTATTGTATATTTCCCATTTTGTGGAGTCTTTCAAAGATTTCTAACTGCTCAGCAGTCATACTCATCAGTTCGGTGCCCTAGGATATCATCTAGGGCAGCTATGGGCTTGCTCTCTTTACATCTCTCCACTAATCTTGTTTTTCAGCTCCCAAGTAGTCATTTCTGTTCAATCCTTTTCATTCCAGAGATTCTCCTCAACATAAGAAAATAAGGAAAATTAAAGTTGAGTATCTTTGACATGTCTATCTAAGCAGTGGTCCTGTCTCTTTTTTGATCTTCCTCTTTAGCATATTTTTAATATCTTTTTTAGTTGTACAATTTAGTTTTCCTCATTCCAAGCTTTGAAAATTCCTGACATTATTCTTTTGTTTTTTTTCAGCCAAAGAAAAGTAAAGTTTATTGAAAGTTTGCCGTATTGGGTTGCCTCTTTTTTTTTTTTTTTAATATATTTGAAACATTTAATTTTAAGACCTCGAATTTCAGATCCATTCCCTTCTTCCCTTGTCACCCATTCCCTCTGGGAAGATACATAATTCAGTATATGTTGTACATGTCTAGCTATGCAAAACATTACCATAGTAGATATATTGTACAAGGCTGCTTATAATTCCCTCCCACTCATCCCACCCTCCACCTGGTCCATTCCCTACTTGATCCTGTCCCTCTTCTACAGTGGGTACTTCCAACCTCCCCTCCCCCCAAGGATGCGCTCTCATCCATCATCCCTCCTCTTATCTCCCTTCCCTCTATTCTGGTGCAGGTTGAGATATCCCATTTAGTATGTATGTCATTCTCTCCCTGAACCAAATTCAGTGAGAAGGTGGTTTTGCCTTTTTGCCTTCCTATTCTTCCCCTCCCTTTGCAGCCACTTCCCCTTGCTTCTTCTACATGAGATAGTTTACCCAAGCCTGTCTCTCCCCATCTCCTCTTGCCACTTTCCTCTCTCACCTCATAATTTCACCCCTTGAGTATCCTCCCTTCCCAACAAATACAACCTATGCCCTCTCTCCATGTATAACTGTAAACATATATACATACATTCATATAAGTATTCATATGACCATACACCCTTCTTCCATTATTTTCATAGTGAGAAAGATTTCCTCAGTCACAGTTATTGTTTTTCCATATAGGAATTTAAATAGTTCAACTTTGATAAGTTCCTTTTGATTTCTTTTCCCTGATTACCTTCTCAGGCATCTCTTGCTTCTTGTGTCTGGATGTCAAATTTTCTATTCAACTCTGGTTTTTTCCTCAAGAATGCTTGAAAGTCCTCTATTCCATTGAATGACCATATTTTCTCCTGAAACAAAATACTCAGTTTTGCTGGATAGGTGACCCTTGGGTTCAGTCCTAGCTCTTTTGCCCTCTGGAATATCATATTCCATGCTCTTCGATCCCTCAATGTAGAAGCTGCCAGGTCCTGTGCTATTCTGATTGTGTTTCCACAGTATTTGAATTGTTTCTTCCTGGCTGCTTGGAGTATTTTCTCCTTGATCTGGGGATTCTGGAACCTGGCTATAATATTCTTGGGAGTTTTCTTTTTGGGATCTTTTTCAGGAGGTGATCTGTGGATTCTTTCAACCTCTATTTTGCCCTCTGGGTCTAAAACATCAGGGCAATTTTCCTTGAGAATTTCTTGAAGGGTGATTTCTAGGTTCTTTCTTTGATCATGGCTTTCAGGTAGTCCAATAACTTTTAAATTGTCTCTCCTGGATCTATTTTCCAGGTCAGTGGTTTTTCCCATGAGATATTTCACATTGCCTTCTATTCTTTCATTTGTTTGGATCTGCTTAACAGCATCTTGATTTCTCATAAAGTCATTAGCTTCCATTTGCTCCAGTCTAACTCTGAAGGAATGAATCTCCTCAGTGAGCTTTTGAGATTCTTTTTCCATCAGGCAAATTCGACTTTTTAAGGCATTCTTTTTCTCATTGCCCTTTTGGGCCTCCTTTGCCATTTGAGTTAATCTAATTTTTAAGGTGTTGTTTTCCTCAGTCAGGCTGTTGACCCTCATTTCACACTTTTCCTGCATCCTTCTCATTTCTCTTTCCAATTTTTCCTCCACTTATTTGATTTTTAAAGTCCTTCTTAAGGTCCTCTATGGACTGTAACCCGCTCATGTTTTCCTTTGGGGCTTTTGGAGGAGGATTTCTGACCTCACAGCCCTCCTTCTGTTCTATGCTTCGATCTTCTTTGCCCCCAAAGTAGGAGTCTATGGTTGCATTTTTCTGTTTATTTTGTTTCCTTTGCCTTGACATGTTGCCACTTAATAACTTGACTTTTGGGCTTGTTGCCACAGTATAGCTCTGCCGCCAGACAGGGGAACTTTTGTCCCGAACGTGTGCGGGGACAACTTCTGTTTCTGGCAAGCTGGAAACCCACCCACGACCTCCACCCCAGTTCACAATCCAGATCCAGGGAGGTTAAAGCAAGAGTGATTACCCCCCAAGACTGATCACTGGATCTCCCTACAGTTCACAGGCCAGGAGCTGGAGCTGCCTCTGAAAACTACAAAATGGCGTGTCTCCTCAGTAGCTTCTAGCCCCCAGGGGAGGAAGCCAACAAGTTCCCCAACTACTGGTCCCAAAGTCCATAGGACACTAACCTCTCACTTTTTCCTAGTCATGTCTATGTTGATAATTCTGGAATCGCCACAGCTGTTGGTGTTCTGGGTTCCCTCCAGCTGGCTGCTGGCCCTGCCTCTCTGGGGCTAAAACCCCGACTCAGTTGGACCTGTGCTCGGTCGGCTCCCCGCGCACTGTGCACTGTGCTGCCGGCTCCCAGAGTGCTGCGCTTCCTGCAGGGCTGCTGGGCTGTCCTCAGCGGGAGGTTACCTTCTTTGTGTTGTTCTGTGGGTGCTGGGGCTCCAGAAGTTGTTCAGAGTCCCCTTTTACATAGTTTGGAAGTGATCTGGGGGGAGAGTGGCTTGGACACGCTGTTTCTACTCTTCCATCTTGACTCCTATTGGGTCGACTTTTAAGGAGCCTAGGTAACTGTGATGCTTGCATTGGATGGAGCCAGAATCATCTGACACAGAGTAAGTCTGTGCTAGGTCATTCTATGGTGCTCTCCCCCTGACATTATTCTTATAGAACCATGCCACACTTTTGTATCCACCCTCTGTTATCTGACCTTGGTTTCATTTTCTCTGCGTCTTCTAAAAATCTGAGTTGACCCTTGAACCAGAAATTTCATTGTTAGGCATATGCCCCACGGAAGTCAAAGACACGTCCCATATTCACCAGAATATTCACCATAGCCGTTAAGTAGCAAAGAACTGGCAACAAAGTGGATTGAAGGAAAGCTAAATAAATAGTAGTACATAAATATAATGGAATATTAGTATACTACAAGAAAACTTAAAAATTAATGTAGAATGAAGCAAACAGAACCAGAAAAACAGTATACACAGGGAATACAGCAGTGTAAATGCAAAGAATAAAACTTGGATCTATTAGTCCTGTTGCTTTTTAATAAGGCATGCCCTTCTACAGTCATATTTCAGTCATGGGTCTCATTCCATGAAGTTTCAAGTGATACGTACGAGGTAAAGTTTGCCTTCTGGCATCAGTCTCTGGATCTTTTACTTGGTGCATTTTTGTACATGATTCAGGTGCTATAGGTTGTATTTTTATCTCCTTCCTTGGATTTTGTGTTGTGTGAATTTCTGAAAAATTCTACTTCTGTTCTTCCTACATTACATTGTAGCTACAACTACCTACTCTTTGTGATCTTTATCCAACTTCGTTTATATATGTAGACAGCTTTCTCCCTACATCTTCAATTTTAATTTCAAGCATTTTAAAAAATTTATTTTTTTTTAAGCAATTGGGGTTAAGTAACTTGCTCAAGGTTACATGGCTAGTTATTTATGTGTGGGTGCTAATTTTCTGAGGCCGGAACCAATCCCAGGTCCTCCCGACTCCAGGGCTGGCACTCTTACTCACAGCACCACGTAGCTGCTCCAATTTCAAGCATTTTTATTAGATTTGCAAAATTCCAAACATACGTTCTATTTAAAATTTTTTTATTCTTAAAATTTTAGCTTGTTTTTATTTATTATGCCTTTCATTTTTTTACCTCATTTATTTCCAAATATCCTCCCCTTCCCCTCCCCAGCAAACCATCCTTTGTCAACAAAGAAGAAAAGGAGGAGGGAAGAAGCAATTCAGCAAAACATAACTCAATGCAAAATTACACACCCATAGTCGTCTTTTTCATTCAAAGGAAGGGATTGCATCTTTTCAACTGTGCTCCAGGGCCAAACTCATGATTATTCAGCATTGCTTTTTTTTTGTTGTTCATTGTATTTATATTGTTGTAACCCCCAAATTTTTCTGGTTCTGCATGCTTTACATATCTTCAGATATTAAAAATTGTTATATTCATCCTTCCTTGTAGTCAGCAATATTAGATTTTGTTTATATACCACAATTTGTTTAGCTATTTTTCAATTGATGGGCATTTTTGTTTCCAATTCTCTGCTACCATGCACAAAAAAAAAAAAAGTTTAACAATGGATATTTTGGTGTACATGGTACCTTCCTTTCTTTTTGTCTTGATCTTCTTGGGGTATAAGTTTATTGTTATGCTCTCTGGTCAAATATGTTCTTAACAATATGTTCTTTTCTTTTTCTTTTTTATTAGTGTTTTGTTTTTCACAATTATATGTAAAGACAATTTTTAGCATTCATTTTTACAAGATTTTGAGTTCCAAATTTTTCTTCCACCTTCCTTTCCCTCCCCTCTTCCTAAAATGGTATGCAATTTGGTATAGATTATATATGTTCAATCATGTAAAACATTTCCATATTAGTCACAGTTGTGAAGGAAGAAACAGATGAAAAGGAAAAAATCATGAAAAAAATAAATAAGTGGAAAAAATATGCTTCGATATACATTCAATTGATCAGTTCTTTATCTGGATGTAGATAGCACTTTACATCATAAGTCCTGGAAATGTCTTTACATCATTGTGTTGGTGAGAAGAGCTAAGTCATTCATAATTGTCATCACACAGTGTTGCTGTTACTGTGTACAATGTTTTCCTGGTTCTGCCCCTTTCATTTTGCATTAGTTCCAGGGTTTTTTCTGAAATCTGCCACCTTATCATTTCTTATTGCACAATATTATTTCGTTACATTCATATACCACAACTTGTTCAGCCATTCCCCAACTGATGCTCCTCCCCTCAATTTCCAATTCTTTGCCATCACAGAAAGATTACAACAATGTAAATACTTTTCTATGTGTTAATCCTTTTCCTTTTGTTATCATCTCTTTGGGACACAGACCTCATAGTCATATTGCTGGGTCAAGTAGTATACACATTTACAGCCCTTTGGGCGTCGTTCCAAATTGCTCTTCAGAATGGTTGGATCAGTTCACAAGTCCAACAACAGTGTATTAGTGTCCCAGTTTTCCCATATCCTCTCCAACATTGATCATTTTTCTTTTTGTCATATTAGCCAATCTGATGGGTATGAGGTATTACCTCTGAGTTGTTTTGATTTGCATTTCTCTAATCAAAAGTGATTTAGAACACTTGTTCATACGACTATAGATAGCTTTGATTTCTTCATCTGAAAACTGTGTATTCATATCCTTTGACCATTTATTAATTTGGGAATGGCTTATATTCTTATAAATTTGATTCAGTTCTCTATATATTTGAGAAATGTGGCTTTATCAAAAACATTTGCTGTAAAAACTGCTTTCCAGCTTTCTGCTTTTCTTCTGATCTTGGTTGCATTGGTTTTGTGTTAACAATATGTTCTTATTCCTTTATTTTAATCTGTAGTACAGAATTTATATTCCATTCTCAATTACTCTGTTTTTTTCCTCTCATTTTAAAATTCTAAACTTAAGTAAAAAATAAAATGGGTTCTTAAATATGCATAAAGAACAGAAAAACAAGATTGTATATGAAACAATCTGTTATGTACAGTTTTCTTTTCTTTTAAAATATATAATAAATTCAGCATTCAAATAACTATTTTTTTTAAACTAGCTGTTCACTTCTCAGATTTACTATTGTCTTTAGTAGCCCTTATCTTTGATAGGCAGCAGTGAGGAAGATTCCACCTGTGCCCTTAGGGTCTTTAATTTCTTGCCCAAGTCTTTGTGGTCTTTAGCCATATTTGTAGATTTCTTCAGACTGTGTCATTTGTTTTTTTTTTTTTGGAGGGCAATTGGGGTTAAATCACTTGTTCAAGGTCACACGGCTAGGTTTTTGTTTGTGTGTGCGTTAAGTGTCTGAGGCCGGAACCGAACTCAGGTCCTTCTGACTCCAGGGCTGATGCTCTACTCACTGTGCCACCTAGCTGCCCCTAGACTGTGTCATTTGTGCGCATGACTATGAGAAGGGATATTAATCATCTGTTAAACCAGTTTGAAGTTAGTGTCTTGGATGCACGGTCTGCGAAGAGAGGAAATTTCTCTATGTTGTTATGAGATTGAAAAATAGACATCTCCGTATCTCCAGTCATCAGTGCTACTCTCTTTTGACTTAATAGATGGTCTAATATCCTTGTAACTACATCATCATTCCTTGTAGGATAACCAGCTGCTTTCTTTTCAGAGGATTCAGCTCTGTTTTCATTGAGAAGACCTTTACCTTTCCTTAGCTTCAAGTGTTTAATGGCCTAATTTTCTCTATTTTTTTCAGAAAATGATTCATTTTTCCTGAAAACCTCTAGAATGGAGAGTTGTTTCTCAATCCCTTTTACATTCTCTTTGAGGAGAGAAACCAGCCTATACTGTGAATATTAAGTCACATAGCCATCATGGAAATACATGTGGTCACTACATGGTTCATTGCAAAATAATCTCTGTTTTTCATACTTACCGCAATTGAGACCTTTATTCCTTTTGTTAGCAACACCTGGGAGATTGTCCTTTTTAATGATTTTTAATGATATAGTTCTAATAATGGAATCTCTGGGCCAAGAAGTTTGATCACTTTGTATATAATAATACTGCTTTCCATAAACATGGTGCCCAACTTTTGTCCTGCTGTAGCAGCAAGCACCCCAGCATCCCCAGAGTGGCTGCCAACACAGGTTCTTAGATCTGCTTTTGTAAAGGAAAGCAACTCAAAATCAGTTAACAAGCTTACTTTAATCAAACAAACATATATTACCTAGTTCAGGGGGAAAAGGTCAACACCCCAAACTTCAGAGTATACAGACAGATCAAACAGACAGGCTTCCAAACTGTCCAACCATTATATCAATACCAAATCACAGTTACCAGAGAGGGAAGCATCAACATCTGGGTTTTCAAAGCCGGGGGTGGGGTGGGGGGGTGGGGGGGCGGCTCTCAACAGCTTCCCAGAGTCTCATCTGGTCAAATCACACAACAGTTCTCAAAGTGAGCCCCAAAGCAAAGCCTCCCATCAGGGTTTATATAGCCTTCTTCTGGCTCACAGAACATAACTACCCTCTTGACCCACTGCCCAATCACATAGCATCAAGGTGTGGTCATTGCTGAAAATCAAGCCTCCTACCCAGGCTCCCTGTGACTACTTTCAGCCTATTTAGGCAGCAGAGTATATGTTCAAATTAAAGAAGGTTCTCAGAGTCACTTAAGCCAATCAAAGGGCCTAGGGGCAGGGAAGATCTTCAAATCTGCATTTCCATTACCAGCTTTGTTTAGGGATTCCTTTGAGGTTTGGATGTGTCTCTGCAAACTTGTCAAAGTCTGAGGCTTCTCACATGTACATCTCTTGCCTTCAACAAGGTTTTGGAAGGAAAGATAAATTTATTTTTGGACATGTTGAGTTTAAGGGGTTTATGCGATATTCAGTTTGAGTTATGCAATAGGCAGTTGGAAATTCAAGTCTGGAGGTTAGGAGAAAGATCAGAGCTAGCTAAGTAGATCTAGCAATCATTAGCAGAGAGGATAATTGAATCCATGAGAGATGATGAGATCACCAAGTGGAATAGAATAGAAGAGAAGAGAGCCCAGTCCAGAGTCCTGGGTAACATTCTTTATCTTGGTACTTGTGATACTGTTATTGTGATACTGTTATTCCTCCCTCCCCTTTTTTTCCCCTGGAAAATTTAAGTATTTTCCCTTATATTTGGAAAGACACTATGACAATATAATTTGTATAGACATATGATTTCTTTTGCTACCGTTTCCTTGAATATAATGTTGAGATTTAAAAAAAAAAGTTCTGGGATTTCAGTAATTTGGAGTTTGCTACATTGTGACTCATTTTTAAGATCTGTCATTTGAATTTGTTTTCCACTTGCTTTGCATTGTGTGAATGAATGGAGAAGTGTTTATAAGCACTTACTATGTGCAAAGCAGGGCAACTAGGTGGCACAGTGGATAAAGTGCCAATCCTGGAGTCAAGAAGACTGATCTTCCTGAGTTCAAATGTGGCCTCATATACTTACAAACTGTGTGACCCTGGGCAAGTGACTTAACCCTCTTTGCCTCAATTTCCTTGTCTATAAAATGAACTGGAGAAGGAAATGGCAAACCACTGTAGTATCTTTTTTTTTATTTTTTGGATTATTATTCTTTTTTTTTTATTTTTAAATAAATACTTTATTAACTTCTGTTTTACATCATTCATTTCCGCCAGATTTTGAGTTACAATCATTTTCCCCCCATTATTCCCCTACCCAACCTCCCAGAATAGCAGTCCCACAAGATATCGCTTCCTCCAATCTGCTCTCTCCCATACCTTCTCCCATACCCCCTTCGACTTTTCCATTGGAGGAAGATGAATCTTTGTGTCCCAATGCCTGTACATCTTATCTCCCTATTACAAGCAAAAGAGTATTAATAATAGTATTTATATATATTTGAAACATTTAATGTTAAGATCTCGAATTTCAGATCCATTTCCTTCCTCCTTTGTCACCCATTCCCTCTGGGGAGATAAGTAATTCAGTATATGCTGTACATGTCTAGCTATGCAAAACATTATCATAGTAGATATATTGTACAAGGCTGCTTATAATTCCCTCCCACTCATCCCACCCCCCACCTGGTCCATTCCCTACATGATCCTGTCCCTCTTCTATAGTGGGTACTTCCAACCTCCCCTCACGCCAAGGATGCCCTCCCTTCCATCATCCCTCCTCTCATCCCCCTTCCCCCTATCCTGCTGCAGGTTGAGATATCCCATTTAGTATGTATGTCATTTTTTCCCTGAACCAAATTCAATGTGAATGTGGTTTTGCCTTTTTAGCCTTCCTTATTCTCCCCCTCCTTTGCAACCACTTCCCTACATGAGATAGTTTACCCTACCATGTCTCTCCCCATCTCCTCTTGCCACTTTCCTCTCTCACCTCATAATTTCATCCCTTGAGTACTCTCCCTTCCCAACAAAATCAACCTATGCCCTCTATCCATATATAACTGTAACCATATACACACACATTCACATATGTATTCATATGACCACACCCCCTTCTTCCATTATTTTCATAGTGAGAAAGATATCATCAGTCACAGTTATTGCTTTTCCATATAGGAATGTAAATAGTTCAACTTTGATAAGTTCCTTTTGATTTCTTTTCCTGATTACCTTCTCAGGCATCTCTTCCTTCTTGTGTCTGGATGTCAAATTTTCTATTCAATTCTGGTTTTTTCCTCAAGAATGCTTGAAAGTCCTCTATTCCACTGAATGACCATATTTTCCCTGAAACAAAATACTCAGTTTTGCTGGGTAGGTGACCCTTGGGTTCATTCCCAGTTCTTTTGCCCTCTGGAATATCATATTCCATGCCCTTCGATCCCTCAGTGTAGAAGCTGCCAGGTCCTGGGCTATTCTGATTGTGTTTCCACAATATTGAAATTGTTTCTTCCTGGCCGCTTGGAGTATTTTCTCCTTGATCTGGGGATTCTGGAACCTGGCTATAATATTCCTGGGAGTTTTCTTTTTGGGATCTTTTTCAGGAGGTGATCGGTGGATTCTTTCAACCTCTATTTTGCCCTCTGGATCTAAAACATCAGGGCAGTTTTCCTTGAGAATTTTTGAAGGGTGATTTCTAGGTTCTTTCTTTGATCATGGCTTTCAGGTAGTCCAATAATTTTTAAATTGTCTCTCCTGGATCTATTTTCCAGGTCAGTGGTTTTTCCATGAGATATTTCACATTGCCTTCTAATCTTTCATTTGTTTGGATCTGCTTAACAGCATCTTGATTTCTCATAAAGTCATTAGCTTCCATTTGCTCCAGTCTAACTCTGAAGGAATGAATCTCCTCAGTGAACTTTGAGATTCTTTTTCCATCTGGCAAATTCGACTTTTTAAGGCATTCTTCTCCTCAATGCCCTTTTGGGCCTCCTTTGCCATTTGAGCTAGTCTATTTTTTAAGGTGTTGTTTTCCCCAGTCAGGCTGTTGACCCTCATTTCATACTTTGCCTGCATCCTTCTCATTTCTCTTTCTAATTTTTCCTCCACTTCTCTTATTTGATTTTTAAAGTCCTTCTTAAGGTCCTCTATGGCCTGCAACCCGCTCATGTTTTCCCTGGGGCTTTTGGAGCAGGACTTCTGACCTCACAGTCCTTTTCCCACTCTATGCCCCCAAAATAGGAGTCTAGGGCTGCATTTTTCTGTTTCCTTTGCCTTGGCATGTTGCCACTTAATTACTTGACTTTTGGGCTTGTTGCCACACTATGGCTTTAAGGCCAGATAGAGGAATTTTCGTCCTGAACGTGTGGGGGGCAACTTCCGTTTCTGGCAAGCTGTAAACCCACCCACGACTTCCACCCTAGATCACAATCCAGATCCAGGGAGGTTAAAGCAAGAGCGATTACCCCCCAAGACTGATCGCTGGATCTCCCCACGATTTGTAGGCTGGGAGCCGGAAATGCCTCTGAAAACTACAAAATGGCGTGTCTCCTCAGTGGCTTCTAGCCCCCAGGGAGGGAGCTGACGCATTCCCCAAATACAGGTCCCAAAGTCCATAGGACACTAACCTCTTACTTTGTCCTAGGCAAGTCTATGTTGATAATTCTGGCGTCTCCACAGTTCCTGGTGTTCTGGGGTTCCTCCAGCCGGCTGCTGGCCCTGCCGCCCTGGGGCTAAAACCTCGGCTCACGTGGACCTGGGCTCGGCTCGGCTCCTGCGCTCTGCACGCTGCCGGCTCCCAGACCACTGCGCTGGTCCTTCCTGCAGGGTGCTGGGCTGTCCTCAGCGGGAGGTTAGCTTCTCTGTGTCGTTCTGTGGGTGCTGGGGCTCCAGAAGATTTTCAGAGTCCTTTTTTACATAGTTTGTGGAGAATCTAGGGGCAGAGAGGCTTGGACGAGCTGTATCTACTTGGCCATCTTGGCCCCCCCCCCCCCACCACTGTAGTGTCTTTGCGAAGAAAACCCCAGATGGGTGGGTTCATGAAGAGTGGAACATGACTGAACTACAAAAATGGGCAAAGCACCATGCCAAACCCTCAGTATACAAATAAAAAAGAATCAGTTTCTGCTTTCAAGGAAAGCATGCTTATTGAAGGTAGGAGGGAGAAAACACAGGATAGGTCAGTTGTAGGGCAGTTGGTAAGGCCTACTGGTTTGTCATCTTATTAGAAGGATTTCAATTGGTGACTTTCTACTCATTTCATCACTGTGAATGACCATATCCAGACCATTGGGAAGTGAAACTGGGTGAAGCTGAACCTCTTGACCATTGGGAAGAGAGACAGAGGGCTAGCATTTGGATATCCTTTCCATAGGGATGCGGCTGGCCTTCAGCTGAGAAGGGAGCCTTGGAAAGAAGGAGTAGCTTGAGCAATGCCATGTCATCCAGTCCTTTTTTTTCTTTAACCTTTTAAAGCATCTTTTCATTACATCTGAAATTCCTCCTGTGACTCTTCATTCTTTTTTTTAGGCCTGTGATTCTCTTACCTTTGTCATACACTTGAATGTGTGTTTCAGGCTCTCTTGTTTCATTTTCCATCCGTGTTTCTCACTCTTTAGCTATCTGAATCGCTCTGCATTATTTTTAAGTAGACTCTTTGTTGCTTTCCTCATTTCTGTTATGGGTGTGAGGGCATCTTTTTCTTCTCATGGTTGTTTCTCTCCTTTTTTAAAAGAATATAAAGAAACTTGTTCCCTTCAGTCTCCCCTCTCTGGAGAGAGGCTGGAAAGTCTCTGCTCACAAAAAGCTGAAGTTGTACCCTGATAGTATTTTTAGGACTCAGCTTACAAATTGAAATCCTTTTCTCATTGTGGTTGGGATACAAATAAATTCTAAATTCAAATTTAACTTCTTTCCTAGATTCATCATGTTACTCAAAATGGTGGACTGTATAAGAGGCCATTTAATGAAGCCTTTGAGGAAACCCCAATGCTTGTTGCTGTGCTTACTTACGTGGGGTATGGTGTTCTAACACTCTTTGGATATCTACGGGATTTCTTGAGGCATTGGAGAATTGAAAAGTGTCACCACGCAACGGAAAGAGAGGAGCAAAAGGTAAACGAATTTTTTTAAAACTCTGCAATAAAAATTCATTATGAATTTTTTTTCCTCCTTAGTCCTTACGTGGATTGTTTTGTTATTCCAAGTATAGTAAAATGAAAACATTTGGAACCACATCAAGATATAAAGGAATTAATGACACCTAATGGGAAAAAAAATTAAATAGAAAATATCTGTGACCACTATAGACCATCTCAATTAACAAATAAGTTGTGTTCCACAAGTTAATTTGTAAGTTAATTGCTTTAGAATATTTACCCCATGAAACATGGCTATGATTAATGGGTTCATAGGCTAACCCAAAGAAACAATTCTATTAGCAATAATTTACTTTCTTGGCTGGTCCACAAATGGCTGGTTTAACCCATACTATAGCTTGAAAAACTATTTCAATATATATTTGGATATATTTGCCATATAAACAATGCACAAAACAATGCTGTTATGTTATTTGTCATCCTACAAGTATGTATTAAGTATCTACCATGTGAGAAGTAATGTTCACAGGGGAAGATGCTGCTTTTACTTTTTTTTTGAGGGCAATTGGGGTTAAGTAACTTGCCCAAGGTCACACGGCTAGGTTTTTGTTTGTGTGTGTTAAGTGTCTGAGGCCGGATACAAACTCAGGTCCTTCTGACGCCAGGGCCAGCGCTCTACTCACTGCGACACCTAGATGCCCCCAAGATGCTGCTTTTAAATAAAAGCATGGACATGCTTTTTAATTAAAGACATGGAGCTTATGGCTCCTGTGGAGTCTCTACATTCCTTTTAAAAATAAAAATTTTTATTAGAACCATACAAAGAGATGGGTAAAAATGGAAGAATAGTACATATAACAGGCTGATTTTGTTGATTCTGCATTTTAAGACATTTATTTATGCATCAGTCCATCAGTGGATAAATAAATGTTTAGCCAATTGCAGAAAACAGCTT
>WOXC01000163.1:0-207843 GCA_011680675.1 Gymnobelideus leadbeateri | reverse complement strand
CAAACATTTTTTTTTAAACAAATGCTTTATTAACTTCTGTTTTACATCATTCATTTCCGCCAGATTTTGAGTTACAATCATTTTCCCCCCATTATTCCCTACCCAACCTCCCAGAATAGCAGTCCCACAAGATATCGCTTCCTCCAATCTGCTCTCTCCCATACCTTCTCCCATACCCCCATCGACTTTTCCATTAGAGGAAGGTGAGTCTTTGCATCCCAATGCCTGCACATCTTATCTCCTATTACAAGCAAAAGAGTATTAATAATAGTATTTATATATATTTGAAACATTTAATGTTAAGACCTCGAATTTCAGATCCATTTCCTTCCTCCCTTGTCACCATTCCCTCTGGGGAGATAAGTAATTCAGTATATGTTGTACATGTCTAGCTATGCAAAACATTATCATAGTAGATATATTGTACAGGGCTGCTTATAATTCCCTCCCACTCATCCCACCCCCCACCTGGTCCATTCCCTACATGATCCTGTCCCTCTTTTATAGTGGGTACTTCCAACCGCCCCTCACCCCAAGGATGCCCTCCCATTCATCATCCCTCCTCCCATCCCCCTTCCCCCTCTCCTGCTGTAGGTTGAGATATCCCATTTAGTTTGTATGTCATTTTCTCCCTGAACCAAATTCAATGTGAATGTGGTTTTGCCTTTTTAGCCTTCCTTATTCTCCCCCTCTTTTGCAACCACTTCCCCTTGCTTCTTCTGCATGGGATAGTTTACACTACCCGGTCTCTCCCCATCTCCTCTTGCCACTTTCCTCTCTCACCTCATAATTTCATCCCTTGAGTATTCTCCCTTCCCAACAAAATCAACTTATGCCCTCTATCCATATATAACTGTAACCATATACACACACATTCACATATGTATTCATCATAGTGAGAAAGATATCATCAGTCACAGTTGTTGCTTTTCCATATAGGAATGTAAATAGTTCAACTTTGATAAGTTCCTTTTGATTTCTTTTCCCTGATTACCTTCTCAGGCATCTCTTCCTTCTTGTGTCTGGATGTCAAATTTTCTATTCAATTCTGGTTTTTTCCTCAAGAATGCTTGAAAGTCCTCTATTCCACTGAATGACCATATTTTCCCCTGAAACAAAATAATCCGTTTTGCTGGGTAGGTGACCCTTGGGTTCATTCTCAGTTCTTTTGCCCTCTGGAATATCATATTCCATGCCCTTCGATCCCTCAGTGTAGAAGCTGCCAGGTCCTGGGCTATTCTGATTGTGTTTCCACAATATTGAAGTTGTTTCTTCCTGGCTGCTTGGAGTATTTTCTCCTTGATCTGGGGATTCTGGAACCTGGCTATAATATTCCTGGGAGTTTTCTTTTTGGGATCTTTTTCAGGAGGTGATCGGTGGATTCTTTCAACCTCTATTTTGCCCTCTGGATCTAAAACATCAGGGCAATTTTCCTTGAGAATTTCTTGAAGGGGTGATTTCTAGGTTCTTTCTTTGATCATGGCTTTCAGGTAGTCCAATAATTTTTAAATTGTCTCTCCTGGATCTATTTTCCAGGTCAGTGGTTTTTCCCATGAGATATTTCACATTGCCTTCTAATCTTTCATTTCTTTGGATCTGTTTAACAGCATCTTGATTTCTCATAAAGTCATTAGCTTCCATTTGCTCCAGTCTAACTCTGAAGGAATGAATCTCCTCAGTGAACTTTTGAGATTCTTTTTCCATCTGGCAAATTTGACTTTTTAAGGCATCTTCTCCTCATTGCCCTTTGGGCCTCCTTTGCCATTTGAGTTAGTCTATTTTTTAAGGTGTTGTTTTCCTCAGTCAGGCTGTTGACCCTCATTTCATACTTTTCCTGCATCCTTCTCATTTCTCTTTCCAATTTTTCCTCCACTTCTCTTATTTGATTTTTAAGTCCTTCTTAAGGTCCTCTATGGCCTGCAACCCGCTCATGTTTTCCCCTGGGGCTTTTGGAGCAGGACTTCTGACCTCACAGTCCTTTTCCCTTTCTATGCCCCAAAAATAGGAGTCTAGGTTTGCATTTTTCTGTTTCCTTTGCCTTGGCATGTTGCCGCTTAATTACTTGACTTTTGGGCTTGTTGTCACACTATGGCTTTAAGGCCAGATAGAGGAATTTTCATCCCGAACATGTGGGGGGCAACTTCCGTTTCTGGCAAGCTGTAAACCCACCCACGACTTCCACCCTAGATCACAATCCAGATCCAGGGAGGCTAAAGCAAGAGCGATTACCCCCCAAGACTGATCGCTGGATCTCCCTACAAATTTGCAGGCTGGGAGCGGGACCTACCTCTGAAAACTACAAAATGGCGTTTGTCCTCAGAGGCTTCTAGCCCCCAGGGGAGGGAGCCGACGCATTCCCTAATACCAGTCCCAAAGTCCATAGGACACTAACCTCTTACTTTGTCCTAGGCAAGTCTATGTTGATAATTCTGGATTCGCCACAGCTCCTGGTGTTCTGGGGTTCCTCCAGCTGGCTGCTGGCCCTGCCGCCCTGGGGCTAAAACCTCGGCTCATGCGGACCTGGGCTCGGCTCTGCTCCTGCGCTCTGCTCGCTGCACGCTGCCAGGTCCCAGACCACTGCGCTGGTCCTTCCTGCAGGGCTGCTGGGCTGTCCTCAGCGGGAGGTTAGCTTCTCTGTGTCGTTCTTTGGGTGCTGGGGCTCCAGAAGTTGTTCAGAGTCCCCTTTTACATAGTTTGGGGGGGATCTGGGTGCAGAGAGGCTTGGACGAGCTGTTCCTACTCTGCCATCTTGGCTCCGCCCCTCCGCAAAACATTTTCATAGTGGATATATTGTGATAAACTGTATTTCCCTCCATCCCACCCCAGCCCCCACTTGTTCTATTCTCTACTTTGATCTTGTCCCTTTTCAAAAGGGGGTGCTTCCAATTTCCCTCCCCTCCAAATTGCCCTCCTTTCCATCACCCCCTCTCATCCCCTTCCTCTCTACTCTCCTGTAGGGTGAGATACCCTGTTTAGGGTGTATGTGATTCCCTCCCTAAGCCAAATTCTTTGAGAATAGGGTTGAATCATTCCCTTTTGCCTTCCTTGTTCTTCCCCTCCATTGTAATAGTTTCCCCTTGCCTCTTCTATATGAGATAATTTCCCCCATTTTATCTCTCCCCATCTCCTTTCATTATATTCTTCTCTCATCTCTTAATTTTACCTTTTAAGTATCATCCCTTCCTATTCAACTGGTCCTGTACCCTCTATCTATGTATACTTGTACACATATATACAAATTCTCACATATGCATTCATATGTCCATATACCCCCCTATATAGACATATATATATATTTCTATTCCCTTCAACTCGTCTCACACTGAGAAAAGTTTCATAAGTTACAATTATCCTTTTTCCATGTATGAATGTAAGTAGTTCAACTTTGCTTCCCTCAGTTGCTCATTTTGCCACTCAATTACTTGACTTTTTAAAAGCTAATTACTTTAGCTTTTGTCCACAGTAGAACTCTGCTACCAGAGAGGGGGGCTTTGTCCCAGTTGCTGAGGTTTTCTCAGCTGTTGGAGCTTTTAGTTGCATGCCTTCTCTGAAGCCTCCCCATGCTCTGGAAAACTGTCAAGCACCCCAAGACCTCCACCCTAGGCCACAATCCAGGACCAAGCAAGTTAAAGCAAGATCTATTACCCCACAGACTGGTCACTTGGTCCCCCTGCAATCTGAATGCCAGGAGCTCTGAAGCAGCTGTGGCAGCAGCTGCATGGTCACCACGCCTCAGCCTCTTCTCAACCTGGGGGCAAAGACCGACTGCACTCCCAAATTCCCAGGTCCCAAAGTCCACACTGCACTGACCTCTCACTTTGTCCTTAGCATCTATGGATTGATAATTCTGCACACTGCCACAGCTGCTTGTGATCTGAAGTCCCTCCAGCCAGAGGCTGGTCAGGTCACCCTGAGGCTAAAACCTAGGGCTCTAGCAGGGTTGGGCTTGGCTCCTGGAGTGCTGTGCTGGCCACTTCCTGCTGGCCTGCTGGGCTGTCTTCAGCAGGAAGTTAGCTTCTCTCTGTCATTTTGTGGGTTCTGTATCCAGCTCTGTCTAGTCCCAGCCCTGCAGTGATAGGCCTTGCGATGGCTCTTGTGGTTGATGGTCAACTTGCCACCACATTGGTCAGGCCTTGTCAGGGCCTCTGTGTACCCCCATGTCCAGGCCTCTGCACCGGCCCCCCATTGAATTGCAGTTCTCTTACAAGAACCCACTTCTTAGTGACATACCAGAGATCCTCACAGTGAGAGAGGGAGATGGTGGGAAGAAGCTTAGGTTCTGAAGCCATGCAATCCCAAATGGGATACTGAACTAGGCAATGCATTAGGAGCTTACCTGAATCTCTTCCTTTCAGTTTATCAAACACAAGTCTTCAGCTGTAGCTCTTGGGGCAAGGAGTGCTAGAATTTAGGCTGAGGATTCTAGAATAGAATTTTTCCCTGGTCTTGGAGCTCATTTTTTTCAGTTTATAGGCGGTAAAATGAGGGGGGTGTTGAACTAGATGCCATTGGAAGTCCCCCCTAGTTCTACATCTATGATCCTATGATCCTCTGTTGGGTGCCATTGATTGAGTCAATTAACTTTTCCTGGGCCTTGGTTTCTTTGCATCAAAAGTGAAAGAGTTGGATTTGTTGACCTCTAAGGGCTCTTCCCTTAGTCTATGCTTTTGTGATACTATGATACCCCTTGGACACCAGCACATAAAGCTCAGAAAACAAACAAATCTTCCCAAAGCAATAATTACACATAGAAATAATATGGTCACTTTCTCTTTCAGATGATACAGAATAGACCTAATGTAAAAGGTAGAGGGAAAGATTGTTGGACCCACTTATAGTCAGTTCAAAAACTACCTGTGACATTTTCTAAGTGTATGATGTTGATCAAGTTACTTCACTTAGAGAAAACCTCACTTAGAGGAGGTATTGAATTCTAATTCTTTGACTCCATAGCTAGGGCTCTTGTCATTATACCATGTTGCTTGTGAAGGGAGGCTATAGTAAATTTTGGATCTGAAGTCTGCTCCCCAGATTCTAAAGGGGTTAGGTAACTTCTAGTCTATCTCAAGAGAGGTTAGTCTGGCACATTTTCCCACATATACATGACTATCTCAGGATGTGGGCACTGCTTCTTCATCACTGTAGGCAGGGTTGACTGAAGCACATATTTGGATCCCTAGTATGGAAGACATTCTTGACTCTTCTAGCAGGTGGACCTTGCAAGACTTAAGAACATCCTCATCCTATCCCAGGCCAATATCTTCCTCTGTTTCTTCAAATTCTCCATGATTCAGCTCCATTCCTTTATTGTCTGTGTAGGATTAACCTTAGGGAGCTCAGACTTAGCCATATGGTGTTATGGGTTCCTTAGGCCTCCATCCCCAGCATTATTATAAAGGTGATATCTGAGGATGAACAACCATACACTTTGATCCAGAAGTCCCATGGCTGGTCACACATCCCAGGAAGGTGAAATTCATAAAGAAAGGTCTTATGTTCAACCCAATATTCCAAACAACATTTTTTATGGTAGCAAAGAACTGGGAATTAAATCAGCATCTGGCTAAGGAAATTTTGAGCAAATAGTGAAATAGGAACATAATGGAATATTGCTATATAAAAAGAAATGACAAACATGAAGAATTAAGGGAAGCATGAGAAGACATGCGAACAGATAGAGTGAAGCAAGCAGAACCAGCAAAAAAAAGGAAATGGTGATGGCAACAATATATATGGAAAGAATATCAACAACAAAGACCAACCCCAAATTCAAACTGAAGCTTGTGATGGATATGGCATTGTACTTGGAGCTAGGAAGGTCTATCTTCAAGACTGGCATCAATCACTTACTATCTGTAAGACCCTAGAATATAAACTGAACCTCTCCAGGAATATTTAAAATGAAATCTACAGTCATATCACCCTGAATGCATTGGATATTGATTGATCTGGAAGCTAAGCAAGGTCAGGTCTGGTTAGTACGTGGATAGGAGATTGTCTGGGGTTACTGCATGCTGTAGACTTTTTTCCTTTGGACAGCTAAGTGGCTCAATGAATAAAGGACTGCGTTTGGCATCAGAAGGACTCATCTTCATGAATTCAAATCTAGTTTTATACACTTAATACTTGTGTGACCCTGGGCTAATCAGTTAACCCTGTTTGCCTCAGTTTCCTCATCTGTAATATGAACTAGAGAAGGAAATGGCAACATGCTTCAATATGTCTGCCAAGAAAACCTCAAATGAAGTCATGAAGAGTCTGAAATGACTGAATGATAACAAAAATTAAGAACTTGGACACCGTGGTCCCTGAAGTTTCATCCAGCTCAAAATCTCTAGCCCTGTTCCTTCCTGTTGTACACAGAGATAGAAAAGCTGTTGGGCAAAACTAGAAAGTTTCCAGGGCAAGGTGACAAGGTGGTGAGGGCCTATGAAAGTATGCCATATGCAAATGAATACAGTAAAGCCTCATTTTACCACAATATATGAAATTTAGGGAAAATGTGTCTAATGTCTATAAATCGAGTGGACTTGATCTGGGCTATTTATGAGAAAGGGGGAATTGACTGCTTTACTCTATTAACCTGCTGACCCTCCACTGTAAGCTAATACAGGGAAAAGACAAAGTCTCCTTTCTCTTTTGGATCTTTCCTTGTGCCTAGCAAGGTGCCAGACCCAGAAGTGAAGGCCTCAGGCCATACCTTGGGGTGCTTTACTCTATTTTCCTGTGACTCAGAAGGACACTGATGGTGGCCGCGAAAGTCAACACCTCAAGAAGAACAAAAGATGAACTTTTGACAGTTTCCAGGAGTGTCCTGGAAAGAAGTTGGGAGGAAAACTGAAAAGCAGGAACAATTAATCATTTTTCACTGAGAACTCAGCAAAGGAGACATCGATTAAACCAGGGGAGGTCCCTTTGACAGCTTTGCTTTGGTTACCTTCGAAATATTCATGAAAGGCAATGAGAGGAAATCAGAATGTGTGTGTGTGTGTGTGTGTGTGTGTGTGTGTGTGTGTGTGTGTGACAGAGACAGAAAGAGAGAGGAGAGAGAGGGGGATAGAGAGAGAGGGGGGGAGAGGGAGAGAGAGAGAGAGAGAAAGAGAGAGAGAGAGAGAGAGACAGACAGACAGACAGACAGACAGACAGAGGATAATATGGGTAGGGGTGTGGGTACTTAGACATTTGCTGCCTTCTTTCTGTAGTTTGCTTACTTGCTCTGCTACTAAAATGTGCTTTGCACTGGAAAGGAAATTCCCTTCTGTGCCTTTCTTGTTCGTTTTATTTCTGGCGAAGTTCAAGTTTTCTCTGCCTTGGGTGGCAAGTCAGAGTTTTTGTTTTTGCTTTTTAATAATATGTAGGTAAGGGGCTCTGGAAGAGCAGCTAACAACTGCAGTGTGTGTGTGTGTGTGTGTGTGTGTGTGTGTGTGTGTGTGTGTGTGAAGGTGTGAACCTGTCCAAGTAGAGTCATAAAATCAGTGAAAGGGCTTCTCAAGGATAGACCCATTCAAGGGCTGGCCTCCCAGCTCTACATCTTACTGCTTATGTTACCTTGAGTGAATCCCCCTCCATCTCTGGACTTCACTTATCTACCTGATAAAGGAGCTTTGGGAAATGACCTGTATGGTCAGTTTCCCAGTTATTCTGTGATCTCAAGAGCCCATAATGTTCAGAACCAAAAAGGATCTTCACGATCGTCTAGTCTTTGAATAACGGGATGAGAGATGTGCTCATTGAAACGTTAGTTATAGATAATGAATTACTTGGAAAAGTGATTTTAAAAAATGGTGAGATATGCAGAGGAATACTTTCAGCTGGAAAATAAACCTTGCCCGCTCTAGGAATGGGTGGGAGGCTGAAGACTTTAATTACATATAAAGAGACCAGCAAGGAAATGAACTTTCCTGGTTTCTGTAGCCCACATAGCAGATGATGTCCTGGAGCAAGGATGAACGGAATTTTATCTAGTTATGTGATTCTTTGCAGCTTGGAATCTTTCAGAAATTGTTTTTCTTTTTCTAGCCACCAATCACACTTGGGTCACTTTTGTTTCTTCTTAAGACCAAATAGATTTTACTGGCACCCTGCTAAACTCTGAACACACTCTCCAATCTATTCACATTTACTTCTTCATATATCATTGCTCTGTTTCTTAAAAGTCTGTTATTTTCCACCAGAGTTTCAAATTCAAAAGACGCCACCCCCACCCCCACTGAACAGTAGGTCAATGAAGGGGGCAGGCACACTTTTCTTCTGGAATGGCACCATTGCCATATTTATCTTCTTGTCTCCACAAGCATCATTGCATGTGCTTTCAGGCCTTGAAGATCTCACACTGAACAATTCTAAAAGCAGCACTCTGAAGATGTCCTAGCAGTCTAGATCCCTCCCTGCATGGTAATCTTTCAATCACATTTATATTCCAGGCATCTTATATTTCTTCATGAAGGGGAAATGATCCTTTTCCTAGGCCTGGAGTTCCACTATAGCACCATATTGGATGTTGTGAGGAGTAGGAGGCCTGTGATATTTGAACCTATTCCAGGCAAGAAGAATGACTTTCCCTTTGAGTTCAGTTCAAATTATCTGTTTCTAGATTCTCCCTAATTGATTAATTGTTTTAACATTATGGAGGCAGCTGGTAACTGGTGATGCAGCAGATAGAGTGCTGGGCCTTGAGTAAGGAAGATCTGAGTTCAAATCTGGCCTCAGACACTTCCTAGGTATGTGACCCTGGGCAAGTCACTTCACCTTGTTTGCCTCAGTTTCCTCATCTGCCAAGTGAGCTGGAGAAGGAAATGGCAAACCACTCCAGTATTTCTGTAAAGAAAACCACAGCTCTAGTCATGGAGTGTAGGACTGAAAAGAAATTGAACAACAATAACAAAATATGCCTATATATATATATATACATATATATGTGTATATATATATATACACACACACACACACACACACACACACACACACACACACACACAAATACAAACAGAAAATGAGTCCCTGTCCTCAAGGAGTTTATATTCTAATGAGGAAAGACAACACCCGAACTGAGCTGAAGAGCAAAGAGACAGGTGGAGGAGGGGGTGGAAAGTTTAAAACTTTGGCTAGGGAGTGGGGGTGGCTAAGTACACCTCAGGAGTGGAGGCCGGTTCCAAAATGAGACTATATAGCGTGAGAGTCTGGGACTCAGCAAGTCTGGGAATGAAAGGCAAAAGACAATCTCTTCTCTCAAGCAGGTTCCAGCCTCTTAGGGGAGACAACATGAGTACAATTTTGTACAAACAAACTATATACCGGATAAGTGGAGGAAATTGCCAGTGAGAAAGAACTAGAATTGGGGAGGGGGATGAAGCTAGTCTTCTCAAGGAAGATAGGGTTTCAGGTTGAACTTGAATGAAGCCAGGGAAACCAGGAGGCAGAGATGAAGAAGTGAAGAATTTGGGTCTTGGGGGACAGTCAGGGAAAATGGCCAAAGTCAGGAGATACATGATCTTATTCTAGAAATGGCAAGGAGGCCTGAGTCATTGGATTAGTGATTATGTATGAATGAGCAAGGTATAAGAAGACTGGAAATGTAGGAGAAGTCCAGGTTGTGAAGGGCTTTGAATGTCACAGGTTTGTGAGGTGATAGAGAGACACAGGGCTTTATTGAATAGGGGAATGATATGTTGAGACCATAGGAAGATCAATCTGATGGTTGAATGAAGGACAGAATAGAATTGGGAGAATTTTGAGGCAGGTATGCCTAACTAAAATGTTCTTGAAATAGGCCAGGTAGGAGATGATGAGGACTTACAGTATCAAAGGAGACAAGGGTCCATATATTGGAGATGTAACCCTTGGAGTGCTAAGGGGCTCTTTCATCTAGGGCTATACTTTGTTTAGGATTGGCAGAAGTTTATTTGATTCCCTCTGAGGGTCAGCTCTAAGATGACTTGTTTGCTCCAGATAGGTAATGGAAGGAATTCTGCCTCCTCTGTTTGCCAAAGTCTTTGTGACTCAGAGGTTTCTAGCCTTAGCTAGCCTCTGCAACTTGCCTTATGGGGATTGGTTTCATTATAGTCATTTTCACCTCTCATACTCTTTTTCGGGGTCTTATGGAGAAAAGTGACTAGGATCAATGATATGATTGAAATCTATATCCCAGAGGTGAGACCGTTGTCTTTGCTGGTCTCTTCCTATACAATTGGGACATTTCAAGGTCCCATCCCTTATAGTGTGGGGAGTATTTCAATGTCTTTGCCTTTTAGATCCAGTAAGATATTAAGTTTTTGCTGACATCTCACTAAGCCATATCTCCTTAAAATAGAATTTCAGAATTGAAAGACACCTCAGTGACCTTCCAATCCAGCCCATCAAATTTCCATTTCATTTTGCACCAGAGTTCATCCAGACTTTGCTCCAGGGAACTAAAACCCATGACCTTCCAAGATAACCCACTCCATATTGGCATAGTTTCAATTATTTCAAATCGCGCCCTCCCCCCACAACATCAAGATGAAATCAGCCTTTTCCATGTTCTCATCAGTGCTCCTTGTTCTTCTCATTGGGGCCAAATCAATCAAATCTCATCAAGATTCCACATAGCAGTCCTTCAATTCCTTGAAGAGAGTTGCTGTGACCCTCTGAATCTCGAGGCTAAACATTGCCATTTCTTCAATCCCTTCTCACATGTCATGAACTTGAGGCCTTTGACCATCTTGATTGCCTTCCTCTTGATCTCCAGGTTATCAATGATTTTGGAAAATAAAGGGATCAGAACTGAAGAACATCCATACTCTAAGTGTGGTCTTCCCAGAGCCGAGCAAAATAGGATTAACATGTCTTTGCTCCATGAAGTTGGGCCTCTCAAAGCAAATCAAACCTGCCTTAGGCTTGTTGGTAGCCAAGTCACATTACTGGATGAGACATAGTAGAAAGAGTGCTGGGGTTATGGATTAAAAACCTGTCAGCCACACCTATCTGACGATGGGGAACTCAGTCCTGGACTTCAGTTTTCTTGTCTATAAAATGAGAGATGTAGGAGCAAGAATCTAGGACCTTTTGATTCTAGGTCTGGTATTTTATTGCACTTCCAGAAGTTAGCATGAATGCCAAGGGCTCTGACCCTGGAGGACTCTGGGAAAGTCCTTGTATCAAGGGAGAACAATGAAAGCCTTGGTTTTTACTTCTGTAATTTTTGGTTCTCCATTAGCTAGCACTTAGCCTAGTGTCTGCCACGTAGAAGGTGCTCTATAAATGTCTATTGATTGTTATAGTTATTCATATTTTACCTTTTTTCTGAATAGGAGAGAGCCTCTCACAGAGCTTTTTCTTCAGTCATTCTAATTAGAATAAACCCATACATGTTAACAATTCTAGAGATGTGTCTGTGTATACTCTCTTCTCAATGTATTGTACTTTCATCTCACCATTCATTCTGGATCCTACTTTACCCTTTGCTTCATTCTATTTCCCCAAAATGATTTTTTAAAAGTAGCTTCATTGAATTATTTTGAAAGATTCTGGTTGCCCAGACCCTCCAGGAGTTTCTGTGGTGAATCTCTTTCACATAAACATATGTATCAAAAAATTATGCTTTGGTTTTTGAGTTAGCAGAAGATTGAAAATTATTTCTTTGACTGGAGTTAGACTAGATGGCCTCTGAGTTCACTTCCAGGTCAGCATCTCTAAGCCTTTGAATCTCTCATATTAAATTTTCAGTCTACTAAAAACCCCAGATTAAAAAACAAAAACTAACCATATCTTCCCCATGTTATGGTTATTGTTGGTTAGTTGATTTTTTGAAACAAAGCATAAGATTTTAAGTTTATACCTATTTAATTTCATTTTAATAAAATTTGTTTTTGCACAGTTTCACTTTAGGTATCCCAAAAGACCAGGGAGCCAGTCTAGTTATGGGGTGCTTATCTTGGCAACTAGATCTGGCGACACTTAGCAAACTGAGAGGATAAGAAAGGAAAGGACATCTATAGTGTTCTGTACACTGCTTCTTGACATGCAGATTTGAATACCCTTTTATTCATTTTTTCCCAAGTTTTATTCAATGGGTTCTAAGCCTGGAAATCTTTCCAATGCCTTCGTTGTTCTTAGCTTTTAACTGCTAGGAATGGATAAACTCTGAACAGATCCTGACACAGCATAGAAAGGGCCTGGGGCATGCCCAGAAAACCATTTCTCCCAGAGGGGTTGAGGTCTTTGGAATCTTGAATAGAAGCCACAGAACCCCAGGTTGGCTGGCATTTGCTGAGTTGATCCAATGACAGCTTGTCATGAAGACTGGGGCTCCTGGAAGCACCATTCAACTCTGGAGAAACTCACAAGTGCTAAGCCAGCCCATACTGTCCAGGAGCCTGGCTAGTGAGAGGCTGCTTTTTCTGGCATGCATGATGTAGACTTTCCCTCTCACACCAGATGTTAAGAAGTGGTTGGATTTCTCAGTATGGATTTCCACATGGCAGTGTCAGAGAGAGAGAGAGAGAGAGAGAGAGAGAGAGAGAGAGAGAGAGAGGGAGAGAGGTGTTTGAACTCCATGGACCATCCTGGTCACATGGGTTTCTGGGATGGCCAAAAGGACAATCCATTCCCATCTTCGGAGAATATTTTAGAAAAGCATTAATGACTAGCTTCCTTCCTTCCTACAGGGGTCATGCTCTGCTTGAAGGGCTTGCTTAGAGGTAAATGAAGACTTTGCACTGACTTGACTCAGCAATAGAAGCAGGATCTTGGTGCTTTAAGGGAGGCATTTTTTTTAAAGAAAGAAGTCTCATGCAAAATTTATGAGAGAAATAAGAAAGAATCTGAAGTTCAGAACTGTAGAATATTTAAAAATGAAAAGTCCCCAATGTCTATGATGTTTTAGTTGTATCTGAACAAGATTTCCCACTTCAGTCTTCCCAACAATTAACTTACCTCTGGCTTGATGGTCTTCAAAGTGGTGGCACCCCTGGCCCCCTGGAATAGCACATTCTAGCTATGGAAACTTTTTCTTGTGAGGAAGCTTTTCTTCCATCAAACCTGTTTTCCTCCCAATAACTGTCCAGGGCTCCTTGAGATGGTGTATACATTGGTTCTACCGGATAAATGACGATATGGGGTGACATTCTACCAAATCTCTTTTTCTCCCACTACAAGCATTGCTAATAAAGAATTCTTAGATTTCTATTCATCCAGATGAAATGAGAAAGAATGAAGGCAGCAAAAGCGGGAATGTGTTTTGCATAATTTTAATAGTTAATAGTTGATATATATTTATTAAGTGCATACCGAGTGCCAGGCACTATGCTAACTCCCAGTGATACCGAAAGAGGCAAAACAGTTCCTGCCCCCAAGGAGCTCACAGTCCAGAGGGGGTGATGAGAAACAGAGACATATGTACCAACTAGTTACATAGAGGAAATAGGAAATAAGTAAGAGATGAAAGGCATGAGAATTAAGAGAGGGTGTGAAAGCCTTCTCATCATAATTTAGTTGGGACATGTGAAGGAAACCAGGAAATCAGGAGGTAGGGATGAAGAAAGGAAAGAGGACATTCTGGTAATGGGGGAAGCCAGAGTAACTTAATGGAGCTGAGAGATGAAGTGTCTTGTCTGCAACCAAGGATGACACTGTCACTGGAGCAAAGAGGATCTGGTGGGGCTTAGGGCATAAGAACACTGGAAAGGTGATGTGATGCCTTCTGAAGGGCTGTTAGCTACAAACAGGACTTTATATTCGATTCAGAGATGATGGGAAGCAACTGGGGTTTATTGAGTAAAGGGAATGTCATGGTCAGATCAGTGCTTTAGGAAAATAATTCTGGTGACTAAATGGAGAGTGAATTGGATTGGGGAAAGACTTGAGGCACGAAGACCCACCAGCAGCACTGTCCAGGTGTGAGGTGATGAGAGCCATCACCAAGGTGGGGCAGTGTTAGAGGACAGAAGCAGACAGATTTTAAGACATGGAGAAAAGGTAAAACGAACAGGTCTTGGCAAAAGATTGGTTATCTAGGGGTGAGAGAATGCAAGGTGTTGCGGATAATACATAAGGTTGTTTTTATTTTCACACCAACACCGACACACATACACACACACATATATGCATATATGTGTGTATAAACACACACATACCTATATGAAGACATAATAATTATATCAACAACATTATATTATTATGGTATTAGAAGGCATAATATTATATTCTAAATACTAATTCTATTATTAAAATATTATGCCTTTTATAGCCTGAGGGACTGGAAGGATGTTGGTGCCCTTGAGAGTGATGGAGAACTTTGGGTGGGGGAGGGTTAGGAGGAAAGATACACTCAATTTTGGACATATTGAGGTCAAGATGTCTACTTGACATTCATTTGAGATGTCTGAAAAGTAGTTGGTGATGTGAGCTCAGAGGCCAGCATAGAGGTTAGGGCAGGATAGGTAGATTTGAGAATCAGTACAGAGATCATAATTGAATCCATAGGAGCTGATAAGATCACCAAGTGATGTGATATAGAAAAAGAAGAGAAGAGGACCCAGGACAAAAAACCTTTGGGATTCCTTCAGTTTGAGGGAGAAGTCTGGGTGAAGTTCCAGCAAAGGAGACTGAGAGTTAGTGGTTGGGTAGGTAGAAGGGAACTCAGAAGAGAGCTGTGTCCTAAAAACCTGGAGAGAAGAGAATATCATGGAGGAGAGAGGAATCAACAGCGCCAAAGGCTCCAGAGACAATGAAAATCAGAATCTCAAATAGGACATTGGATTTGGCAGTAAAAGGATCATCAGTAACTTGGAAGAGAGAGGTTTGGGTGGAACAATGGGGCCGGAAGCAAGATTGTAAGGTCCTAAGGGCAAAGTGAGAGGAGAGAAGGTGGAGGTGCTGGTTGTTGACGGCCTTTGAAAAGAGTTTAGTCCCCCAAAGCAGAAGAGATATAAGACAGTAGTGGGGATTGTTAGGTCAAGTGACAGGGTTGGTTAGGTTTTATTTCATTTAGCAGGTATAGAGATATAGGTGTGTTTTATAGGGGAGAAGACAGTAGACAGGGGATTTTATAGACCAGTGACAGAATGGACTTCACAAAGGGAATAATCTAGGAAAGGAGATGGGGTGGAATAGGCATGCTTATGCAGGTAGAGGGGTTAAACTTGGTAAATAGTAGATTTTACAAACACTCTCATGCACATACATGCATACACATATGTATGTATATTTATATATAAATTTATAAATACATACAAGGAAAAACCATGTATTTATTGCATGTGTGTATATTTAATACATTTAATACATGTATGTCCATATATATGTCTATGTTTCTGCATACATGTAATGATTTCTTTCACCAAAGGCACCCCTTTTATGACTCCTCATGCTAAGATGGACTTATGTATACAGATGCATATATGTATACATATATATGTGTGTGTGTGTATCTTCATACATGTAATGATTTCTTCCACTAAAGCCCCCCGCCTTTATGTCTCCCCATGGCAAGATGGATTCAAGTCTCTCACAAAAGCATTGCTGAGAAGCCCAGTATCTTGGTAGGTCTTCCCAATATGGAAAGGCTTAGAGCCATGGTCCAGTGATGGGTGGTATGTCTGTCTCCCAAGGTCTAGCCTAGATAAATTGTGACACTAATCACCAGCATGACCTTCAGGTGATGGGGTTTGGGACCACAACAACTCCTGAAGACCTTTCCAATTTGTATTGAGATTGAGATAAATGTGAGGCAGGCACATTGGTGAGTTAGGGATTCTGGAGGCACGGCAGTAAATATCATCGTAATTTATATGGTAATTTACAAGAGTAGAGTAAACTCTCGATGGTATTATTTATAGCAATGCCTTTTGCATACTGAAACATCATAAAATAGACTTGTTAGATGAGAAATAGAAGCGTACATATGGCATCCTAAAACGTGAATTCTGGACATGGCTATTATGGATCTGAAGGGACTCTGTCTCCACTTAAGATTTCTCCTAGTATGGAGAAGAGCTTGAAGGGATTTGTGAAGCCTGTGCCAGTGCACAGGGAACTCTGAGAGCCTCTACCAAACTAGGAAGGCTTGGCTAGAAGCCAGTAGCTTCTGCTTTTATCAAATGAGGACAAGCCAGATTTATTTGGGAAACATTCATCCTTAGAAGGTCAGCCCCAGAAATTTGCAAAATCATTTACTTAGATGTGGAGAGGTCGGGATTGCTGGAAGCAAACGGTAATCATACCATATCCTTTTGTTTTGGTAAGGCAATCAGGGTCAAGTGACTTGCCCAAGATCACACAGCTAGTAAATGTCAAGTGTCTGAGTTCAGACTAGAACTCGGGTGCTCCTGACTCCAGGGCCTCTGTCCACTGCAGCACCACCTGACTGCCCCATAGACTTTTTGAAGTGTGGAACTTAAATCAACTAGTAGAAGGAAGGGAAAGAAAGATGCATTTATTAAGCACCTACTGTGTGCCAGATGCTGTGCTAAGAACTTTACAAATATTATCTCATTAGAAGGGGCACTAGACTGGGAGTTCAGCCTGGAAGCCCTTGACATGAACCTGTTCCTAGCTGGCGGCATACCAAATTGTTATCAGTCTCATCAGCTTTTGTTTTGTGGAGCTGTAAAGGGAGGTGGCTGGGCCAGCCCTAAAGTTCCTTCCACTTCTCAATGGATGAGTCTATGATGCTTTCTATCGCCATTCCCAGATTGTCTTCATTTGCCAATTCAATCAACAATAAGGACAAATAAATAGAGTTAGAGTGTCTGTGATATGAGATGGGAGGTGGACCAGGGATGGACATCTCTGATCATGTCGGGGAGTTCTCCTATCAATTGGATGTAATTGCAAGGCATAGGTCATTGTCACTCTTTCATCAAATTGAAGAGTGCTCCAGTCAAATTGATTGGGATGGCTGCAATTGCTAGGGATTGGTTGACTGAAAAACCAGTTGCTCTTCTTTCTGGTCTATAAAGATAAGTTGATTGTTCTATTTGGAGCTCTTGGATCTGGGACACTCCTTCAGCTTTTCCCGTCTGTGTTCTTCAAAAGTGTGACAAGGGAAGGGGATTTCTTTCCCCCAAAGGAGTGGCAATAGCAAATTATAGCAGAAGCACATGGCAGTGGGAGACATGAGTTTGCAAAATTGCTTGTAAATGTGATCTCAATGGTATTACTCTTAAAGCCAACCTTCTGTATCAATGGGAGTGTATTTAAAGTTCTCCAAGCATCATGCTGCTTGATTCACCCACAAGTGAGGAATATCTTGAGAAGCACCAACTTTGAGAGTTACTACTTGGGTAACTCCAATTTCAAGAGTTCTTAAGTTTCAGGCTGTGAAAAATATTAAGTACGAAACTATGGAACTTCATTTGATCCTGGAGGCAAAATGGAGTCACCAAAATTTGTTAAATAAGGTGACATGGCTAGCTCTTTTCTTTAGGAAATTATTCCAATCAGAGTAGAGGATGAATTGTATTGGAGAGAAATTAAACCTGACATAACTTGTAGAAGGTTATTATAGCAGTTTAATATAAGTGATGCAGGCCTGAACTTGGGTTGTGGCTATGTGAGTGGAGAGAAAGACATTCAAGAGAGATGATGTGAAGGTAAGTATGAAAACATTCGGTAACGATTGGATCTATAGGGTGAGTGATTATGAAGAGTCAAGGATCACCAGACTTGCCAACCTGACAAGGAGAATGATGGTAACTTTTAGAGTCACAAGAGAGTAGGAATGGGGGAGCATTCTCTGGAAAGATAATAAATTCTCTTTTGGACATTTTGAGCTGGAAAAGCCTTCAGCACATCCAGTTTGAAATCATGAGGAAGTGGTAAGAGACTAGAGATTAGGGGAGAGATAAATAGATTTAGGGATCTGTTTGCATAAAGATAATGGAATGTGTACACATATACATATGTGCATACATACACACAATATATACATTTGTATCTATATTGATATGGCATGTAGTCCCTGGGAAGGACCTTGGGGAGTACCCACATTTAGTAGGTGTGACCTAGATGTAGCTAGAACAAAGGAAATTGAGAAAGAATGGTCACGCAGGTAAGAAGAACCGCAAGAGATAGCAGTGTGATGAAAACCCATGGAGGAGAGAACATCCAATAGAAAGTGATCAGATGTGTCAGAGGCTATGGACAGATCCAGGAGGTTGAGGACCGAGAAAAGGCAATTGAGAACTTGTCACCTGAGGCCATTGGTGACTTTGGAAAGTTCAGTTTCCATTGAATGATGAGATGGGAAGCCAAAAATTTGCAGCCTTAGAAAGAATGTGAATAGAGAAAAGGGAGGCACCAAGTGTGGCTATCTTTTTTAAGGAGAGAAAAAGGAAAGAGGGATAGCGATTTATAGATATCAGAGATGGCAGGACTAAATTAGGGTTTTGTGTTTGCTTATTTTTGGATGAAAGAGACATCAGGGCCTCTTGGGCCCTGAGGAAGGATCATACAGATGGGAAGAAATGGAAGATTAGGGAAAGTGGAATTAGGGATGGCTATAGGGACAATCTTCTAGAAAAGAACAAGGTCATGTGAAGAGGAGTTTGCCTTGGCAGAGCAAGGAGCCATGTGGGGTGAAGGTAGAGAGGTGAGCAATGATGTCAGCAGGATGTGAGATGAGGACAAGAGGGAGCTCAGGACCAGTTGGTTTTTTACTATGGGCCTCTGCTAGACTAGAATTTGAGAGTCAGAAAGAATCTTGGAGCCTAGCCAAGGCAACCCTGGCATTCTTCAGATGAGGAGAGCAAGGCTCAGTGAACCAAACCAAGCTACCCAGTGATGCTCAGCTAATGAGTGTCTGCGCTGGGCCTTGAAGGCAGGATTCAAAGTGTAGAGTGCTGTGCACTAGCCTATGCTGCTTCTCAGTGTGTGAATCAATTTAACTGAATCAAATCCCTACTATGTGCAGGGCACCATGCTCATTGGAAGATAAGCAGATGAACTAACCCTTAATGAATTCAAGGAAAAGTCTGGGACTGAAGAACATCTTAGGAAACACAGGCTCAGTGCTGATTGGGTAGAGACGAGGCCTTAAGGCAGTAACCACAAGCAGGATTTTGCACCAAAGGGTTAGTGGGAGGGCCAGCGATTCCCTGGCTCCTTCAATCCAATCCAATGCAACATGTCTGTATTCATTCAGCACATTTTTGTACAAAGCCCAGCACTAGGTGCTGTAGTTAGTGAGACAAAAATAAAATGTGCTCTGCCCTCACGGAGTTATCTGGAGAGGTAGAACATGCAGATAAAGGAGAGGACTGGGGCTAGTTTGAGTGTAAGTTTGGGAGTAAGCACTGCCACCTGGGGAGGTGTAGCATGTGGCACATGTGTTGTGGTTTAGGAGAGGTGGGAGTGAGGACGGAGGACATTCCAGGCCTGGGGAGTGGCCTGAACAAAGGGGAGGAAGCAGGAAGATGAGTAGGGAAAGCAAGTCAGCCATGCAGGCCAGACTGTGAATGAAGGGCAGTAATGTCAGATAAACTGGGAGGGGAGGTGGAGCACAGGTGTAAGAGGTTTGAAATGCCAGCATTGGGGCACTTCTCCCTTATCCCTGAAGCAATTGGAGACCAGGGACATTTTGTGTATGACATGACCGGATCTGTGCTTTATGAAGATCACTGTGGATGCTGTTTTGAGATGCTGTTTTGGGTTAGAGAGAGGATACACTGCCGAGGTTCTTGAAATAGTCCAAGAGGAAAGTGAAGAGGACCTGACCCTGGACCCAATGTAGGATGGTGGCATATGCATAAAGAAAAAGGAATGGATTGGGGTGGGCAACATGGTTGGGTATGTGGTGTGAGGCTTAGGGGAGGAGTTAAAGATGACTGAAGCTGGAACCTGGGGAAATGGAACCAGGGTGGTGCCCCCAAAAGAAACAGGGAAGTTGGGAGAAGAGGGGGCCTTAAGGGCAAAGAAAATGAGTTCTATTTTGGAGCTCTGTGGCTCCCATTCAATTCATCTTTGAGGAGGTCCCTAGTTACAAGTAACCAGATTTCCTCTACCCTCTGGTCTCCTTTTCCTCTCCCACTATCCCCACCCCTAAAGAAAAACAGCCTCCTCCTTCATTCTCTTTAACCACGCAGGAGGCATACAAGTGATGGCCTAAAGGTTCTGCCACAGCAGGATACAGATGTTTGGAAAGTTTTGATTTGGTCCAAGCCTAGTCTGTAAATAGACAGCAGGAGCTATGCCAGCAATCTCCCCTTTCCTCAAGTCTCTTCTCTCAGACCAGAGGGGAATGTGGCAAAACACCATGAAGTCTGTTTAGAAACCCAAGCACTGTATGCACCACCGCCAGGAGGGAGAGGGAGTGCTGGGAATGTTAGCATGATGTAAACACTGCTGAGCTTGAGTTCAGTGTGAGGCTGGCCTGGACATATGGAAGACATCATCTTTATATACCCACTGCAGCGTTATTGCTGCCGACCGATGGACTGCTGCCCTGCATGTGTGAGTGCTGCTCTATATTTAGGATGGGTTATGTAAAAGCTCCAATCATGTATTTTGTAAACACAAGGAAGGAAATCATCCCAATGGCTGGCAGTGCTCAATGCCGAGGCTCAGAATTGAGAAAATGAAAGACTGAGGGTCAGTCTATCAGCCTCTTTTCCTTAGAGACTCATGCTATCCAAATTCGCCACCCCATACAGTTCGTGGTGGTCGTTATGTTCTGGTCCTCACATATTTACTCCTTTATCATACACCTGGATCACAGTGGTCCTCTTCACCAGAATCCTGCCTTGAACGTCCTTGGGAATATCAGCATAAACATTGCTTCAAACACTCTGCGCTGCCTCCCTCTCTCCCCAGTTACTCAACCTCCTTCACATATAAGACCTTCCTCTTCTCTTCTCTTCAGCCACACACAGCCATGCAACAGCCTTGAACTTCTAACTACCAAAAATTGTTTCATTACCATGATCAGAATTTCAGAAATTCCTTAAATCAATCAGTACTTTCAATCACTGTATGTCTCCTTCTGCCTCACTAAATCCTCATCATGATCTCTAGTCCATTCATCCCTTGATGCTCTTCCTGGCCATGAACCCAGCACTGGATTAATTCTCTTTCTTCTTAATCTCAGCTCTACAGTAACAGAGTTCAATAAGCCTTCCTTATATCTTCTTAAGCCCCTTGCTCCCTTTCTTGTTTGACCCAATGTTGTTAAATCCCAATACTGAATGACTGCCATTATCTCCTTCCATTCTTATACCTTCATGCTGCTAAGTGTTCATGTTCCAGACAGGCTGGGAAGAGGGAAAGAATCTCTTACCTCTTCTCAAAGTTCCTCCAATGACCCACCCTCAGGGCCCAGCACAGCTTTCCCGGCTGCCTGTTTAATTCTATCTCTCTCTTCAGTGGTGAACAGAGTAATTAAGAGCTGTTGACAGTCCTCCCACATGGGATGATGTGTTGGGAAGACAGACTCAAGGAGGTTAATAAGAGCCTGAGGTTTTCCTGAAAAAAGGGGATTTTGAGTTTTCCAATTATAAATATCTGAAGTGGAGAAGAGAACATATACTAGGAAGGGGACTCCCTCTGGGCTAATGGATTCCCTGAGGGAAAGGATGGCTGAAGCAGAAGAGGGTTCTTCTGGGGGCTGATAGTTTGCCCCAGTCTGGGTGTTGGGGGGGGGGTAAAAGGGGACTCAGGGATGTTGGAAGCCCCAAGGAATTAAGAGAAGAGGCTGAGGGAGGGGATCAAGGGTTGTAAGGTGGTAGGAAATTATGCTCCTCACTATGATAAACAAATATATCTCCCCAGTGGAAATGAGAAAAGCTCCCTTGGAGGCGCTCGTCTGATAGCCACTCGAATACCTGCTTTTCAGAATAAAAACAGGGAGGCTTTAAGCAAATGAGCTCAAGACAAAACTTTACGCACACAGAATGGAGACAGGCAGACAAATTACAATCCCTATCCACTTGTTTGCCTCCTGCATATTCTGAACAGGAAGCAAATGAGTTCAAGGGAATATAGGGTACATACAGACAAACAAAAGTCCATGCTCCTGGTTGTTTACCTCCCACAGATTCTGAACAGGAAGCAAATGAGCTCAAGCGAGCATAGGACATGTACAGACAAACATTAACCATATAACCAGACTATTTACGGGCAAGAGGGACAATGTCTCAAACTTTGCCCAAGGAGGAGGTGCCCCCTGCACAAATGGCTATGTCTAGCCCTCCTTCCTCCCTCCAGAACAGAATGTTATTCACCTCCAAACTGGGGGTCCTGGATCCACAAAAGGCTGAATGAGGAGCAAGTTGGAGTTAGGAGGCAGGCAAGATCTTTCCCTCCTCGAGATCTGGGGCCCTGGAACGTTTTCAGGGGCTAGCCCCCCTAGTGATTGGGGCGAGCAGATGCCTACCTCCTGAGGCCGAGAGCTCTTCTTGTTCGGGGATCTTTGTGGTGCCATGGAACATCGCAGATCTCACTGGGGCCTCCAATTATGAAGAGCATAATTGAGCGAGACAGAAGATCCCCAAGATTAAAATTTGGAAGTGGAATTTATTATGGTGGGACTTCTGGGGTTACATGGTTACCCAAGTCAGACAGTACTGGCATGGACATTGTGCCTGTTTTTAAAGAGTTTCAATAGCCAGGTTACATAAGCCGAAACTACAATCAGTGATTGGTCAGCATACATTTGAATTTCCCACTGGCATGAAGTTTACCATAGGTTGAGGGACAAGGAACCAAGAATGTGTGGAGATGGGGAGCACCTGGTGGGGGGGGGGGCAAGGAAAAGAATGGAACAGGGATTTTACCCTAGGCTGAAACTCCCGCCCACAAATCAATTAGGAGAGGGGAAGGGTGGAGTTACCTGCTTACAGATCAATTAAGGGAAGGGGAGGGTGGGGTTGTGTTCAACAAAGGAAAAATGATATATGTTCTCCTGCTCACTGGTTCTACCACAGATTCCATGGTCCTCTTTGCAGTGAGGTGATCTTACTCCTCTTTTTACCCTCCCTTACAGCTTTCTATACATCTCCCCTCAGCTACTATACCAAACCATCCTTTCCCTTATCAAGCTTCCCACCCCATGTACTGTGAACTCTTCCAGCTCAGGGCTCTGTTTCTTACTTTATTAACAAAATTGAGCCCACTCACCAAAAGCTCCTCCTCCCCTTCCTCTATATCTTAAAACCCCTTTATATCATCTTCCACCCACCCTTTCCTCCTTGACTCCAATTTCTTAGGAAAAATCAGACCTTCTCCTGGCCAAGGGCAACCCACTCCCCATCTCCATGATTCTATCCCCTGATGTCTTCACTTTGAAGAGGGTCCTTACAGGCATCCCCTAGGTCTAGCATTTAATTTCTGTTTATCTATGGGCTTCTCTCCCTCTGTTTACAATCATATCCAGCTCTCCCCATCCTTAAAAAAGCATGTAAACAAACAAAAAACCCTTCACTTGGACTAGCCAAGCCCTCAAACTTTTGTCTTCTAGCCTTCCTTTTGAAGCCAAACTCCTAGATAAAGCTGTGTATATACTACTTGTGTCACTTCTTTCCCTCTAACTCATTATGCATTTATTTTTATTTATTTGGCTCTGACTTTATCCCTGTACTTAAACCATTTCTCCATATTTGCCAATCATCACTGAATTGCCAAATCTAAGCCTTTTCTTAATCCTTGTTCTTTTTGAACTCTCCATAGTACTTGACATTGCTTACCATCTCTCCTCCTAAAGACTCTCTTCCATCTGGTTTCATGGGACTCTACAAGCAATAAGAACTTATTAGATGCCTACTGTGTCTCAGATACTCAGATAACATACATACTATGTATATTAGGTACAGAAGATAAAAGGGCTAGAATGAAAGGATTCCTACCCTGGAGGGAGGGAGAAGAGAGGAGGAGGAAGAGAAGGAGGAGGAGGGGGAGGAAAATAGTATATATATGTAAAAGAAGATAAAAAAATACTGACAAATGCAAAGCAATTGCAGTGGGGTCAGGGTAGGGCATCATCTAGCATTTGCAGGAGGATCAGAAAAAGTTAAATAGAAGTGCCCAAAAGGCCAGGTTTGTCAGTGTTTCTAATGGTCCAGTTTCTCCCTCCTATCTCTGGACAAGCAGACTCTGCTCCTGCTGACTCTCTCAGGGCCAATCCCCAATATTGTGGTAACTGAGATCCTTGGTACCTTAGGTCCTATTTACCTTGGCAAACAGAGGAGATTGAAGATGATGGGAATCACGATGCGGGGAGAAGTCACCAGAACATCAGGTAGCAACAGATGGTGACGAGCAGGTCTCTTGTACATCTAAAGGGTCCAGTGTACTGGACCAAAGTGTACAGTGTACAGAGTCCAAAGTACTCCTTTGATTGTTACACTTACAGTCTAGATTCTTGGAGTAAATATGTTTTCAAAACAAGGAAACGACATATTTTCTCCGCAGAAGCCAGGAGTCTACTAGATGGATGTGGGGAAGGTCTGATCTTTTCTCCTCACTTATCTGAAGAGCTTGATTGTGTGAATTGCAAAACAACTGATATTCTGGGGAAAACTGAGTTAAAGAAAACTACAATTTTGTTAAGATTTCATTCAAAAAAGTTTTATTTTGAGTTTTATCTTCAAAAGGTAGGAAGGAAATGTATCTGGTGGCACTGTGGCTTATTGCAAGCAATGCCTTATGTGGTGATGCCTCATCTGAGGATGAAGAAACAAGCAATGTCAAGTGTTATAAAACATCTCATGGGAGTGAACAACAACAGAGATGATTTGGGGGTGTGTGCATGCCTGCGAGTGTGTGTGTGTGTGTGTGTGTGTGTGTGTGTGTTTAATATAATTAATGTGAAGCCGCCTGAGGGCTGTGGTTCATTGTAGCAAAGACAAAAGAATTTAAATGGGTTTTTCAGAACCAGCCTACACAGTTTTAATTAATAGTTTAATGATTTCTGTGACAAAAAAGGGGAAAAAAGTACAGCATAAAACTTTCCAAATAATGGAGATAGTCTCTGAATTTAAGAAAGATGGGTTCTTATTCGGAGTGTGAGAAGAGAAGACTAGATAGGATCTGCCTCAATTGACCTACTTTTCAATAAAAGATCCTCTTTCAATACAGAAAATTAACCTTCTCTCGTGCCACGGGCCATGGGATATAAAATGGCACACTGGGATCAGCCCCAGGGTTTGGCTGTTGTGGTGAGGGATCATGGACATTTCATTTCTGACTTAGCTCAGACATGGCCAGCTTCACTTACAGACCATTACAGCTGCTTTTAGGGGCCGGGGATCCTTCCACAAAAGAAGTAAAGGAGTCCGTCATGCAAAAAGAAAAAAAAAGATAATTACATAGGGACCTTTTACCACATTCAAGGGAAGATGTTTAACTGCAAGCTCCTGGTCTGAGAATCAAGGAGTACAATAAGGACCTACTGAGCTCTCTGGCCTGAATACTAAATGAAAAACCAAAAGCAAAGCTACATGGACTTATCAGTGAGGTACCCTGAATGCAATTAGCTCCAGGACCATCAGGAAGGAGAAGGAGCACTACAATCCAGGCAAAATCTCCTGTCCTGTCACAAAGGCCGTGACAGATCCCTAGTCACTCCTGTCTGTCAGTCTGGACACTAGGCTATTTCACAAGCAAGGTCATTCTGGTCCATAAGGTGGGCAGGTTCTTCTAAAGAAGGATATGGAAGGCTGGTTAAGATGCACTAAAATTGAAAAAAGCAAGAAGGCACAGTGAATAGAACCCTGGGCCTGGATTCCAGAAGACTTGAAATCAGCTCCAACCATAAACTTACTATGTGTCCTTTGGCAATTGACTTAAAATCTATTTTCCTCAGTTCCATCAAAATGGGGATAATAACACCTATCTTCTAGGGTTGCTGTGAGATAGGAATGAGATATTTGTAAAACACTTAGCATAGGGCCTGACTTAGAATAGGGTTTTTCTAAATCTTTTTTCTCTTCCTTGCTTCCTTTTTTCTTATGTCATAGGCCAGGAGGCTGGAAATTTGTAGAACAAATCAGATTTGGGCAAAGCTTGTATATAAGGAAGTGAATAAGGGCATCAGATGATCCATCCAGAAGGTGAGGACCAGGAAAGCAGCTACCACAGGGTCTGAAGGACATCTGGGGCACTGAAGGTACACTGGGTACGACCAAGTGCAGAGGTAAAGCTGCTGAGTAAGAGAACTCAGACTCCAGGATTCCCTGTGTCCCTCCCCCTCCTTGTTCCCTTTGCTTTTCTATTCTCTCCCTCTTCAGGTGCCACACTACTCATATATCCTTTCTCTGATCTCCATCAAAATCGACAAACTTATCCACACCAAGGCATGAGTCACTGAAAACAACTTCCTTCCCCGTTACCGTCATATTCAAAACCATATTTATAATTAATTTTGAAACTGGAGGGATCAGGATTGAAGAATAGGAACCAGGTTCCTGCTACAGCCCTGGCACTAGCATGTTGGCAATTTGATGCTTGAGGACAGAGATATTAGGAAATCCTGAGCTATCTCAGCTGAGCCAAATTATACCCAATGGTGGGAATCCTAGAGGGTTTCCTAACACCCAAATCACAGAATTTTTAAAGAATGTCACAAAATCAATGTAGACATTAGTGGTGATATGGTCAAAGCCAGTGCTGAACAAGGAAATCCTTTAACAAAAAAATTATGAAGACCTAGAGAACCTCATCATCAATGTGCCAACAAAGTTAATTTCTTGGGGTGATTTCTTTTTTGCTTTTTGGAGGGTAATTGGGGTTAAGTGACTTGCCCAAGGTCACATGAATAGCTTTTGTGTTAAGTGTCTGAGGCCAGATTTGAACTCAGGTCCTCCTGACTCCAGGGCTGGTGCCACCTAGCCGCCCTCCTTGGTGATTTCAACATTATAGTAGGCACAGAATCAGACATGGCAGGGAGTCCTTAGGAGGAATAGAGCTGGAAATAGCAACAGTTACGTTCCCTTACTACTAAAGACTTGTGAGTCTCCTAACCTTCTCATCACCAACAGTGTCTACTATTTACCTTAATGAAATAAAACCTCATAGGTGTACCCTCAAACCAAACCTTGGCATTTACTAGATGATGTCATTGTAAGAAGAATGTAAGAGTAATGAAAGTAATGCCTGGTGCAGGGTGCTGGACTGATCACAGACTTATCTTCTCCGAGCTGCACCTTCACATTCCACAAAAGTGGTGGCCCCAAGGCAAGGTAATGACTACAAGACTTATTGTCAATAGAGTAGAGTGTTTCTCCTAGCATGTTGTTCATTTAGAGGAAGAGCTAAGTCAACACAATTGGCAACAGTAGAGAAAAAAGTGGGCAGCTTTCAGAGATTTGGTGTCCAGCCCTGAGTTTATTAATCTGGGTCAGAACACTCACAAACATTGAGATTGGTTTGATGGAAATTATGGAGAAATTAAAAAGATGCAAAATGAAAAACAAGAACTCCCCAGGGTTTGCCAGAAGGATAGTTTGTCTCTAAAAAGGCATCATTTAACTCCATCAAAAATAAAGTACAAGTGAAGCTCATAGAGATGCAGGATTCCTGGTGCAGTAAGAAGGCAGATGAAATTGATATTTTGTGCTGATAGTAACAATCCCAAGTGCTTTTTTGATGCCCTGAGAGCTCTTTATGGGTCAAAGACCAATGGTGCATTTCAACTGCTCTGGGTTGATGAAATGACATTGATTGGTGATAAGGACATAATCCTGGAGAGATGAACTGAACACTTCCTAGTGCTCTTAATAGACTGTCATCAATTAATGATGAAAGCATTGACTGTGTACCTCAGGTGAAGTCAATCCCTCTCTAGTCAAACTTCCAAATGAAGAAGAGGTTTTGAATGTCATTAGGTTCCTCTCCTGTGGCAAAGTTTTGAGTGCTGATTCTATTGCAGCCGACATTTATAAGGTGGGCGATCCACTGTTTATACAAAAGCTGATGGAAATCTGTATTATATGGCAAGAGGAGGTTATCCTCTAAGAGTTCAAGAATGTCTCCATTGTCCATCTCTATAAAGAAAATGAAATAGATTGTCCCCTGACAATCAAGGGGATTCCCTATTAATCACTGCCTATTAATCAGGTAGATGGTCATCTACCTGAGAGCCAGTGGCTTCAGAGTGGGCCAAGAAAAGATCAATATGATGTATGCTGTCTGACAACTCCACAACAAATGCCAGGAGCAGAACAGAGGTCTTTGTTGATCTGACCAAGACCTTTGGTACCATCAGTTGTGAGGGCTTGTGGAAGATCATGGCAAAATCTGGTTGTTCAGAGTTCATCAGTATTGTATGTGAGATTAATGATGGCATGTGTGCCCAGGTTCTGGATAATGGATGATGTTCTTGTACTTTCCCAGTCACCAATGGGATGAATCAGGACTGTGTACTTGCTCCTCTGTTTCTTAGCATGATGATTTCACAATACTGTCAAACATTTTCTGTGAGGATGAAAATGGCATCAAGGTTAGCTAACACTCTGATGGTAAATTATTGAACTTGAAAAGGTTACAAGCCAAAACCAAAGTGGAGGGAGGGTTGGCATGTGACTTTTTATTCTCTATAATTATGCACTCAGTGCAGCCTCTGAGGCTGAGATGAAACATAATATGGATTGATTCTCTACCCCATGTGACTTTTGTCATGACAACACCAAGAAAATAGAGATTTTCCACCAGCCAGAACCATGCATTGGACCCATTGGTTATAGCAAATGGAGAAATATTGAATACTGTGGATAAGTTCACATACCTTGGCAGAATACTTGCCAGGGGTGTTTACATAGATGATAAAGTACACACATACATTGCCAGATGTAGCTCAGTGTTGAGAGGCTCCAAAGGAGAAGTGTAGGAGAGAAGTATCAGGCTGCCTACCAAAGTGAAAATCTACAGAGCCATTGTGTTGACCTCATTGATGTATGGGACAGTATATATGGACAGTATGCCAGTCCCATGCCAGGAAATGAATCATTTCCATTTCAATTGTTTTAGGAAGATTTGGAAGATCACCTGGCAGACAACATACCTGACACTTAGGTCCTTCTCCAAACTAAAGTGCCAAGCATTCCAATTCTACTACAGGGAATCCAGCTCTGATAGACTGGCATGTTGTTTGAGGGCCAAATGTGCGTTTGCCCAAAAGACTATTTTACAGAGAACTCACACAACACAGGGGCTCACATATCAGTCAGAAGAAGTGATATGAGAGTACTCAACATCTCTTTGGAGAACTTTGGAATTGATTGTGTGACATGGGAGACATTGTTAAAGGCCCACCCAGTATGGCATTGCCCCATCAAAGAAGATGCTGTGCTCAATAAGCGAAGTAGCAACTGAAAAGAAAGATGCATTACACAAATTTAGAGACATCTCTAGTCCAAATGTTCCCATGGACTATTTGTGTTCGATTTGTGGTTGAGGATAGGAAAGATTCCTTTGATGAGAATAGGGCTTAGTGGCCTCCAACATCCTTTCTAACTCAAATTCTATGATTCTTTAGGGCTTTCACCCATCCAAATACACAATATGCTTGAAGAATGCATGATTTAAGTCTTGACTCAGCCATTTACTGTTTGGCCTTGGGTAGTTCATAACTTCTCTGAAGCTCCATGTAGATAAAAAAGACAGATAGATAGATAGAGAGATAAAGATAGATATAAATATATACAGATAAAGATATATACATATAGATATGGATATATAAATATATAGATATATAAATATAGATATAGATAAATGTAGATATAGATATAGCTAGGTAGAGAGAGATAGCTAGATAGATGTAGACAGATATGGATATGCAAATATAGAGATATACAGACACAGATAGATATAGGTGGATAGATAGATTGATAAACAGATAGACATAGATATATAAATATATATAGAGAAACAGATAGATATAAATATATATATATATATATATAGACATAAACAGATGTACATATAGATAGATATAGAGATAAAGATACACACACATATATATATACGTGTATATATACATGGATGTATAGATGTATGTATACATGTGTCAGACTGGGTCATGACTCCATCCAGGCAGGGGTATTGCCAAGGGAACTTCTTAAGTGGGCAGAGAGAGTATTTGGTAAATAATAACATTGTCCTATTAAAAACCATTCTCTCTTATTTGAATTCTTTTGGAAATGTGCTTGATAAGCTCCAAAATGCATTTCCTTTCATATTGAATAAGGGAGATGAGAAGGTTTTTATTCTTTGCCTATGTATGATAAACACTAGTTTTCATATTGAAAAAGGTCTATGGAAAGGTTTCTTGAAAGCCAAAGATGACAGAGACCAAAATAATTTGGGGACCCCTGGCCTGGGTTGCCTTCAGTTCCTTCCTAGTTCCATCTCCATTAGACAGAGAAGATCCCACTTTGGGGCTATAGCACTGCAGGGAAAGCAGAGCTATTTCAAGGGCTCCACAGATCCATATGCAAATCCCTAAAAACAGCCACCACACATTCCCCAGCCCAGATAAATAGCATGCCTCACACATAGACTTTTAAAATATATGGAGATGAGCTTTGATTCAGCCTTCAATTTAATTCAATAAGCATTTATTCAATTCCTACTATGTGCTGAGCACTATGTTAAATGCTGGGTATTCAAAGGCAGAGATGAGACAGCCTTTGTTCTCATAACCTTCTATTAGAAATGGCAGGGGTGTGGGGAAGAAATGAATTTGAGCATGTGAGGGCAGTCCCAGTAGCTTTTTGGCATCACCCATGTCCTCACCCCATGTTCACTATTAGCACAGCTATTGCTTCCTTTGTGTGTCTGGGGGTCTGTGACAGCAAAAGAAGTCCTCAGACTGAATGAAGTAGGTTGGGAAACCAGGGTCCCAGCTCATTCAAGGCCAAAGGCAGATGACATTTGGTCCTTGTGAGAGCTGAAATGCACTTCAGAAACTGCTTGGAATGGGACTTATTGCATGTGCTGGTAATACCTTCCTAAGTCACATTTGCAGATGAAGGGGGTGCTGGGTAGGCTTTTCTTCCTTGATAGAGAATTGCTTTCTGGGAACTGGTCGGACTTTCTGTCACCTCCTCTGCCTCCCCTAGAGATGTGCTTTTCCTTATTCTGTGTGCCTACCAGTATTGGTTTGTATTGGCACTCACTTGAGGAAACAAGTGCCTACAACTTCCTGTGCCAACAACCTCAAGACCACCCCGGTGCCTCCTGGGAGTCATTTGCCTTTAATTAGGTAACCATGCAGGAAAAAAAGTCTTCAGGAGTACAGCCCTTTGACCTCTCATGCTAATCCCCTGTACCTGGTGGGACTCTGTTATGGCCTGCCCCAGGGGCCATCCCCACTGAATAAGGAGAGGCTTGGACATCCACAGGGCTCAGCAGTGCTCCAATGAGCTTGAGAACTCCTTTGTAGCCAGTGTCTGGGGTCCAGAAGGTGAAGTCCCCCATGAGTCCTTTCAATGAGTCTTCAGAATCTGCCCATGTCACAGTTCTTTGGGACTTCCTTGCCCTCCCACTTGTTCAGAGAAGCAATGGGAGAGGCCTGGTGCCTGAGCAGCAAGAAAACAAGTGGCCCAGCCTGTTACATGGTCCTTTCCCCCATGTCATCTCCAGAATTACAGACTGCAACATATCACAACTGGGCACTGGGAAGAAGTTCAATGTTTTTCATGCCTTCCCTGTCAACATCCCTTTAAATATCTTGTCATTAGCAGCTCTTCAATATCTGCCTGCCACCTATCCTTCCAGGACAAAGTGGCTTCTTTGATGTTCCTCAAACCCAGTGTTCCATCTCTAACCTCCATGCCATTGTCCTGCCTGTCCCCCATGCCTAACCTGCTCTTCTTCCTTAGTGCCAACTCTGGGAAGCCCTAGCTCCCTTCAATCTTTCACCAAGACCTTTTCTTATTTATAAGGGAAATTTCCTGATTTCTTTAATTGATTTCGCCACCCCCCCCACCCACTACCCATCCACTGCCCCTCTGACATGCTTAGATTTTATTTTATACTTATTTGGCAATAACATATATGCAAACATTCTTGTACATGTACATCAAAATAACAAAGTGGAACCATGATTTTTTGAGCTGGATTTGGAGTCAGGAGGACCTGGGTTTGAATTCTAACTCAATCATTTGATTGTTGTGAGACCTTTGGACAAGCTACTTAATCGCACTTTGCTTTAATTTCAATTGTAAATCAATTGATCGATCAAAAACTAGCTATAAATCACCTAATATGTACCAGACAATGTGCTGAGTGCTGGAAGTGGGAATTATAATTGCGTTTACTATAAGGTGTTGTTTAGAGGTCCAAAATCAGTCCCAATCTGGAATTCACTCACTGGAAAAACCCTTAGCCCCAGTGACCTCTCCCTCCACAGTGATGGCTATTCCTAGGACACCAACTTCAGGAAGATGCCTAGGTCAATCCCATTCCTCTTGGCTACACTTTCTCTGCTATGGACCTTCACCTCCCTTCCCCTGGCACTTTCCAGCTCCCTTGTATGTATATTCTTACTCCATTAGAATATAACCTTCTTGAGGGTAGAGATAACTGCATTTTTTTTTCTCTGTATCTATAGCGGTTTTGCATCAGAAGTTTGATGAAGAGGAAAAATGCTTCATAACCATTAGAACCAATCAAATATGAAATGAGTTGCCCTGGGAGACAGTGGGCTTCCTCTCATTGAAAAACATTAAGGAGAGCCTTGGATGGACCCTATTGTGTACTAGGCTCTGGGCTGAGCTGGGGATACTGAAGGAAAATCAAGAATCTCTGCCCTCAAAGAGCTTGACATTCTCAGGGGAGACAATGACATATTGGATCCAAAATCATTGCAGGGAGGCAGTGGAAAGTGGGCATTGGGGTGAGAAGAGGTCAAAGAAGGTTAGGCCTAATGTTGGAGCTGAGCTTTGAGGGAAAGGAGGGTGAGGGCCTCTTAATCACCTGTGTTCAGGTCCCTTCTCTGGCACAGACTGGCTCCAAGATCCTGAGCTAACAACCTGGCCTGTGGAGTCCCAGCAGGCATCATTCTAAGCATATTAGGTGCACAAACTCTTTGCTGGAGAAACAAGTCCTTTACTAGGAGCTTCCTATAACAACTATGAGCCAGCAATTTGAGATCTGAAAAATGCTTTTGCATCCATTCTCTAGCATGGACCATGAAGCAACCCCAGGAAAGAAGTATTATGACTTATCATTATCCCATTTCACAGACAGGGAATGTGGCTCATTCCATTGCCACACAGTTATTAAATATCAGGGGTCAGATTTAAAGCCAGGTCTTCCTGCCTCCGAGTCTAGCTCCCTGAGATAAGGCCCATGGCAGCTCCCCAAAGTGGTGGGCTAAGATATCCGGCACGTACATCTATGCTTTGACCCCAGGAGAGTCCAACACCATTCTGCAGTCAGGACAGACAGCCTGGATTCTTACAATCTCCTCCTGCCAGGGGGCTCATATTTCTTGTCTCCAGGAGAGGTTGCTTTTGCTTTGGTTTGTTCTAATTTTCGAGAGGTTCAGTGTTTTGACAAGGGCTATACTGTCTGCTCGAGGATATTGATTCTCTTGTCATTCCTTCTGCCTTGGCTGTCATTTGCCTTAATATCCTACTTCTTGTGTCCTGGGACCATGAGAGGCTAAACTATACTCCCTTTCCTCTCACTCCCTTATTAACTCTCCACACTCTGGTCCTTTCCAGCATCACTGGGGAGTGTTTAATCGCAGGTCTAATAACAGCCCTTCCTCAGTCCTTATCCTGGACTTCACAGCAGCCATTAATGTGTGGGTTATCTTCACCTTGCCACTCACTGTTCTTCACTGTGACACTGCTCTCTCCCCTTAGCTCCTTCATCCAGGTCACATTCAGTCAATAGATGTCTCCCCAGGCTTGGCCATGGTGCTCCTGTGTGCTTGTGACTCTTCCCAACCAGCAGTGACCTCTCTGCTGAAGTCACCCCAAGCTGCATCTTCAATAGGCCATTGGCCATCCCAAACTAGACATCTTACAGCCATCGTGAGCTCAAACTGACCTCATTATCTTTGGTCCCCTCTCAAACCCCTCCTCACTTGCCTGTTAATGCTGATGGTGCCCTCCCCTCCTAGTCCCGCAATCTTGAACTCTCTTCCCACTATGGTCCCTCCTCCACTCAGCTGTCAAAGAAACCTTCCTAAAGCACAGGTATAACCATGTCACCTCCTTACCCACTGAAGTCCATTGTCTCCCTATCACCTCCAGGATCAAATAGAACTTCCTCCTTGGAGCATTCAAAGCCCTTCAGAGACCCACTTCAAATCCCCCTTCCCCCTATATTTCCAGTTTTCTTGACCTAACTCACTCCCAGGTTCTCTGCAAACAGTGATGCTGACCTCCTTGCCTTTCTTCAAACAAAGCGCCCCATTTCTCAGCTCTGGACATCTTCCCTGACTGTCCTCATACACTCCCTTATCTCCACTTCCTGGCTTTCTTTCAAGTGCCCAGGAAAAGCTTGCCTCCTACAAGAGTTCTTTCCCCAATCCTCCTGAATCTTAGGGTCTCCTCTCTGGTGACCATCTCCAATTTCTCCTCTCTATATCTTGTTTGAACATAGTTGTCTGCAGTCTCCCACAGTAGACTGTGAGAGCCTAGTGAGCAGGACCTCTCATGTGTCTTTCTTTGTACAGATGGGTATCTTGGCAAAGGGTGTGGCATATAGTAGGAACTTAATAAATGTTTACTAACTGGCTGACAACTGGCTCTTTGGGTTTACAAGTCTCTCTTAAGTCCATAGAATTGCTTAATTTTCTGTCAGGTTTCCTTCTATTTCCTCCTCTTTCCAGACTCAGTTCCTGGACTGTAGCTCTGTGCTTGGGTCAGGGTCAGCTCCCTCCCATTCATTTGGTTTGGGATGCAGCAGAAGCTATGACTGAGCCTAGTGTCTATGAGCATTTCTGAAGTTTGGTTTGCTCTCCAGGTGTCTTGACCTTGACTCTTTCTCTGCCTCTTTCTCTTTGCATAGGTCTGCATGCCTTTATTCCTTGTTATGAGCCTTATGTGCCTCAACACAATCTGAATGGGTTGTGCTGCTCATAGGCTTCCTGGAAGACACCAGTGACTTGGCTTCCGGGTGTTTCCATGGTCCTTTTCCTGATATGGCTTAGTGCATTGGTCTGGCCTGTTTTCTGCTCTGCCTCAAGCAGGACTGCCTGAGTATCCATTCACATCTCCTCTGGTGGCTCTGGTTGTCTCTGTCTCTACTCAGGCTTTGAGCTACATGGAGGTTAACCTCCTAGAGCTTTGACAGGAATCCTGCAAGCTTTTGGTGTGGTTTTGGACTGGGTGGAGGAGCTTATACTTCATTTGGATTGGCTGACTTTACTATTGTTCCTTCTGGTGAATTTTAGACCTTTACTAGAGTTTGGTAGGGGGATTTGGGTTCCTCTAGGACCTAAAGGTCTAGGTCCTAACCAACCACCACCTTCCCATAATTCCCAGCTAAGTAAATGTTAATTGATTGCACAGAAGGAGCACCAATTTTCATCAGAGGACCTGAGTTTGAATTCCAGCTCTGATACTAACAATGAGACTTTAGTCACTTAAACTCTTTGGTCCTCAGTTTCTCTAAATTTAAAATGTCATGGTTAAGCTAGATGAACTGAAAGTTTCTCACTCTAAATGTAGCATCTTTTGTTCCTGTTATGCCTCTTTTAGATGCTTTGTTCAAATGAATTGGTTTAAGCTGCCTAAATGGTGTGGTATAAGTGAGTACACAGTATCTGCTGGTAGTGGGAGAAGCCTGCTGTGGAGACTCATATGAACCTGGGCATTAGTGCTGATCTGTCACTACCAGCTTCCCCTGTGATCAAGTGGCCAGTCATGGCACAGGGGAAGCTGGATGTCAGGTTTGAGGTTAATGAAGTATGTGGGCTTTACTCTTTGTGTTCTGGGCTGGTCCCAGGCCCATGCTTCCAGTCCCTTGAACACTGTATAGCTCCACAGGTCAGCTCATCCCATGTGTACAGTTTGTGGGCCTCTAGGGGTATTTTGTGGTCAATTCATTGTCCCAAAAGCAAACATTGCTGGGCATTTCAACTTTACTACTTCAGAAAGCCAGAGATTCACTATTAGCCTCTCAATAACTAAGTCAATATTGTCTGAGAGCTACCATGGTTGAGATATTCTTCCTCTTTTAGCCCATTTAGTGAAAAGCCTAAGAGAACATAGTTTCTGTAAGCTACGCATTGGTCCAGTTACATGCAGCCCCTACTGGGCCCAAGCTCTTAGCTGCTATGGCAGCCAGGAAAGTGAATGTGATCTTGACCACATTCAAAAAAGGCTCATGTTCTCCTAGTAGATGGGGGTTGACCTGCTCCCCTGGACTCTGGGCAGACTACCTCAGGAGTAGAGTAGTGGATTTACTTCTGAGTGCAACATTTTAGGAAAGATTTTGAAAAGCTAGTCACTCAAAGCAAGTCACTCAGGGTCTTGAAAGGTGTTAATAAATATTGATTGATGGACGGATAGAACTAAGGATTCTTAGTAGGGAGAAGAGAAGGCTCAGGGTAGGGTGTGCATGATAGTGATCTTTAGGTATTTGAAAAGCAGGAGGAGGGATTAGACTTCATTATCATCACTAACACCTCAGGAGCTCTTACTGTGTGTCACACACTGTGCCAATATTAGGGGATGCAAAGAATAATGAAAACAAGGTCCCTGTCCTCAAGGAATTTCTATTCCAATAGGAGAAGACGACACACAAACATCTAAGTTCATGTAAGATATAGGTAGCATAAAAGAAAATTTCAGAGAGAAGGCACTAATGTTGGGGAGGCTGGGGAAAGGAGAGGCCTTCCTTCTGGAAGTGGGCTTGGATCTCAGTCTTAACAGAAACCAGGGATTCTAAGGTTGAAGGGTGAGAGGAAGAGAGAACATTGTTTGCTCCCAGCAAGTAAAATCAGGTGAGAGAGGTTGGTGTTGCCAAGAGACAGCTCTGGGATGGTCTTTGGGAGAAGCTTCCCAACAGCGGGAGCTGTCCAAATATAGAGCCCTGTCTCGCCTGGGCCTGGTAGGGAGCTCAAAAAGGCTAGCTGGCTGCTTGGTGACTGTGCTTGGTTGCTAATTCTGGGTCAGGTGCGGGCTGCCCTAGATGGCCAGCTCTGACCTCCTTGGGATTCTGCAGGTTGTGTCCAATTGCCATGGCCCTCCTGAGTCCAAGGTTCTTTATGAGAGAAGCGCTGCCGGAGGGGAGATTGGAGTAAGTGAGCACCTCCTTCTGTCCCCCGATCTCACCCAGCTCCCACTTTTGGGAAGGGGAACTGACGCCCAGAGAGAGGGAGCAGCTCTTTCTTTGCTCCCTGCTGTGTAAGAGGCCACACAGATTTAAGGACACAACCACTTTCTCTCAGTACCATGATCTGACCACTAGGTGGCATTACCTCTTCCTCCTTTATTTTGGTAGTTTTGTATAGAATAGTCAGCACCATCCTAGTGGTCCTGACACCACCCTGTAGGGCAGGTGGCATGGTTGGCTCTGCTTTACAGAACAGGAGACTGAGGCTTGGAGATGAAGTGACCTGGCTAGTAAGGCTCTGCAGCTAGACTTGAGCCCCGGCTGGGCTGGAGCCAGTGCTTGCTGGACCGCACTCCGCTACACTGAGGTTGTACCATGAACGGGTCTCAAGGACAGTTGCATGGTGCAATGCAGAGCAGCGATGGGAAGACCTGGGCCCAGCCCTCCTTCCAGCACTTAGTGGCTCTGGGAGCCATCTGGGTCTAGCTAGACCCGCTAGCTCTGAGACATTGGGCTGTGGCTGCCCCTCTCTGAGTCTCAGCTTCTTTCCACATCAATACACAGGCCAGAACAGGGCGTGCAGTGCCTATGTCACCAGCTAGAGGACGGTTTGGTTTTTTCCCTTTCCCTTATTTTTTTGGGGGGAGAGTTAAATAAGGGAATGCCCACAGAGCACTTCATAGGCCTGAAAGGATGCTGCCAGAAGGATGCTGCCATTGCTGCTGTTCTTGGTTGGTGTTGTTGTCTTGTTCTGCCTGCTTGCCCAAGAAACAACTCCCATTCTTGGGAATCAGGCCCCGAGTCTTGGCCCGGGAATAGCCCTTATGGCTCCAGCCTCAGAGAACTTAGCTCTCATTGGCCTCTGTAGCAACAGCTGGAGCAGTCAGATGTGTTATCTTCATCCCAGACGCAGTTTGGGGGCTTCCTCTGCTATTGGGATGAATCCTGCTTGGGGATCACCACATCCCCACCAGAGGCTGCAGATGAGGCAGGTTAGGCTTCCAGAGCAACTGTGGCAAATGAGCTGGACCGAGGACAGCGTCTTCACCCGCTCCAGAAAGCCTGACCTACATATCAAGACTAGCTTGGAATCAGAGCCCGAGAAGCGGGGGTGGCCTCAACCTTGCTGATAAATGTCTTGGCCCCTTCTGCTTTCATCCTTGACCTTTATCTGTAGGGAAGGCATCCTTCCCTCTCCTCTCCTCTAGCTTCTTTCCACTGGCCTCACCCTTCCCAATGGGCCTCAATGTTTTCCAATCCCAGTCTCTTACTTAACCCTGCTCTGGGAGCAGCAAAACGGGCTGGCCTGCAGCAGTCAGCCTTAAGTAGGTCATGGTACAGTGTCAGGCGTCTGAGCTGGGTGCAGCCCAAATGGCAGATGTAGGGTGATAAATGACACGCTGGTGGACACAAACAGGGAGGGGGTATGGAGGATGGAGCAAAGAAACAGAAGCATGAAGGGGTGAGGGGAGTGGCCAGGGCACCAAGGCCTCGTGCCCTCCTCCTCTTGGCTAACTGGCCCTGGCAGCCTCCAATGGGCACTGCTCAGTCAGTGAGGGACCTGGTAGCATGGCCTGCCCTCTGCTGGCAGAGGAGGGCACTGCTGGGCCCAGGAACACTGCGTGCGGGCACCGCCTAACCCCGACACACAGGACTTGGCCCCTCCACTGCAAAGCTGTTTTGGTCTTCAAATATGAGGAATTTTTTTATAAGAAAAAAAGAAAAAGAAAACACGATAAAACAACAAATTCCAAACTCAACCCCCATTTAAAAAAAGTTAATTTTTTTTAAAGAAGGCGGATGAAGTGGCAAGTATGTGGAAAACAAGACTCTTTCTGTGAATGTCCTCCAGAGCCATTTCCTGAAGCCAATGTTAGGAGTTAGAATTGGAACCAACTACTTAAAGGGGCAGGAGGCAGCATCTGATCCTCCAGCACATTTCTGGAGTGACTGGAGATGTCTTTGACTCCCTAAAATCCCCTTTGATTCCTTTCTCCTGCCCTTCACAACCTTCTGCATTACTTCTTCCTCCTTCATCCATTCCCCTCTTTCCACCCTCTCATTTCCAGTCCTTTTACTCTCGTTTGAATTACTGACACACATTCCATCCCAGGTTCTCAGTCTCCTGCCTCTCTTCCCTCCAATCTAGTCTGGGCTTTACAGTCCAATGAGCACTGGAAAACCTTCAATGGCTCCCTATTGCCTTATTAAATACAGATCCTGCAATTCTATTGGAATTTCAGGACTCCTCATTACATGGCTCTGATCTGCACTTTTGCAGGATTATCTCACCCAATAGCCTTTCATATTGGGGTGAATTGCAATCTCTGGCTGTGACCCTTGCTTTTTTTTCTTTTCCTTATATCCCACCCACTTCCCCCACATGGAAATTCTCTCCATCTTCTAACATCCGGTTCATGTGCCACCGACTCTTGGAAGTTTTTCTGTTTTCCCCCAGCTGGAAATGACCTTTCTTCTCCACTGAGCTGCAATCACTTATGCCTTCAGTCTCTCATGTACTTATAGATATTAAAATAAGCAGTCTACTCTTATCTCCATGCCTTTTCTCCCTTGCTTAATTGCCTAGTGTTAGAGACCATGGGCCCTTCTCGTTCATCTCTCATTCCCCCCAGCACCCAGCACAGTGCCTTGTCCAGAGTACATGCTTCAGAAATGTTTGCTGAATGTGGACTCAGACAATTGGGTACCTTTTATGTGTCTGCCATCACTGTTCTGGGTGCTAGGGAAGCAAAGAGAGATAATCCATGCTCATTCTGTAGAAGGCCAGCTCTCTCACCTGGATTGGGCACTAGGTTTGGATCAAGAACCCCTGGGCTCAAATTCTGCCTCAAGACACTTACGAGCTGTGTGACCTTAAATAAGTCATTTAACTTCTTTCACCTTTACATTTCTCAACTGAAAGATAAGGGGGAGCTTAGATTTGATCATCAACAAGATCTCTTCTAACTCCAAGTCTATTATCTGATGATGATGATGATGATGATGAAGAAGATGACGAAGATGATCCTGATGGCCTTGATGGTCATGATGACTGGCTTCATAGAAAGTAGACATTTCTCACAAGAGAAATGTCATAATCCTGCTTAGTGACTTCCTTTATACAGGTAGAAAGATCATCAGATCCTGGGGTCTTCACATGTTTCCCCTGGATGGGGGCTTCAAGATGACTTAAGCTAGCCTTCTCAGAGCAGCTCAGTGACTTAGCTAAGGTCATCCATCTGTTCAGCAGAAGCAGGACTAGAGTCCAGGCCTCCAGCTCCCAGACCTTGATCTAAAGTAACCCCAATGTGGAGGCCATCAATAAATATTGTCCCTGGCAAGCCGTGACATGAAGACTTTCTGTCCATCTGCTGTTGACTCTCCAAATATTTTGGAAAATAGGGGAGAAGAGAATGTCAGGGCACTTGCCAGTCAGCACATCCTGGAACCTGACTGGAGGGGTGACAGTGCCTATAAAGAAATGAAATCCAAGCAGAGAAGTGTGCTTTGGGAATGATGGATGGATAGGATCATCAAGAAGATAGGGGGCTGTTCTATGCATGCCCCCTACTCCTGTCAGGAGCCAGGAGACCTGGGGCAAAAATGAAGGAAGCTCACAGGGCCTGTGAATTAAAGGAAAAACCAAAACCAAAATAAAAAGTGAGAACCGCAACATTCCTGCAGATCAGCCAGAGCCTACTTCACCTTTCCTCCATCCCACAGCCAGTCCTAACTTGGCTCCACCAAAAGGTTCTGGGCCATGACTGTCTCCAGAAACTGCCTTGTGGATACTGATTGTGTGCCATGAACCTCCTCAGCTTAGAAGGTGGGTCTGTGGATACAGCATTCGGTGACTCCACTCTTTCAAGGCAGGAGAGGTCATGGTGACATGCCAGTCTGCTTGACGCTGGTGGTTGGAGAGTCCTGAAAAACTAACCCCTGGGCTGATGGCCCATGACAATTTCCCAGACGAAGATGAAACTTTCCATGGCAGCTAAGAAAGGCAATGTATGAGATCAAAAAAGACAAAACTGGGTGGCCCTATACTTTTTTTTTTTTTTTTTTTTTGCTTTTTGGAGGGGGGAAGGTAGGGCAGTTGGGGTTAAGTGACTTGCCCAAGGTCACATGGCTAGTTTTTTATTAAGTGTCTGAGGCTTCATTTGAAATCAGGTGCTCCTGGGATGGTGCTCTATTCACTGCACCACCTAACTGCCCTGCCCTACACTCTTGAATTCTGGGAATGTGGAGTTGTTTCTCCTTCTGCGTTTGAGATAGATATATCCTGGATGTGGCTCTTCCAACAATTGATGGAAACTGCCTGCCTCTGTTCACCTACACACTGAGCCAAGAGCATTGACCTCTTGAATAAGTATGGGTGAGAGTGAATTCAATTCATTATCTGGGAACCCAGATAATGCACAGTGAAGACTGAGACCTTAGACAATCTTAGAGATTGTCAGATCTCATAAGCTCATGTTACAAATGAGGAAACAAACTCAGAGAGAAAGAGCATAGTATGGGGTGGTGCAGCCTGGTGTAGGCAAAAATGGTAGATTTGGAGACAGATCATGTGGATTCAGATCTGGGCTCTGAAAGCTGTTATTGATATAATGTTGGTCAAGTCATTTCCACTCTCTGTCACTCAGGTTTCCTCATTTATAAAATGAAAGGATTTGATCACATAATTTCTAAGCTGCCTGCCCAGTGTAAATCCAAGTTACCATGATTAGAATTAATCAACAATATTGATTACGTGTCCAATATGTGACAGGCACTGTAAGAGGCATTGGGGATCCCATGAAACGATTCCTAACCTCAAAGAGCTAAGTGTCTGATGAGGAAGAGGCTACTACACTTGAGGCTTCCTCTCCCTTGGTTCTATGCAGGGCACCTTTGTCCTTCCCTCCTCTCCTCTGAAGCTTCCTTTTCCATGCTGTCTTACCAATTAGAATGGAAGTTTCTCCAAGGCAGGGACTCTATTCTTTCTGTTTGTATTTATATTTATAGCATTTAGCCCAGTGTCTGGCACATAGTAAGAGCTTAATAAATCCTTGTTGACTAGAAGACAGCATGGACAGCTAGGTGGCTCAGAGAATAGAGGGCTGGGTCTGAAGTCAGGGAGACTTAATAAGCACTTTCTATGTTCCAGGAACTGTACCAGGATCCAGAATACAAAGACTAGACCAGTTTCTGTACAGTTTATGATGGATCCATTATGAAATATCCAATAACACTCAATCCAACAGTCAGTCAGCAAACCATTTATTAAGCATCTACTTTGTGTCAGGTTCCACACTAAGCCCTGGTGATAAACAAAATGACAAAAACACATCCTCAAAGTCTAGGGGAGGGGAAAACATGCAATTACAAACAGGATCCATACAGAAGAAAATAGGGACCATCACTTTGGGAGGAGCATTAGAGGAGAAGGGAAAGATTATTTGTAGAAGGTGGATTTTAGCTGTGACTTGAAGAAAAGCAGGAGGCATAAATAATGAGGAAGAACATTCTAGGTGTGGAGGAGAGCCAGTGTAAAGACCCAAAGCTGGAAGGCAGAGCATCATATGAGAGGAAGAACAAGGAGGCCAATAACCCTGGAGTATAGAGTAGGTAGAGGAGAGTCCAGTGTAATACTGTTGGGCAACTAGGAAGAAGCCAGATTATAAAGGGTTTTAAAAGCCAAAGGATCATATTTGACCTGGAGGTAAGAGGGAGCCACTGGAGTTTACAGAGTCAAGGAGTGACATGGTCACATCTGTGCTTTAAGAATGGTAGATGAATGGAGGAATGTCTAGGTATGGAATATTTGTTCCATTGGCAATAAACTTCCCTTCTGCCTAAATATTTTCATCTCCTGCTCCTTCTAACTACTAGCCCTTACTTAAACCTGACATCCGTACTCCCCCCCATGACAGAACCAGGAAGGCCACCCTTTCCAGTATTGGCTGCACCTTCATTTACTCTCCTCAGTTCACTGGTCAAGGCAGTGGGTTGAAATGCTACTGGCTCCCATTGCCACTTATGATTTCTTCCCCCAGCTCCGGAACTCAGTAACAACTCTTTCATGAGGTTCATGATATTCATATCTACCAATCAAAATCCTACTGTTAATAAGCATTGTCTATAGATCCTTTGGTTGCTCCCCTCCTTTCTCAATGAGCTCTGGATATAGTTCACGATTTTCCTTTCCTTTCCTTTCCTTTACTGTGCCTTCCGACTAGGGCACTTTAACATGCATATTGACTCTTCCTCAAACACCACCATTCTCCCCACCCCTTAGACTCATAACTTAGACTCCATCCTTAACTTCCCACTCCCCCTCATCCTCCATATCCAATGTTTCTACAGACTGTTGATTCACCTTTGCAGAAACGTTCATCTATGTCCCCTTCTCTCCTCTGACATTTCTCCTGCCCTTATCCTCATCACTCCAAGCCCACCCTATTGTCATAGCTGCCTGCTTCAAATCTCTCCAATACTCCAATCCATTACATCCATTTGGCCACCAAAGTGATTTTCCTAAAGCATAGGGTCAACCATACTTAGATGGCCTAAAGCAGCTTGAAGGTAATGATTAGGCTTCAAACCTTTTGGTGATTTAGGAAGATGTATACCCCAAGCATTTGAAGACTTTCTCTGGCATAATGGGTGGATGAGAACAATGTGTTCAAAAGACCATGAAGGTGGCTGAAGGAGGCAATTGAGAGTATCTAGAACTTGGTCAGAAATTAAAGATGCCAAGGTCATCTGCTATATCCCAGACCATCATCAGGCATATGCACTTTGGTTTTGTTACTGGACTTCAATAATTATGGAAGAGAGTAAGGTCAATGACTTTATGTAACCCTGCCTCACTTAAATCCAATTCATGTGTGAGTCAAGGCATCACTCCATGATGTCATTGATACTTTTCAGAAACAAAGGATAAACAACAACAGACCCAACCATATCATCCTCCTTGTCAATAAGTTACTATCACTCCCTATTGCCTCCAGTATCAAATACAAAATGATCTATTTGGCATTAAAATCCTTCATCACTTAGCCCTCTTCCTGCCTTCCCAGTCTTCTCAAATCTTATTCCCAACAATCTATTCATCTGTCCCATGCCACTTCATGAAAGTGCTGACTTCATGAAAAAGACACTGGCTGCTTCATGAAAAAGACACTTCATCTCTTGGCTTTCTCATTTTCTCTGTCTCCCATGCCCTAAATATTCTCCCTTCTCAACTCTGTGTACTGACTTCCCTGACTTTCTTTAAGTCATAACTAAAATGCCATTTTTTAGAAGAAGTACTTATCCTCTCTTAATTCTAGTGACCTTGCCCTATTAATTATTTACTACTTATTCTGTGTGTAGATTTTTTTGTATGATGTTTTCCCATTAGATTTTATTTATTTATTTATTTAAAACAGATGCTTTATTAACTTCTGGTTTACATCATTCATTTTTGTCAGGTTTTGAGTTACAATTTTTTCCCCATTTTTTCCCCTACCCACCACCCTAGAATATCAGTCCCACAAGATATCCCCTAATCCAATCTGCTCTCTCCCATATCTTCTCCAATACCCCCTTCAACTTTTCCATTAGAGCAAGGTGAGTCTCTGGGCCCCAATGCCTGCACATCTTACCTCCCAGTTACATGCAAAATAGTATTAATAATAGTATTTATATATATTTGAAACATTTAATTTTAAAACTTTGAATTTCAGATCCATTCCCCTCCTCCCCTGCCACCCACTCCCTCTGGGAAGACAAGCAGTTCAGTATGTATTGTACATGTATAGCCATGCAAAACACCACCATAGTAGATACTGAAAAAGGCTGCTTATAATTCCCTCCCACCCATCCCACCCCCCATCCTGTCCATTCCCTACCTTGATCCTGTCCCTCTTTGATAGTGGGTACTTCCAACCTTCCTTCCCCCCAGAATGCCCTCCCCTCCATCATCCTCCCTCTTATCCCCCCTCCCCCTACCCTGCTGCAGGGTGAGATATCCCATTTAATATACATGTCATTCTCTCCCTGAGCCGAACCCAATGAGAATATGGTTTTGCCCCCTTGCCTTCCTGCTCCACACCTCCCCTGCAGCCACTTCCCCTTGCTTCTTCTACATAAAATAGTTTACCCTACCCTGTCTCTCCCCATCTCCTCTTGCTACTTTCCTCTCTCACCTCATAATTTCACCCCTTAAGTATCATCCCTTCCCAACAAATTCAACTTATGCCCTCTATCCACGTATAACTGTAAACATATATACACACATTCACATATGTATTCGTATGTCCATATACCCTTCTTCCATTATTTTCATACTGATAAAGGTTTCATCAGTCACAGTTATTGCCCTTCCATGTAGGAATGTAAATAAGTCAACTTTGATAAGTTCCTTTTGATTTCTTTTCCCTGATTACCTTCTCAGGCATCTCTTGCTTCTTGTGTCTGCATGTCAAAATTTCTATTCAACTCTGGTTTTTTCCTCAAGAATGCTTGAAAGTCCTCTATTCCACTGAATGACCATATTTTCCCCTGAAACAAAATACTCAGTTTTGCTGGGTAGGTGACCCTTGGCTTCAATCCCAGCTCTTTTGCCCTCTGGAATATCATATTCCATTCCCTTCAATCCCTCAGTGTGGAAGCTGCCAGGTCCTGGGCTATTCTGATTGTGTTTCCACAATATTGAAATTGTTTCTTCCTAGCTGCTTGGAGGATTTTATCCTCGATCAGGAATTCTGGAACCTGGCTATAATATTCCTAGGAGTTTTCTTTTTGGGATCTTTTTCAGGAGGTGATCTGTGGATTCTTTCAACCTCTATTTTGCCCTCTGGGTCTAAAAAATCAGGGCAATTTTCCTGAGAATTTCTTGAAGGGTGATTTCTAGGTTCTTTCTTTGATCATGGCTTTCAAGTAGTCCAATAATTTTTAAATTATTTTTAAATTATCTGTCCTGGATATATTTTCCAGGTCAGTGGTTTTTCCCATGAGATATTTCATATTGCCTTCTATTCTTTCATTTGTTTGCAAAACATTTGTTTGTTAAACAGATGTTTGCATCTGTTTAACAACATCTTGATTTCTCATAAATTCATTAGCTTCCATTTGCTCCAGTCTAACTCTGAGGGAATGAATCTCCTCAGTGAGCTTTTGAGATTCTTTTTCCATCTGGCAAATTTGGCTTTTTAAGGCATGCTTCTCCTCATGGCCCTTTTGGGCCTCCTTTGCCAGTCTATTTTTTAAGGTGTTATTTTCCCCAGTCAGGCTGTTGACCCTCATTTCATACTTTTCCTGCATCCTTCTTATTTCTCTTCCCAATTTTTCCTCCACTTCTCTTATTTGATTTTTAAAGTCCTTCTTCAGGTCCTCTATGGCCTGTAACCCGTTCATATTTTCCTTTGGGGCTTTTGGAGCAGGATTTCTGACCTCACAGTCCTTCTCCTGTTCCATGCTTCCATCCTCTTTGCCCCCAAAATAAGAGTCTAATGTTTCATTTTCTGTTTATTTTGTTTCCTTTGCCTAGTCATGTTGCCACTTAATTACTTGATTTTTGGGCTTTTTGCCACAGTAGGGCTCTGCACCAGACAGGGGAGCTTCCATCCCGAATGTTAGGGTCTTCACAACTTCTGGTTCTGGCAAGTTGGATGCCCACCCCAGACCTCCCCCCCAGATCACAATCCAGATCCAAGCAGTTAAAGCAAGAGTGATTGACCCCCAAGACTGATTGCTGGATCTCCCTACAGTTCTCAGGCCAGGGGCTGGAGCTGCCACTGAAACTGCAAAATGGCATGTCTCCTGAGTGGCTTCTAGCCCCCTGGGGAGGAAGCCGACACGTTCCCCAAATACTGGTCCCAAAGTCCATATGGCACTAACCTCTCACTTTGTCCTAGGCATGTCTATGTTGATAATTCTGGAATTGCCACAGCTGCTGGTGTTCTGGGGTCCCTCGATGGGCTGCTCTGGGGCTAACACAGTGGCTCACACAGGCCTAGGCTCGGCTCCCAGAGCACTGCGCTGGCCACTCCCTGCAGGGCTGCTGGGCTGTCCTCAGTGAGAGGTTAGCTTCTCTGTGTCGTTCTGTGGGTGCTGGGGCTCCAGAAGTTGTTCAGAGTCCCCTTTTCCATGGCGATCTGGGGGGAAGGAACCTTGGGCGTGTTGTTTCTACTCCGCCATCTTGGCTCTGCCTCCTCCCCATTAGATTTTAAATTCCTTGATATGGGTGGTATTTGAAAGGTAGAAACCACCAGAGTTAGGAACATTTTGCATATAGGAAGTGAGAGAAAGCTGAGAATCAAGGATCAAGTCTAGGATAAAATCTGAGTTGCTGGCAGGATAGTGGTGCCCACAGCAGTGATAGGGAACTTAGGAAGAGGGGAGTGCTAGTATGAAAAGACATTGAGTTCAATTTGGGGCATGTTGAGCTTAAATGTGTATGGCACACACAGTTTGAAATGTCCAAGTGACAGTTGGAGGTTAGGAGAGAATGAAGTTAGGGCCAAATAAGTAACTCTGATGGTCGTCATAAAAAGTTATAATTGAATCCATGGGGTATGTTGGAATAAACAAAGGAGATAGTTTGGAGGATGAAGAAAAGAGGGTCAAGGACTGACTTCTGGGGGAAAGCTAGTGTTAGATGGCATGATCTGGATGAAAAGCTAGTAAAAGAGACTAAGAAAGAGTGGTCAGAGAGAGAAGAGGGGAGTCACGAGAGAGGAGTGTCACTAAATCCCAGAGAGAAACAATTATCAAGGAGAAAAGGGTCGTGCACAGTGCCGAGGTCTGCAGAGGATTGAGTAAAGGTCACCATATGTGGCGATGGAGAGATGATTGGTAACAGTGGTGAGAACATTTGCAGTTGAATGATGAGGTTAGATACCAGACTATAGAAAGTGAAGAAAAGAAATTGGAGATGGTCTTCTTAAGAGGCTCATCCACAAAGAAAAGGAGTCATGGGATAAGGACTACCAGAAAGGAGCAGGTCAAGTGAAGGGGTTTATTTTATCTTATTATTATTTTTAATGTGCATGCTTTATGGGTAGCAGGGACGTTAACAGTAGACATGGAAGACTGAGTTAAAGCATATGTACAGCAGAATGGAGAGAAAGAGGTGTATTATAAGCATGGGGGAAAGCCAATTGGGACATGGACATCAGAGATGGAGTGTCATATGTAAGGTAGAGCATGTCACTCAGTATGGCTAGAGGGCATTGATTTAAGGGAAGTCACATATGAGAAAAATGGAAAGGTAAGAAAGGAGTTTGTATAGAGCTCTAAGCTTCTATGTAAAGAGTTTATATTTGATCTTCAAGGTAATGGGGGCCAATGGAGTATATTGCTATCTGTGTATGTGTGTGTGTCTGTGTGTGTGTGTCTGTGTATGGTGTATGTGGTGGGAGGGCAGTGACATGTGCATTAGAAAAATCACATTGGCAGCTGTGGAGAATGGATTGATGAAGGCAAACAATGGGTACAGGGACACAAGATTGGAAACTATGGCAAGACTTTACTGAATTCCTCCTCAACCTCAGTTTCCTTGTCTGTACAATGAGAAAGGTAGAACAGATGACCCTAAAGGTCCTTTCTGCCTCTAAATTCATGATCTGACAATCCTACGATGATGGAGGTCACTAAACAGATGAGAACAGAAGCCTCCACCCTCTCAGTCCCATGACCACAGAACTTCCTTTATCTCAGTGGAGCATGACATGAGGGATGATTCTGAGCTGAACTGAGAAGACTGACCCACAGTAGGAGGGTGAAATCCTCCTTTTTTGGGAAGAAAATCAATTCCTGCAAGACACCTGCGTATTTTCTAATACACAGGAGCCATTTCCTAGTGTAACTTATCAAGTAGCCCCCCTGCTGCTCTGAAAAAGATGTAATTCACCTGACATCAGCAGAAATGTAGTCAGAACAGAGTTTCTTTAACCTTGCCCCTCATCCACCAGGGCTGTTATTAATTAAGTCTCACAAGCTTTTTTTTCCCTTTTAAATTCAGAGAAACACCCTGAGGATCAAAACCTCTATAAAAAAAGATGTTGCCACACTAATGTCCCTGAAAGATTTCCAAACTGAAAGATGAATTGTTTCTCAGAATTAACACAGCTTAATTATCTCTGGCAGGGCATCAGATGGAAGGGCTGATAACAAATACTTCTGTTTCTAGGTGTATGTTCCACAGTTTGAGTAGCCATGCTTCCATGCCCACCCAAGATGTTGTTATGATAGACTGGTGGGGGTTGAATCATGAGAGTAGGGGGCCTCAACGAACCCTTCCTGAAATACTGGAAAGCAAGATACAGGGCTGCTGTATGTTTGAATGTTTTCAAAGACTTTACGATTCATTGGCCCAGGCATGATTGGGTCTGAACTTGCTCCCAATGAAGTGTCAGAAAAACCAGGAATCTTTTAGGAGGAGATTTTGAGATATAGGAAACATTAGTTAATCATTGCCCATAGGCCAGATACTCTAAGTCCTTGGGATACAAATCCCAGAAGATAAGACAGTCTCTGCCCTCAAGGAGCTGGCATTCTAATGGGAGAAGATAAGATGAAAAAGGAATGCTAGGTATCACTATATATCCTGGTCATAAGGCAGTCAACATGGGGTTGGAAGAGGCTGGAGCATGAGCTGGGAGGTGATTTAGCAGGGCCCCTGAGATTTCCGATCTTACAGAAGATAGTTCTTGGCAAGGACTAAGCAATTATAGATGTTATCTTCTAGTCTGAGTCATCTTCAGGGGCACAAGACCATCAGTGTGCAAGTCAGGTTTCCAAGAGCAGATTTTAATTTAAGGAAAATGGAAAAATATGATAAGCATATCTCAGAGTTACATGGAGAAAAGGAGTTTTTAGGCTTTGAGGCTCCATAGGTTTCTTTCAGGGAAGTCTTGGATCATTGACTTTTCCTCTAGTGTTTTCTCAAATAGGAAACTCTCCAGAGAGATGAAAAAGGTTCTTGAAGTCTTTGGACACTTGCTGAGTTCTTGTCTGTCCCCATTCTCTGCTCTGGTCCACTCCTTACTCCTTACTCCTTACTTTGATCAAAGGATGTGGAAGTAGATGAGTTTTCTCATTAACCTAAAGGGGATAGTCAAAAAGCAGTCAGAACCATAGATGTGTTGATTGAGTTAGGGAGTGTTGCTGAAACCAGGGTCTAAAGCCCTGCTCCAGTGAATACATCAGGTTAGTTCTTGAATGGAAAACTTCCTGGGAATACACTGCCTGCTTTGAGTTATTCTAATAAAGCATCATGATCCAGTGGTAAGAGCAATGAATGTGGAATCCAGGGATCTCATTTGAAATCCTCCCACTGTCCTCTAATAGCTGTGTGACCTTGAACAAGAAATCCTTTCCCATCTTTGGAACTCAATTTCCACCTCTGCAAAATGAGGTGATTGAGTTAGAAGACCTTTCCAGCTCTAAATAGGATCCTGTGAGTGTCATTTTCTGATAATACAAGATTGAGTCATTCTAGGTGTGGTTGGAAGGGCACTTGGAAGGTCATGACAAAGAATAAGAATGAAAGTGGGAAGACTTAATACTCCCTGACCTAGATCAACAGGAAGAGGGTCAATTGTTCCAAGTGGAAACTTCCAGATAACTTGAAGATATATCTCATACCCAATAATACCTGTAGCACTGACATCAAGGGGTTGCTGTGGGCCAAGCATGAGGATTTCTATAAATGTGGGTGACCATGGTTAGTCTTTTGTGTATGTATGATCCCAGAACTGAAAATGAAGAGTCAGGTTCCCATCAGTGGAAGGATTGATGGCCTCTTTGGGATCCTTTTGAAGGGATTCCAACACAAGTTGGGGGGGGGGGGTTGGACCAAAAGGCTTCCAAGCTTCCTTCTGGCTCTAAGATTCTAGGACTTTATTAATTACTTTTGAGAGGATAAGGATTGAAAATAGACTTTGGGGGAATTTGAATGGGTGTGGAATCAGTTTGTGAGCAAAAAAAAAGTGATGTATAATCATGGGAAATACCAAGAAGTATTACTACTTGAATCACTGGATTGTTGGAACCAGAAGTGGTCTTAGCTAAAATTGAGAAATAACCCAAATTCCTTCTATCTCTTTCATCTCCCCTTCAGCATATTCCCCCCATCAAACTCTAGTTTTCCAGAATTTCACCCAAGAGCACATCACCTGAGCCTGGTCCCCTAGGGAGCACCAATAGGCTGGCATTTTCTTTGCTTTCTCTAACCCATCTTGAATATTCTTCCTTCAAGTCTCTTATAAAGGACACACAATAAGATGGTAAACTAATTTGAAAATAGATGTCGGGGTGTGGAGCCAAGGTGACAGAGTAAAAGCACAGACTTGGCATGGGCTCTGGCTCCAACTGCTTCCAATACCTGTAAAAACATGACTCTAAACAAATTTTAAAGCTACACAACCCACAAAGTGACAGAGAGAAACAAATCTCCTGCTCAAGGCAGCCCTGCAGGCCAACAGAAAAGGAGTATCATAGTGCTCTGGGAGCCGAGTGCGGTCTCCCATGAGCTCTAGTTCTGGCCCCAGGATGGCCCTGACCAGCGGTGGCCTGAGCAGACTTTAGGAGAGTGAATCACTAGCAGTTGTGGTGGTTTCCACACTTCTCAACCCATAAACTCCAAATAGAAAATAAAATGTCAGTGGGGAACTCTGTTGGAAGGGTGAAGGAAGAGTGCAGTCTAGCCCCTGCCCTGGGGTGAGAAGTGGCAGAGGTGCAGTGATGGCAGCTGTTGCCTCATGGCTGCTTCCAGAGCTCCTGGACTACAAATTGTAGGGGGACTGAGTGACCATTCAGAGGGTAATTGCTCTTGCTTTGACCTTCTTGGATCTGGATTGTGGTCTTGGGTGGTGGTCCTGGGATGTGTGACCAGTATATCAGAGGTTGTGGGGACTGTAGATAGGGTGCCCAACTAAGAGCTCTGGCAGCTGCAAAAACCCAAGCAATTTGGGGCAAAGATCTCTCCATTCTGTAAGCAGAGTTCTACCATGTCAAAGAGCTCAAAAGTCAAGTATTTGGCTAGATGATCAAGCAGAGGAAACACAAACAGACCATAGAATCCTTTTGGGGGGACAAAAAGGATCAAAGCATGGAACTGAAGGACAACAAAGTCAGAATTCCTGCATCAAAAGCTTCCAGGAAAAATATGAATTGGTCACAGGTCATGGAGGAGCTCAAGAAGGATATTGAAAATTAAGTGAGAGAAGTGGAGGAAAAATTGGGATGAGAGATGAGAATTATGCAAGAAAATCATAAAAAGTGAGTCAACAGTCTGCTGAGAGACCCCCAAAATACTGAAGACATAGCACTTTATTTTTTATTTATTTATTTATTTATTTATTTTTTTAAAGCAATTGGGGTTAAGTAACTTGCTCAAGGTTACACGGCTAGTCATTATTTATGCGTGGGTGCTCATTTTCTGAGGCCGGATCTGATCTCGGGTCATCCCAACTCCGAGGCCGGCGCTCTTACTCACTGCGCCACCTAGCCGCCCCTTTAGGGCAATTGGGGTTAAGTAACTTGCCCAAGGTTACACAGCTAGGTTTTTTTGTTTGTATGGATTAAGTGTCAGAGGCCGGCTCCAAACTCAGGTCCTTCTGATTCCAGGGCCGGCGCTCTATTCACTGCGCCACCTAGCCGCCCCAGACATAACACTTTAAAAAGTAGAATAACTCAAATGGCCAAAGAGGTCCAAAAATCCAATGAGGAGAAGAATGCCTTTAAAAGCTGATTTGCCAGATGGAAAAGGAATTTCAAAAACTCACTGAAGAGAATAACTCCTTCAAAATTAAACTGAAGCGACTAGAAGCTATTGACTTTATGAGGAACCAAGATACTGTAAAATAGATCCAAACAAATGAAAAAATAGAAGGCAATGTAAAATATCTCATTAGAAAAATAACTAACCTGGAAAATAGATCCAAGAGAGATAATTTAAAAATTATTGGACTACCCGAAAGCCATGATCAAAAAAAGAGCCTAGACACCATCTTTCAAGAAATTCTCAAGAAAAATTGCTCTGATATTCTAGAACCAGAGGGCAAAATAGAAATTGAAAGAATCCACCAAACACCCCTTGAAAAAGATCCCAAAAAGAAAACTCTCAGGAATATTATGGCCACATTCCAGAACTCCCAAGTCAAGGAGAAAATACTGCAAGCAGTCAGGAAGAAACAATTCATATATTGTGGAAACACAATCAGGATAACACAAGACCTATCAGCTTCTACATTAAGGGATTGAAGGGCTTGGAATATGATATTCCAGAGATCAAAAAAGCAGGGATTAAAACCAAGAATCACCCACCCAGCAAAACTGAGTATAATGCTTTAGGGAAAAATATGATCATTCAATGAAATAGAGGACTTTCAAGCATTCTTGATGAAAAAATCTGAGCTGAACAGAATTTCAAATACAAGAAGGAAGAGAAGAATAAGAAAGTAATCAGAAAAATGATATCATGAGAAACTTATTAAATTTGAATTATTTACATTCCTACATAAAAAATGATCTTGTAACTCATGAGACTTTTCTCAGTATGAGGATAATTGAAGTGAATATTATGTATATATATAAATGTATGTATAAGAGGGTGTATGTATGTATAAATAAATAAATATAAATATATATATATATATATATGTGAGGGTATGCATAGCTGTGTACATGTATACATAGACAGAGGGCACAGTATGAGTTGAATAGGAAGGGGATGATATCTAAAAAATAAAATTAAGATGTGAGAGAGGAATATATTGGGAGAAGGAGAAAGGGAGAGATAGATTAGAGTAAATTATCTCATATAAAAGAGGCAAGAGACCACTATTACAATGAAAGGGAAGAGCAGGAAGGTAAAAGGGAATGGGAAACCTTACTCTCATTGAATTTGGCTTAAGGAGGGAATCACATGAACATTCAATTGGGTATCTTACCCTACAGGAAAGCAGGGGGGAAGGGGATAAGAGGGGGGATGTTAGAAGGGAGGGCAGATTTGGGGAGAAGGTAGTTAGAAGCAAACACTTTTGAAAAGGGACAGGGTCAAAAGAGAAAATAGAGTAAGTGAGGGTTGGGCTATATAGGGTGGAGGGAAATGTAGTCTTTCACAATATAACTACTATGGAAATGGTTTGCATAACTACACATTTACAACCCATGTTGAATTGCTTATCTTCCCAGGAGGGGTGGGTGAGGAGGGAAGAAGGGAAAGACTCTTGAACTCAAAGTTTCAAAAACAAATGTTAAAAAGAAATTGTTTTTTACTTGCAACTGGGAAATAAGATATACAGACACTGGGGAATAGAAATCCATCTTGCCCTACTAGAAAGTTGGGGGGGGGGAGATTGGGGGAGGATATAAGAGAGCACAGATTGGAGTAAGGAGTATTCAGTAGGCTCACTATTTTAGGGTAGGTGGTAGGGGAAAGACAGGGAGAAAAAATTGTAACTCAAAATCTTGAGGAAATGAACATTGAAAACCAAAACTAAATAAAATGGGAAAAACAAATACAAAAACAAATTTCAAATAAAAATATAGATGTCAATGGTTGATAATGGCTATTCTAAATCATAATCAAGGGAATACCCTAGGGATTTTTGGCACTCTGTCAGCTTAGCATAGTGCCTGGTATATAGTAGGAGCTTAATAAATGTTGATTGATTGATTGGCAGGACTAAGTATGGCTAGAATTAAGGTTTTAGGCACAAGGGCTCCAGCTATATAATTCAGGCACCTGGCTTTTCCATTTTTGGAGAAATACTACAGGCAATCATTCCTTTTTGGGGTGGAGGCTCATCAGTCATAAGATTCAAAGAGAAACAGATAAAGCCTTACAAGAGGTTAATCTGACTATGATGTTAACTGACAGTATACAAAGGACTTTAGTGGACATACTCACAAGAGAAGGCTAGAAAACATGCTGACCTGTTTTCCTTCTGTCTCTGGTCCCTGCTTTTTTCTGATTTGGGTGTGTGAAACAGTTGTTGTTAAAGCTAGTTTAGGTCATTTGTCCGCTTTGTTCTGAGTAGCCTTCAGCTGCCTATGTATGCATATGTTTAGACTGCCACGGATGAAGGAGCTGGGCCCCTTTACAAATGTATCATCAGAGGCTAAGAGGACTCCCAAATGCATTCGACAGCCCCGCTCCTGAGCAGGTGAAATAAGGCAACCTCCCCTAGTATATGTTACCTAATAGATACAGTGAGAAAATAGTTGTAACAGACTTGGATTCAAGTTCTATCTTTGCCATTTACTGTACCAGCTATGTGGTTAAGGCAAAATGCTTATTTCTGAGCCTTTTCTTTCTCATCTTTAAAATGGAAATAATATTACTTGAAGTATCTAGCTCAAGGGGTTGTTGTGGGTCATGCATGAGATAATGTATGGAAGTGATCTGCACACTTCAGAGTGCCAGGCAGTATGAATAAATGAATGAATGAATGAATGGTTGAATGAAAAACAGTAAGCACTTACCATATGCTGAGCACTGTGCTAAGCCTAAGAATATAAGTACAAAAACAATAGTTGTCCCTACTAATAAGTAACTAACATTTTATTAGGGTAAATGCCACATGTATAGCAGATGGGCATCCAGGGTAGTTGTGAAGTTGAAAGGATGGAAAGTGTGGAGAGCACAGTCGTGGTCATCAGTCAGCAAGCTATTCTAAAGATCTTATGATTTCCCAGGTACTTTCCTGAAAGAGAACACCTGTCATCAAAGAGGATTCATTCTAATGGGAAAAGATGCTACATAATAGGGGATCTGTAATGTAGGGGTGGGGGGAACGGTGACTAAGTCTGGATGAGGCAGCTCTTCTGGCATTTCACCCAAATCGAGGTTCCAGGAAAGTTACCAATGGGAGAAGGGGTCCCATAGAGCATAAAATACACACACACAGAGAGAGAGAGAGAGAGAGAGAGAGAGAGAGAGAGAGAGAGAGAGAGAGAGAGACAGCCACTTCAGGGATGAGAGCAAAACTGATTTGATTCCAGAACTAGAGGAGCAATAGGATTGAAAATTTTTGGCCAGGCTGTCGAGCAGGAGGCTAGGGAATAAGGAGTGAAATGAAGGATGACTGGAGTCTTGGCCGAATGCTAGCCTACAAACAGGACAGTGGGACCATAAGGCTGTACTTCCAAAACCTAAAATATGAAAACCTCCAGGTGGGGCTTCTGTTATGAGTGCAGCAGACAGGAAGTGGGGATGAAATAGAGTTTTGTTATTGTTGTTACCATCACCACCACCACCATCATCACCACCACCACCACCATCATCATCATCATCACCACCACCACCAGCAGCACCACCAACACCATCACCACCACCACCATCATCACCATCATCATCATCACCACCATCATCATCATCATCATCATCATCACCATCATCATCATCATCATCACCACCACCACCACCACCATCGGCAGCAGCAGCACCACCAACACCACCATCACTACCACCACCTTTAGCATCTTTATTCCCCCCTTATAAGAATATCCATTAGCATGCATTCAAATTCAATTCTAATCTCTCTCATCTGACTATCAGAGATTCAGAGTTCTAATTCAATCTCAAAGGCATTCAGTCTTGGGATCTCCGATCTCAAGTTCTAAGGAGTCTTAGCCATCTAGTCCCAAAGCTCTCATCTTCCTGTTCTGATCATATGATTATCATTATTATTATTGCCAAGATCACAGTGGAATCCAGGCAATATTGAAAAGGAGAACACATCTGCCTTGGGTCATAGTGACCCACAGATCATAGACCATAGATGATGTAATGCTAGACCACCAATGAAGGTTCGTTTTTCCAAGGTTATTCCTCTTCTTTCTCTTCCACACAGCCTCAGAAGCATAGGCTGTGTGGTCAGGGTGTATTCTGTATGTGTATCCCCACTGTTTAGCACAGTGCCTGGCTTGTTGATTACTTGATTGACTGATAGATGGTGTTTCCCCTCATGCATTCTTTTGTGACCCTGATTGCATTTTGTCTATCTTGAGGCATCCTGACATCTGGATAGCTTGCTGATATCAGGATAGTTGTCGAATCCTGGGTTGAAATGCTGCCATGTATCTTTCCTTCTCTATATGACCTTGGAAAAGCCCTCCGTGCCCCAGACAACATCACAAAGCTTCTCAACAGTTACTGATCTGCATTGATCAAGTGAACGACTTGGCTTACCGTTTCCTATACTAATTAAACCAAAAATCTGGAAAAATATTACTGTTGTGTTGCTGTTAAGTTGTCATCTACAATGACTTCTAGGACAAAATTAGCTCATAGAAGTTTATAGCAATAAAAGGACCATAAGGCAGAAACCTGTTTATCCCTAACAGCTTACTGATGCCTGACTCATCATGCTGGAATGTTTACTGAAATGACCCAACACCTTTGGAAAACAGAAACGTCACATTAAGTTTTAAAGATGAAAAATCCTGCCTTGTGTCAGAAGTTTTTCCTCAACCATCCCATGAGACCCAATTGAATTTTGTTATGATCCTTTTCCATGGGGCTGATTTCCATGGGACTAAATGTAAGAATCAATTGCTTTCTTTCCCTTCCTGACTTATCCTTGAATTCAGAGTTTGTCAGTTCATGTGACAAATTCTTTCTGAAAGATCTTTTAAGTCCATTAGTGTTGGGGACTGGCTTGTGATGGAGGAAAAGGGAAGAGGAAGACAATTTTCCCTGGGACACACTGAGAGAATGCAAAGTGTCCTAGAAAAGATGGTGCTGGAGCCATTTTTTTGACCTGGATGTGCTTACCAGCATGCTGTGGATATCCAGCCACATGACACTTTCCTCCTGTCTCTCCAAATTTAAATCATTTAAGTAGAAAACATTCCCTCCAGGCTGTAACATGAGGAAAGAATATTTTCAGCTTGAAAGTATTTTTATAAACATCCAGGAGTTTTATTTTGTCTAGACATGAGCCATAAAGGGAGGAAATGATCAACAATGATCATCCCACAGGCTCTTGGGAGAAGATGATCTCTTTTTTCAGAGATTCTGGTTGCTGTTGTTTTAAGTTAGCTGATGCCTTAAGTCAACTCCTTTCTTCCATGCCTGGCTTGGGCAACCTGAGAGCACTGGGGGAGTGTGAGACAGCTAGGTCCAGGCTTGTGTTCCTGCCTGGAAGACAAACAACAACTCTCTTTCTCCAAGCACTGTGGACCTTTCAGATGAGGGGATGGGTTGAATCTCAGGGATCTGCTCATGGGAACACAGAGCTGTCCTTTCCTTCTGGGGAGGAGAAGCCAAGGTCAAGCTGTGCTCACTCCCAGGAACTAGGAGGGAGGATTTCTGAGAAATGCATGACTTTGATTGATAAGAAACTTTAAAAATATTGGTATCCCTGAGAGAATACCTATTGATGATGTCTGTAGGATAGCATAACAGTCAGGTAAAAAGTGAAAAACTGTGCTGGCTGAAGTAGTTACATTGGCCAACCCCTTTGTGCTTCTGAATCTCTAGACTTCGATAGCATGGCCCAGCAGAAGCTCCCTCATCACTGGAGGCCTCCTCACTCTGGAATGGCTGTCCATCCTCACAGTATGCTCATCCTGAGATATCCCTCCATGACTCATGGGGGACCCCTTCTCCCATTGGTCAGTTCCTTCTGGTGTTCCATTTTGGGAGGCCCAGACCAATTGACCCTTATTCCCTTCTCAGCTGGGTTCCAACACCACACTTGGACCTAGGCACCTTCATTTCCTTCCTCTTCCTCCAACTTTTTAGCCCCCTTTGTATACCTCCTTTCCCCATTAACATGTTAACTCCTTGAAAGCAGGGATTGTCTCTTTTTTCTCCTTGCATTTCTATTCTCAGCACTTAGCACAGTGCCTGGCGTAACAACAAGAGCTTATGGCCTTGATTGAATTGAATGAATCCTCTGACTGGTGGAGTATTTCATAATCACAGCTACTGGGTCCTTCATGCTTCAAACTGGGTGAGATCTGGAATGTTTGCAAAATCATAAAACCTTCACAAGAATGGTTCCCATCCTTTATTTTGCAAGATCCCAGGGTGTTTCCAATTATGTCAAGGAATGATCAGAACAGCCTCCAAGCACAATGCACTTTCATGGGGCTGGAGCACCATCTTGGGAGTTGAAAGGCCAATAAAAGATGAGGGGGACGGAAGTGATGATTGTTTGGATTTCTGTGTCACTTTCAGAGGCACTGAGTTCCAAGTCTGGGAGCTCAGGAGTAACACTTGGTGGCTATTGACCCTGGGGAAGCTGACTCCTGCAGCACTGTGGAGCTCAGCTCCTTTATCTGTCCTAGGAGCTTTTATCTATAGAACCAGGGGCTGGGAGTTGGGGCCTCCAAAGTTCCTTCTGCCCTAAGTCTCTGACCTTGTGTGTGACCATGGGGGAGTCACTTCACCTAAGTGAACTAACGCCCTAACTGTGTCTCACTTTTCCTATCTGTATAATCAAGGGGTTGGATGGGATTAACTCCAAGGCCCCTTCCATCTCTAGACCTAGGAACCGTGGAAATAATGTTTGCAAACATCATCACATTTAATCCTCACAAACCCGGGAATTAGGCAAATCAATATTCCCATTGTGCAGATGAAGAAATTGGGACTTTCAGAGCTAATGTGATTTGTCCAGGGTCACACAGCCAGGACATAATTGAAGTGGGATTCAAATTCACGTAATCTGACTCCAAGACCAGTAGGCTACCTACTGAGTTATGTTGTCTGATGTTGGGCAAGGCCTTGAATCATATAAATAGAATTTCAGGAAGGCAAGGGGAGCTCCTGGTACAGTGAATGGATCCAGGTATAATCTCACCTTTGACACTCACTACCTGTGTCAGGATCCATGAGGAGGAATGAAGAGGAGGGAGCTTGGGAGGTGATGCTCACATCCCCAAGGAGACAGAAAGAAACTGGAAAACTTCAAGGTCCTTGGGTGGGACTGCTTTTCTGTTCTTTCTCCATTTGTATGGTCTCTGAAACCTGGATAAAATCCCACATTTGAATAATGGTTTCAGGAGAGAGAGAGAGAGAGGGGGAGAGAGAGAGAGAGAGAGAGGAGAGAGAGAGAGAGAGAGAGAGAGAGAGAGAGAGAGAGAGAGAGAGAGAGAGCTCAGGACCATTAAGAATGTCTGAGAAACAATCCCCCTCCAACAGAGCAGGGACACTCCCCAGCCGCCTGGGCTGCCTATGAAGTTATCCTGTACAAAATAATTCTGGTCTGCAATGGTTCCTTAATCATGAGACCTCCATAGGGAAGCAGTCAGGTATCTGGTCAGTGATAGGCCTTATTTGAGGCTTGACTGACTGGTAGGAGCTGTAGAACTGTGTTCCAAGCCTGAAGCAATAGAGCTGAAGCTCTAAGCCTGAACGAGAAAGGAAGGATTTTATGATTTGTTTGTAGAAGCCAGATTTTATGGACTCCAGAGTATTTTGGGGCAGCTAGATGGCATAGTGGAGAGTGATGGGCTTAGAGTCAGGAAGACTCATCTTTTTGAATTCAAATCTGGTCTCAGATAGTGACTAGTTGTGTGACCCTGAGCAAGTCACTTGAACCTGCTTGCCTCAGTTTCTTTATACATAGAATGAGCTAGAGAAGGAAAAAGCAAATTGTTCCAGTGTCTTAGCCAAGAAAGTTCCGAGTGGGGACACATGACTGCAAACGACTCCACCAGTGTCCTAGAGTAAATACATGTTCATGTGTATGTATGTGCCTGTGTACACAGATAAACATGAATGCTGAATTATGGTCTTGGGGATTTGGAATGGGCCTCAGCAGCCATCAGCTCCAGTCAAGGAACAAAAGGCATCTCCACCAGTATATATCCCAACAGTGGTTGACCAGCATCTGCTTGTGGACCTCCAGCAGGAGGAAAGCCTGTTCCACTCTGGGGCAGCTCTCATTTTCAGGAACCACTTGTAGATTGGAACCTTTGGTTGAGAGAGAAAGCTGGTGGGGAAGCGTCTCGAGTTCTGGACCTAGAGTCAGGAAGAGCTGAATTCAAATTCCACCTCAGATGTTTACTAGCTCTGTGACCCTGTGCAACTTACTTAATGTCACTCACTTAATGTCTGTTTGCCTCAGTTTCCTCAAATGGAAATGGGCATTATAACCTTACTAACTTCCCAGGGTTGTTATGAGGATGAGATGACTGAGAATACTTCTAAAAAGCAGTTAGCTGAGGGGGTGGGCAGAGCCAAGATGGCAGTATAGAAGCAGTAAAACTCCCTGAGCTCCCCCCATAACCACCTCAAATACCTATAAAAATGTCTCTAAATAAACTTAAGAGCTACAGAACCCACAAAGTGACAAAGAAAAACAAACCTTCAGCAGAGGACAGCCTGGCAGGCAGACAGGAAAGGTCCATTGAAGCTTGCTGGGAACAGAGCCCAGCCCCACATGAGCCCAAGGTTTTAGCCGCAGGACGGGAGAGTAGATCACCAGCAGCTGTGGCAGTCTCCAGAATTATCAACACATAGCTGCCAAAGACAAAGTGAGAAGTCAGTGTAGACTTTGGGAACGGTGAGTCTGGGAGTGCGGTCCAACTTTTGCCCCCAGAGGGAGAAGTGACTGAGGCATGGCGGCTATAGCTGTGTGGCTGCTTCAGAGCTCCTGGCCTGCAAACTTAATGGGACCAAGCAACCATTCTGAGGGGTAATTGCTTTTGCTTTAGCCTTCTTGCATCTGGATTGCTGTCTAGGGTGGAGGGCCTGGGGTGTGTGACCAGTGAGCCAGAGCCTATGGAAGCTTCAGAGAGGGTAGCCAACTAATAGCTCCAGCAGCTGTGACAACCCCAGGGACAAAGCTTTCCCCTCTGGAAGCAGAGTTCTACTGTGGCAAAAAGTTCAAAAGTCAAGGAATCGAGTGGCAACATGGACAAGCAAAGGAAGTAAAGCAAGTACAGCAATCTGACTTTGGAGTCCTTTTTTCGGGGACAAAAAGCATCAAAGCATGGAATGGCAGGAAGACAATGAAGTCAGAACTCCTGCACCAAAAGTTTCAAGAAAAATATGAATTGGTTACAAGCCATAGAGGAGCTTAAGAAGGATTTTGAAAACTAAATAAGAGAAATGGGGGAATAATTAGGAAGAGAAATGAGAATGATGCAAGAAAATCATGAAAAAAGAGTCAATAACCTGACTGATGAAAATAACATCTTAAAAATAGATTAATTCAAATGTCAAAAGAGGCTCAAAAAGCCAATGAAGAGAAGAATGCCTTAAAAAAGCTGAATTTGCCAGATGGAAAAAGAATCTTAAAAGCTCACTGAAGAGAATAATTCCTTCAGAATGAGATTGGAGCAAATAGAAACTAATGACTTTATGAGAAATCAATACATGATTAAACACATCCAAACAAATGAAAAAATAAAAGGCAATGTGAAATAGCTCATTGGAAAAATCATTGACCTGGAAAATAGATCCAGGAGAGATAATTTAAAAATTATTGGACTACCTGAAAATCATGATCAAAAAAAGAACCTAGAAATCATCTTTCAAGAAATTCTCAAAGAAAATTGTCCTGATGTTTTAGAACCAGAGGGCAAAATAGAGTTTGAAAGAATCCACCTATCACCTCTTGGAAAAGATGTCCAAAAGAAAATTCCTAGGAATATTGTAGCCAGGTTCTGGAGTTCCCAGATCAAGGAGAAAATATTCCAAGCAGCCAAGCATAAATGATTTGAATATTGTGGAAACACAATCAGCATAACCCAGGAACTAGCAGCTTCTACACTGAGGGATCTAAGGGCTTGGGATATGATATTCCAGAGGTCAAAGGGACTGGGATTAAAACCAAGAATCACCTACCCAGCAAACTTGGGTATCATGTTTCAGGGGAAAATATGGTTATTCAAGGAAATAGAAGACTTTCAAGCATTCATAATTAAAAAAAATAAGAGTTGAATAGAACATTTGATATTCAGATACAAGAAGCAAGAGAAGCATGGGAAGCTGAACAGGGAAAAGAAATCACAAGGAACTTTTCAAAGTTGAACCATTTACATTCCTACATGGAAAAATGATAATCATAACTTGTGAAACTTTTCTCAGTATGAAAATAATGGAAGAAGGGAATAGAAATACACACGTATATATACACACACATATATGTATGTGTATGTATATGTCTATAAAGGAGACAATATGAGCATATGAATACATATGTGAGAGTGTGTATATATGTGAACAGGTATACATAGACAGAGGGCGCAGGACCAATTGAATAGGAAGGGATGATACTTCAAAGGTGAAATTCAGAGATGAGAGAGGAACATAATGAGAGGAGATGAGGAGAGACAGAATAGGGTAAATTGTCTCATATAGAAGAAGTAAGGGAAAACTGTTACAATAGAGGGGAAGAACAAGAAGACAAAAGGGAATGGGACAACCTTATTCTCATTGAATTTGGCTTAGGGAGGGGATGACATACACACTAAATTGGTATCTCATGCTACAAGAAAGCAGGGGGGAAGGGGATGAGAGGGGGGATGAAGGAGCGAAGAGCAGGTGGGGGGGAGGGAAGTTAGAAGCACACACTTTTGAAAAGGGACAGGGCCAAATTATAGAATAGAACAAATGGGGAAAGGGATAGGATAGAGGTAAATATAATCAGTCTTTCACAATATATCCACTATGGAAATGTTTTGTTTAGCTACACATGTACCACCTATGTTGAATTGCCTATCTTACCACTAAGGGAGGGTGTTGAGGGAGGAAGGGAAAGAATTTTGAATTCAAAATTTTAAAATCAAATGTTTAAAATATGTATACATATGTATATATATATATATATTTTACATGCAATGGGGAAATAAGATATATAGGCATTGGGGAATAGAGATCCATCTTGCCCTACAAGTGGCCAATTGGCCACTTGGCAAATGTTATGGCTTTTTTTTTCTGGGTAGGGAAGTCAGAGTGGGGGATGGGGGAGGATATAGGAGAAAGCAGATTTGGGGAGGGGGATATACAGTGGGATTATTGCTTTGGTGTGGTGGGTAGGGGAAAGATGGGGAGACAATTTGTAACTGAAAATCTTGTGGAAATGAATGATGTAAACTAAGAATAAACATAAAATTTAATTAAAAAAAATAAAATAAAATAAACACTTTGCCTAATGCCTGGCATATAGTAGGAGCTATACACATAATGATTTCCTTCACCTTCTCTCTCTCCCTTGTATTTATCAAGACTGAATCCATTGTCCTATTGCTTCTGATGACTTCTGACTTTGGATTTCTGAACAGAATTCTATGCCAGCCTTTTAAACACTTAAAACAAAGGTGATATGTGAAACCTGAGTCTTTCTTCTCTAACGTAAATAACCTTAATTTTCTCCTGTTTCTAGGAACTCGTGATCCTTCAGTCTCCTGGTTTTTCTGCTTTTTGTGGTCTCCTACTTTCTCTCCATGTCTTTCCTTCAAGGTGGTAATCAGAACAGAATTCAAGGATCTAGATGAGGTCTAGCTAGCTCAGAGGCCAAGAGGACCATTGCCTTCCTGTCCCCTCCATGCCTTCCTGTCCCCTCCATGCCCTCCTGTTCCCTCCATGCAGTCAGCCATCATTTGAGATTCTACCAGTTACCAGATTGTACTGATAACTCAGATGAAGCATGCTGTCTAATAAAACCCCAGATCTTTTTTTCAGACACACCATGGCCTAATGATGTTCTTCCTCTTTTGTATTATAAAGTTCATTTAATTTTTTTCTTTATTTATTTTGAACATTCATTTAAAAAAAATTGAATGACAAATTTTCTCTCTCCATCATTTATTGTGAAGACAAGTAATATGACATCAATTATACATGTCAAGTCATAGGGGACATAGTTCCATGTTGTCCATGCTGCAAAAAAAAGGCAAGAAAAATAAAGTGAAAAAATCTCCCTCAATCTGCTGAAGTTGATTTTTTAAATTTCCACAGTGAGATTTCACATTTGTCTCTTTTGAATTCTGTCTCCTTAGAACCGGGCAAATGATCCAAGCCTAGTTTTGGGCCACCTGTAAATTTCAAAAGTATGCATCCCAGGCTATCACAAAAAAATTTGATCACCCCAAAGGCCCAGCACAGAAGCATTAGAATCGACTTTTGAACAAACTGACAATGAATCATTGACTACTACTCTGAATCTAGTAATTAAAACAATTCTGAATTGATCTGATTTATTATCTGCTCCTCCAAATATCTTCATCTTTTCCGAAAAAAATTGAGTGAATTTATTTACCAAATTAGAGCACTCCATCCCTCCACTCTCCAACTCCCACTTTCATTTGCACTCTGGCTCTCCAGAAGGTTGATGACCATTCTTCTCAAGAAACTAGGGCTAACCCTGAGGAGCCAGGGTGTTTCTAAGACAACCGCACATGAACCCCCATCTGGCTTGTTCTCAGCTGATTACCAGTTAGCCATCCAGAGCTATTTGGCTTTTAGAAATAGATATTTGCCAAGGCAGTGTAGCGAAAACAGTTGGTGCAAAATATTCCCCATCCCGAAAAAAATGTATATAATCTAATTCATATTCTTATACACGTAAGCACAGAAACCAGGTGAGTCCTGAAGCTTTTGGTGGTGAGAGAGCTTCAGAAGGTGTCTGCATAACTGAAGTGTTCCGTCACCAAGAGAGCATGCCTCTGGCTACCGTGCTTGTTTACATTTCCCCAACTCCTCACTGATGCGCTAGTTTTGCTCAGGTGGTTTATAGTATATGCTGGTGACAAAAACAATTCCATTTCTCTCTGCATTGATCTCTATTGAACTGCTCTTCACCATGCTTTTTCCCTCTTGTTCCTGGATTTTCCTGTTGGAGAATTGCTTGTCAGAACCCTCCTCCTTCACCCCCTTACCCAGGCTGTTTCAACTGTTGCATAAATTATAACCACCCAGAGCTACTTTCCACTCATGGTTTGTATCCCTCTAGGTTCAGGGATAGCTATGAGCCTAAGCTATGAACTCAGCTTCTCAGAGGGCCAATTGGCCACTTGGCAAATGTTATGGCTTTTTTCTGGATTGTTGTTCAGGTTTCTGCATTTGGATATTTCCATTGTAACTATGGATTTTAGTACTGCATCACAGGTACACAGACCATGTAAATAAAGTCTCTCCCCGCCCCCCCCCCTCTCCCTCTCTCTTTCCCCTTTCCTTCCTCCCTCCCTCTCTCTCTCAACACATATACACTCAGACCAAAGTCAAGGGAGCTTTTTTAACTATAAGCTCTGCCTTTCTTGCAGACAGTCCAAAAAACTCACACAGATACACAGAGACAAACACACACACACACATTGTAATCACTCTTGGAAAAATTTCTAGTGATCCTTCCTTTTCTCCTACCTCCCTCTGACAAGACTGTCACTTTCTGTGTACTCAAAAGTAAGGAAATTTCACTGCGGTCAATTAATGAATGAAAGAGGGATTTTTTTTAAGCTTCAGAATGATTGTGTGGGTTTATAATATAATGAAAGGCCCAAATTTCAGGTTCTATTAATTAGCCCATATAATCTACATGGTAAGGTTACCATTTTCTCAGATAGAATAAGGACCTCTATCACTGTGAAGGTGCATCAAGGGCCCTAGGCTTCATGGACGCTGGTAATTCCAATGGTCTCATACCAAGGCTGACCAGAGGAAAAACACACACACACACACATACTGACACAAATATATATTTATACAAACACACACATATTTGTCCCATCTTCTGAGCAGTGGAGGGCTCTGGAATTGTTCTCTTTACATCTATCTTCTCATAATGCTGGGTGTGGCACATGCTTGGGGTGTCCCCATTTTAGATGCAGGAAGCTGAAGGTCTGGGGAGTTCAAGCTGCTCTGTCCAAATGGCTACACTGCCAGGCAGCTTGGGAAGCTCAGTTTCTGAAATCGGTTTGCTTTCTACTGCATCAGGCTGCCTCTTCCAAGTGTCTTCTTAACCTTCTTCAGTCAGTCACCAAGCAGTTATTTAGTGCTTATTATGTCTCATGTGCATCTCTGCTGAGCCCTTGGAAAACCTTATTCTTACCCACTTTTGGACTACCAGATAACCACGGAAGTTAGTGCAATAATTGAGTCTCTAGATTACATTTACAGTCAAGCTATAGTGTTTACAACATTTGGAGAAGCTTGAAAACACACATATAAATACACACATATGTATGCATGCATGTATGTATACACACATATATTAATATAATATATGTGTATATATTCCATATAGAAATCAATTACACATGCATATATACACATACATGAATATACATGTACATATATACACACAGAGATATATGTATTTGTGTGTACATATATATACACACATATACACACACATATACATATATATCTCTTCATAACAACCCCGGGAGTTGGAAAGAATTATCGTATAATTTTACAGATGAGGAAAATGATGCACAAAGCAATGAAGACCTTGTCCAGCATCCAAAAGCTGACAGGTGTCAGAGGCAGTACCTGAACACAGGCCTTCCTGAAATTTAGATCTAGCACTCCACCCACAAGGCCACCTCACTGCTAGAGGAGAGATCTTCTGTTCGTTGCTCTTGATCTCTCCCCTCCTCCTTTTTCAAAAATTCCTTTAAATATAGTTTGTATTTATTGATCCATAAACTTGTGGTTTTTCTCTTAGTCAAAGGTAAGCCCCTGGAGGTGAGGAACAGGACTGCTTTTATGGGTTTCTTTGTTTTGTTTTTCAACCTTTGTTTCTCCAGAGCCTAACTTAAGGCCCGGCACAGAGTGAATTCCCAATAAATGGTTGATTAACTAAATGGAATCAAATTTGTATTCTTAGTCCCTTGCACATCAGTCAACAGATATTTGCTAAGCACCTGTTAGGTGTCAGGCACTCTGCTAATGGAAGTGAATTTGTATTTGTAGTCCCTTTTAAGTCAGCCAGTAAACATTTATGAAGTCCCTTCGATGGGATAGGCACTAAGCCCTTAAGGATACAACAAGAGGTCAAAGACTTCCCCTACCCTCAAGGCATGCAATAAAAGTTTGCTCCGTGGAATTGGATTTGGATTAGGATTTCCCCTGGGTCTTTTCCTGAGTTTGGGTTTTGTGTATTGATTTGGACTGTTAGTCCTCCCAGAATTCCCACATAGGAGGGACCCCTAGAATTCATCAGCTCCCACCCATATTAAACTCTGAGCCAAAAGAAGCCTCATGGAAAAGGCATGAACACTGGACCAGGCATAGACCCTAGGTTGAAGCCCCAGCAGATCACCTCCTCTTTTGGGGACTCAGTTTCTACTTCTTCTCAATAAGGATTAACTTGACAGGAACCTAGTGAGATGCTATGAGCCTGAATCTTACTCCACCTTGGCATGCTGATGGTGTTTCACATTCTATTTCCACTGTACTTGGGTCACAGACACTGACTTTGACTATACATACTCCAGTAAATAAGAATGGAGCCAATAGGACAGCTCTAACTTAGGTTGTCTGCTTGCCTCTTGAAGCCCCTGATTAAGCCACACAGTTTATGGCTCCCTATTTTCTTCTTCCTCTACTGGGATTTATGTTACTTTTTGTCTTTCATTTTCAAAGAAAACCGATGACATCCCAGGCAATGTCTTGACATACGTGTGAGTTGTATTTAAGTGAAGTAGAATTGCCCGAAGTCATCAACCTTGCTCTCTTCCTGAGTCATTGAAGTCCAGAGGCAGAATACAAGTCAAGCTGACCGGCAATGGCCTGGGACTCATTGGATGACCTCAGCATCTTTTTTTTTTTTTAAAGCAATTGGGGTTAAGTAACTTGCTCAAGGTTACACGGCTAGTCATTATTTATGCGTGGGTGCTCATTTTCTGAGGCCGGACCTGATCTCGGGTCATCCCAACTCCGAGGCCGGCGCTCTTACTCACTGCGCCACCTAGCCGCCCCTTTAGGGCAATTGGAGTTAAGTAACTTGCCCAAGGTCACACGGCTAGGTTTTTGTTTGTGTGGGTTAAGTGTCTGAGGCCGGCTCCGAACTCAGGTCCTTCTGACTCCAGGGCCAGTGCTCTATTCACTGCGCCACCTAGCCGCCCCTGACCTCAGCATCTTTGATGCCTGACCAAGCTCTCCAAAGTGCCTTCATGGTCAATGGAACAAATGGATCTTATCAATTCATTCTCCCAAGGTAAAGTCTTTACATCCTTCGGGTAAACATTTACCTAACTTACCAACAGGTTGGAGGCCTGGCAGTTACCCTCAACCTGGTTTGGTGGGTCTGCTGAGTTGACTTACCAGCATATGGCCACTGTATATACTGTGGCTTCTCGGAGCCACAGGTGAAAGTTTGGTGAATCAGGTGGATGTGTTGTCCTGGGAAGGGCTTGGCAAACCAGAGGTGCTAGCTGTCCTGCTCAACCCTCATGCTCCTCAGGAGCTCAGCAGATACAGGGAATACAACCAGATCAACTCAGGTCCAGTGCTTTTTATATTCCTAAAACGATAGGAATGACCCATCTCGGAAAAAATCTGTTTCTTCAGGTAAAGAGAGACCCAACAACTGCAATCTACTTTTATGGGTTGTCTCTTGGAAGAACAATGGAGGCTTTTAAAAATGATCTCAGCTGCCTAAGTGAGTGTGTGTTTCTATTTGCAGTTAGGGTAGGACAAATGGTCTTCTAGGGATTGACTGTTCAAATAATATAATTTATCTGGGAACTTATAACTTTTTTCATAAATGTATGACTGATAAGATGTTTCTGAGTCTGGTGTAGTGCCAGAGAGCTCACCTTGGCTGCAGGTTCAGCTCAAATGGTATTCAGCTTTTTGCTCTGAAAAAAGCAGTGAGTAAAGCGCTGGCCCTGGAGTCAGAAGGACCTGAGTTCAGATGCGGCCTCAGACACTTAACACACACAAACAAAAATAAACCTAGCTGTGTGCCCTCGGGCAAGTTACTTAACCCCAATTGCCCTCCAAAACAAAAACAAAACAAAACAAAACAAAACCCTAGAAAACTGGAAAAAAAAAAAAACCTGAAATGTTACTAACTGAATGAACTTGGTTAGGAGAAAAAGGACAAGAGTAAAAAAAAAACAAAAAAACCCCCAAAAAACAGAAAACAAAAAAACAACTGTCGACCAAGTATAGCTATCCCCCTACTGACGCAAAAAATAAATAAATAAATCAAATCCTAGCAGATAAATTCCAACTACTGTTGGAATTGGAAATATCATGAAGATCATACACTAAGAGCAGCCTGGATCCATACCAGAAACGTCGAACTGATTCAATATTAGGAAAACTATAAGCATATTTCACTAAATCAATAGCAAAAAAACCTCAAAACAAACAAACAAGATTATTTCAATAGATATAGAAAAAAAGGTTTTGGGCAAAATGCAACCCCCATTCCTATTAAATACATTAGAAAGCATAGGAATATATGGGACTTAAGAAACAGAAATGATACCTATATAAAACCAAGAGCAAGCATTCTACATAATGAGAATAAACTAAGCGTGCATGATCCTGTTTCATATTGGGATGACTAAAGGTAACATAATTTAAGGGTCAAGGCCAAGAGGCAGAGCCGCTACAGGGAGAAAGGGGCTGCTGAGGGGTTTGACCATATCCTCAACTAGATATCAGGTGTGGCCCTTAATCTCCACCTTACTTGTTAATTGACTCTGGCTGTTTGAGCAGAACTAGACTGAACTGTGGAGGAGAGAGTACCTCTGGGGAAACCAAAATATATCTGTGTATATGTGTGTATGTCTGTGTGTGTGTGTGTGTGAATGTGCATGGGCATGTATAGGGTAGGGAAAACAAAATCTTCCCTGTCCTCTTTGCTCTGTCTCAGCAGCATCCCATAGCCAATGAAGGCAAGTGACTATGGGAGACCAGTTGGGTAATCCATCTGTCTGGGCCCTGCTTCCTCTCATGTTCAAGTTCTCTATGTGTGTTTGTACATGTGCATGTCTGCGTGTGCATATGTGTGTGTGCGTGTGTGTGTGTGTGTGTGCGTGTGTGTGTGTGTGTGTGTGTGTGTGTGTGTGTGGTGACTGGCAGAACTTCCACACATTGGACATTTAATAAATGCAGGGGAAAAAGGATGATGATTTCACTGGCAAGTTGAGGAAATGTCCTGCTTTCCTGACAGGATCTGTTTCAGGCAGCTTTCTGTAAGGGTTGGGCCTCCTCTTGGGTTCCTTGTTTCTCAGGTTCTGAAAACAGCATTGGAGGTACCCGTCTTCAGGAGCTTGTGCTGGGGCAGTGGGGAAGTAGCTGTATTTTCTTGGTGGGCTCTTGGGTCTTGTTGGGAGGAGGGAGGCTGCCATGACCCTGAAGAAAAAGGAGAAAATACTGATCCTGAACAACATTGATTATAGTAATGAGGACTTCTATGTGTATTACACCTGTAAGTTTACACAACACAATAACCAGGGAATCAGGGAGTAAATGCAAGCTACCCACCCCTTCCATCCCCTATAGCCTTTGAACATGGGCAAATTGAGATTCACAGAGGTTATGACTGAGTCATAGTTTTAGAGCTCAGTGTCTGAGGCTAGACCCAAGTATTCATGCCTGAATTATGTATTGTTTACTTGTTTATTTGTATCTCATCACAGTTCCCACCCCACATACATAGTAGGTGCCTCCATGACTAAGACTCCTTCACTTATGGCATATGGTCCATGGCTAAATTTGACATGAAAGTAAAAGTGCAAGTAGGTAGTTCCTTGTGCCTGGGGGGTTCCCAATAAATGCTTATTGAATTGCATCCTAAATGGTGGATGGAGTATTGGTTATAACTGTCACCTCTGCTGGCAACTTGGGAGACAGCACCAAAATATCTGATGACCTCTGGGGAGGTCCCAAAGACATCAAAGAGGGCAGTGGTGAAGATCAGAATATCAAATATGAAAGCAGCATGAAGATACAGAAGGAGAAGGGGGATGAGGGACAGGTAGCCCTCAATCTCCTTGGCTTTACTTGAGGAAGTGAAGTTCAAGTCAGGCCTTAAACTAGCTGATAAATATATTTCTTCTATCATCAATTATCTCTATAAGTCAGCATGGATGCTTTAGAGGATGGACTGCCAGTTGTGGAGTGAGGAAAATATCACTTCTTTAAAGGAGTGTGCTGTGCAATAGTCGTGAGAGTCAAGCAGACTTGGGTTGAAGTCCTGAGTATAGTACATTCTGGTGGAATGACTTTGTGCAAGGTATCTTTTGATCCTTGGTAATTCTCTACCAAATATTTTTTCTATCATTTTTTTCTAAAAATATTTTTGAAGGGAGTTTGGTTGGTATGTCATTGAATGCTCATGGAAGTAAATTAATTTAGGTAGAATTGTCCTTTTTCTTCTATTGGCTCAGCCTAACCTTGAGCAATTAATAATTTTTCCAATTGTTTTTTTAATCTGACTATATTTGTATGAAAAGTACTTTGCAGTTGTGTTTATACAGTTCCAGCATTGGTCTTGGCAGGCCGATTCCCAGGTATTTTATATTCTCTTTTAGGCTTTGCTTGTAGCTGTTTTGACACTGTTGTCTTCTTCCGAGTTTGTGTTTTAATCTTTCCTAAGGTTAGGTACTTTGTTGTTGCTGTTGCTTGATCATTTTTTCCAGATTATTTCTTGACCTCTAAATTTATGGTAAAGTTTAGCTCTGTTCTTAGGGTGGAGTGGACATTCTCCCAAATTTCAGAGTTTTTTTTTGGTTGTTGTTTCAGAGCTAGTTCTGGAGACCTGTAAGATTTCAGTTCTTCCAAAGTGGTAAGATCTAAGAAAAGTTGCAGTCACTGTCCTCCTGACTTGTGTTCTGGTCTGTGAGTGACCTCAACCACTCTTTCCTGCCCTTGAACTGTGACCAGGGACCCTATTCCCTTGGGGCCATGAGCTCTACTGTGTTACTAGCCTTCTTCACATTGGGTCTGTGACCTGGGCCTGCCTCTCACCTCCCCATATGGGCAGTGCAACAGAGCCTGGCACCCAGTACCATGAAAAGGTAGTGCACTCTCCTTTTGACCAGTTGTCTGATCCCTTTATCATGTTTGAACTGAGTGTTCCAGAAGCTGCTGTAATTTATTTAGTCATCCTAAAGCCCTTCTGCCAAGTCATAGCTGGATTGCACTCCATTCTCACCCCAGGAAGATTGACCTTTCCTGTCAACCTTCTAAGTTGTCTTGGACTAGAAAATTGTTTTACTGCTTCCCTTCATTGCTCTTGCCATTCTAGAATTCATTTTGAGGCATTATTTTTTAAAGTTATTTGGACAGGAATTTGGGAGATTTCAGACAAGTCCCAGCCTTTACTCTACCATCTTGAAGAGTTTAACCTGGATGGTTTATAATTTTTTCCCGAACTATATATTTGTTATCTTAAGAGCCTAAGTTGTTTAGGAGATTCTAATCCATAGGAGTTGAGGGAGTTTCCTAATTAGTAACTCTTGATTACAATGGAATCATAGATCTAGTTCTACTGTGCCTACCATTACCACCGCCATTCATACTACCACTGGTAAAATCACCAGAGTTTTATTTATACCACCTCCTCCTCCTCCCCCTTCTTCTTTGTAATCTTGTACCATGAGTAATTTTAATCTTTAGGCAGAAGTCTAATTGGCTTTGACATTTGTGGTTGGAATCATATGAATCCAAAGGGAATTCCATGCAAACAACTTGAGTACAGACTTATAGAAGATTAAGAGGTCAAGTAGGAGGACAGCTTTCATCTCCTTCTAGATTCACGTACTGGGCCCATCTGCAAGATCTCCTCTCTCTTTTTTATGGCATTTTGCTTTTCCCAATGCTTCCTCCTACGAGCTGGGCAGAAAAAAATAGCACTAGTGCCATTTGTTTAAAAGGAAAAACTTTGGCGCCCCAGAGGAGTGATGAAACAACCTGGCCCAGGTCACAGAGCTTCCATGAATGAATCAATAAATCAATCAATAAACAAATTAATTACAAAATATTCAGTGCCTACAATGTGTCAGGTTTTTGCTCTTAAGTGGTAGGGATCCACATACACTGGTAAGATAGTCCCTGCCCTCAAGAAACTTATATTTAAATAACATGGGGAAATGATGGATGGAGGAAAGGGATGGCCAGAGAAAGTGTTTGATTTGGGAAGTCACAGGATTGTAAATCAGAATCAATCATGGAATCAGAATGACAGAATCTTGGTGGGAAGGCCATTCAGAGACCACATAGTCCATTCCATATTGTTGGCTTTTAGTTCAGTCCTCTGGGGCCAAGATGAAAAAATCTAATCATCCCTCTTTCCATGATATACTTTCATGTACTTGCTCGCAACTGCCAAGTTCCTTCTAAATCTCCTATTGTCTGGACTATCAGAGGTTGTTAAAACTGCAAGGAGTCTTCAGATCATCTAATGAATCCTTTATTTTACAGATGAAAAAACTGTGGCCCATAGAGGGAAGTGACTAGGCCAGGGTCATTTGTACAAATAGCTGGTGGTGTTACTGGGGCTAGAGCCCAGGTGTTCTGAGCCCTGCTTTATCCAGAGATTTTTGCATCATAGCATAAAATCATTTTCCCACACATCTACTCTGATGTTCTACATGCAAGAGAGGATCAATACCTACTGCAGAGGAATAGCAACCTACTTTTGGGTCAGAAGAGTCCAGAAGAGTTCTTTCTGTAGAGAAATACAGCAAAAGGTCTTTTGAAGAGGACAAGCCATGTGTGGCCTGCCAGGGTCCTCTGTGGGCTCCAGCTTTTTCATATATCCCCCCATCCATAGAGAAGCAATGGCCAGGAAGTGACTGAGAGCAGGAAACAGCCGCCAATTCAATAAGCCCCCAATCAAGAAAAAGACAGGCCTTATAGACACACATCCATCTTTGTGACAGACCAGAATGGGGAGCGAAATGGATGCCCGTGGACTGGCAGATTACCAAGCAAGCTGTGAGCTGGGTGTGCAAGGGCTCTCACTCTCCTGTGGGCAATGCTAAATCAGAAATTACGAAAGGCCTGCGGACATCTAAGGAACTGATGCAGGAGACAAAGAAACAGAACCAGGGCCACAGTGTGGAGAAGGCCAATATAAGCCAAAGGAACAACAACAGACCTTTTCAAACTAAAGCCTAAAACTGTAGTGAGGAAATTTATCCCCAAGTTAAAAACAGGGGATGAAAGCTCTGTTGCTTCTTGGAGAAAGGTCAGCCCCGCCCTCCCATATTCCTTCAGGTTGTGAGTGAAACGGGCTGAAGAGTCTCATCGTGGAAGGACTGCAGGCCCCTCGATGGGAAAATGGGCCCCTACTGAGGGCAGCTGCATGAGGCAACAGCTTGTTTTTGCAGTTGCCAGTGTTCACACAAGCTCCCAGGTGTATGAGAGCCATCTTCCATACTCCCGAGAAGATGTTAATGATGTAAAATAAACTCTGAAGGAGAGAAACCTGCTATTTGGAGAACAATCATCCCCCTTTCACTGCTAGTACAGCATGACCAACCCCAATGTGTACTCCCTGTCAAGTGTCCTGTCCCTGCTCTGTCTGTATCCCTGCACAATGTTGCTTCATGGAGGTTTAAAAAGGACCTCTTACAGTCCTTACGGACTTCAACCTGTCCAATGTGACAGATTTATGACATTTAGGCCACACTACTCGAACTGTGATGAGCAGAACAAGGATTGCCATTGTTCATTGGTCCTGGTCAGGCCCCCTTTGGAGGGTTGTATTTCTCTCTGGGGCCAGAACTTAGGAGGAACACAGCTGGAGCTGCCTCAGGGGAGAGTGACCAGCGGAGGTTGGTTAGCCTGGAGAAGCAAGGTTTAATGGGCTCTGGAAATCTGCCATCAAATGTCTTAATGGCCATGACATTGATGAGGTACTTGTATGGCTTAGCCCTAAAGGGAAAAAGGAGTAGGAAAGGTTGGAAGTTGGAGAGATAAATTTTCATTCAACATTAGAAAGAAAAAAGAAAGCTTCCTGATAATTAGAACCAAGGAGCAGTGGAATGTCTTGTCTGGTGACATGGTGAGCTCCCTATTCAAGGGGCCTTCTGTTAAGGAGAGGTCACAGAACTCAAGTTATAGCATCTACATAGAGGATACCTGCTCAGCTCCAGGTCAGACCGTATTATCTCTTGGATCATGTATAGCTTAAGATTTGGTGTTAATCTCTGAGGGAAATCAGATAATTGTTACTTAACTTAAAATAAAAAAAAGTCTCCCACCCACACGCTTGCTGAGACTCAGGGAGCTGAGAAATGAGATTGTTGGGTTTCCTTCTGAATGAGCCTAAATGGACTGTGGCCCAAACTTAATGCCGTGTATCTGTGAACAAAGCAAATCTCCCTCCACATCAAGGGTAGTGGGGATCATGGACCCTTGGGCCTGAGTTGGAGGCCACTATCAGCCTCATTAGGTTTGCTCCTGAAAAAGCTTTCACTCTAATGGTTCTGTGGCTATGCTTGTTCCCAACTTCCTGTCCTGTTTTTGCTGTATGTGAATTGTAGTGGAGATGAGATGAGTCCTAAACCCAGAACACTTACAAATGCCTGCAGGCCCTGAGGGTCGGTCTACTAGCTTTGCTGGCTGTGACCTGCATGCTACTTGAGAGACAAACAGGAGGGGTCAGGGCGCTTTTCCACAGGTAGCCTTCTCATCCACTTCCAAGGAGTCTCATTGTAAGAGGCAGCATCAGTAAGTGGAGAGATGACAGGCCACCACCCTCTAACCTTATTCTTTGTGCTTGTGGCAAAACTGATCTCCTTGCTCCTCCTCACACAAGTCCCTCAATTTCCTGACACTGGGCATTGTCACCAGCTTTCCTGGGGTCAGGATTCTCTCCTTCCCCCTTCTCTCTTCCTAGCTTCATTGACTTCCTTCAAGTGTTAGCTAAAAGGTCCCTTTCTACTAGTAGGCTTTAATATCCCCCCTTAATGCTAGGGCCTTCCCTCTGAGATTACTCCTGTCTCCCCCCGTGTGGTTTTGTGTATGTGACTGTTTGCCTTTTCTCTCACCTACTAGGATGTAATTTTCCTGAGAGAAGGAACTGTACATGCTTTTCCCCTGCATCTCAAGTGCTTAGCATGGCACATAGGAAATATTTAATGTACACTCACAGGCTCACCAGAGGGCCCAACTTGAGACAGGGCTGCAGATCGAAGAAAGCTGTGCTCTTTTAGGATTTCACCTATCTACATTTTTTCTGTCTTCAATAAGCATTTATTGAACACCTAGTGGGCACTGTGGGTACAGAAGCGAAACTTCAAATAGTGTCTGCCTTCAAACAGCTTATATTTCTTTGGATAGTGGGTTTCATTGATTTTTCATTAATACAGGGAACTCCAAGATGAAAAAAGTCCCTCTATCAATATAAGTTACCACCTCCCTGCATATTATAACCTTAGAGAATTCCCTAGAACAGTGAGAAGTGACTTGCCCAAGATCTCATGGATGCTGCAACTGAGGCAGGATTTGAACTCATCCAGCTTCTGCATCCCACAGTCCTCTATTTTGTGTGCCAGATGATTAAGTCAGGAAATTTCTATTTTTGTAACAGGTTGGAGGAAAAGACTCTACAGAGTTGCCCAAATCTCAGGACTCCTATTAGAAATGGAGCTGAAGCTGTTGGAAGGTCTGGAGGTGCCCCCAACTTTTTCAAGGATGGAGTCTGCTTCAAATCAAGGGGATCCTACCCATTCCATAGCAGAAACTCGTCTACTTTTGGTTCCAGATACAGACATGCAGGTCTCACATTTCATGATTCAGCCATTGTTCGGTCTAGAGCCAGAGTAAGGGAAGGGTGAAGTACTATGACCCCATCCCGAGCTACTATATGTGAGAGGATATTAAGTATGGATTTCAAGGATGGCTAAGCAGGAAGGTCCTGACACAGATCAAGAAGCCACAACACTGAGGGAGCTGGAAAGGACATGAGTGGGAGACTTTCCTTTGATGTGTCAATGGAGTCATTTGGCAACTTTCAATTAAAACCCAGATTCAGAAGGCTGCCTCAAGCCTCTCTTTCTAACTTCTCCACACCTTGCACATAGTAGGTATGCATTAATTATTTAGGACAGGAGTAAATGAGTAGATAAATGGTAGCTGGGAGGTGGGCCAGCAAGTCCTAGTGCCAGGGCTCTTGGCAGCAGCGGCAGCAAGGCCCCAGGCACATGGAAATCCGGATGAACTAGATTTCTAGAAATCATGAAAAAGCAGTGCCAAGCCAATATTTGTTTATAACCCATAATTTAACTATTTGTTCATAAATTCCAAATTATTTATGAAATAAGAATTAATACATGAATAATAAATGGTAAGATAAACAAGCAACTTGGCACATGCACACACAAACAGCCTCACTGATGGTAGTTCATCACAAGAGACATTCAGTTGAATAAAAACAATAATAAAACACTTCTTGAAAATTTCTCATGCTGGGGCATGCCTGAGTGTGTGTGTGTGTGTGTGTGTGTGTGTGTGTGTGTGTGTGTGTGTGCGTGCGTGTGATTTACATCAGAATTCTTCCTAACTAAACCAATCACTCATGCTCTCAGGAAATTTTTCTTTGCCACCACCCATGTTCAGACCACTGTCACCTGCCACCTGAACTACTATAATAGCCTTCTAATTGGCTTTGCCATCTCTCATTTCAGTCCTCTCTAATTCAGATTACACCAGTTGTCTTTTTTAAAAAATGCATCACCATAATTATCCTACTGTCTCTAATTGTTCTTCTCCCAGAAAGCCATCCTACAGATTAGATCGAATAGTACATTTTGAAGACAAATGAAAAGAAAAATAAAAGGAAAAGAGAAAAATTGATTAAAACTAATAAATATATCGAAAAATATCTAAAAATATGTGCAAAAGTACAGTAGTGGCTCTCACATGTCTGCAAAGGGCTGGAGTGGAATATCTTCTCATATCTTTTCTTTTTTGTGCCTTGATTGTTCTTTAGGATTTTGCAACTTTCACTTTGAATTGCTCTAATCATTGCATACTTTCTTTTTGGCTCTATTTGTTTTACTCTGCATCAGCCAATATAGCTTGTCCTATGCTTTTCTATATTCATAGCATTTATCATTTCTTACAACATGGTAATATTTGACTACATTCACATTCCACAATTTTTTTTAGCCATTCCCTGATTAACGGACAGCTACTTTGCAGTTCTTTGCTATCACATTCTCTCTCTCACACACACACACACACACACTTACAATACTGTTGTTATACATATTTTGATGTACCTTTTTAAAATCATTTCTATAAATTTAAAAAAATCTATTGATATTTCCCCTATGTTTTAATTTTAGATTTTTTTGTTTTTGTATTTGTTTTTGTTATTATTATTTTTTTTTACTTCTTGGATTCCTAATTTTAATGCATATTCATTTTGTTACCCTGTGTTTTAATGTATATATTTTAGGAATGTATTTTCCCTGTGTGTCCTGCTTTAGCTGTTTCTCAAAAATTTTGGCATGTTCTTTCATGGTTATTATTTTATTTCATACAATTATTAATGGTTTCAATGCTTTGTTCATTGACCCATTTATTATTTGCAATTTCATTTTTAAATTTCTATTTGGATTTGTGTCTTTTTGTTTTGCTCTCTGAAATTATTACAATTTTTAAAATTTCCTTATGGTTTATAGAAGAGGATTTTTACTATTTTTGTCCCTTTATAAGTGTTGAAATGTCTTTGTGTTCTATTACAGGGTCAAATTTTACTAAAATTCCATGGAGTGGTGAAAAATACATATATTCTTTTTTTTTTTTTTTTGAGAGGGGAAGGCAGGGTAATTGGGCTTAAGTGACTTGCCCAAGGTCACATGGCTAGCAAGTGTTAAGTGTTTGAGGCAAGATTTGAACTTGGGTCCTCCTGAATCCAGGGCTGGTGCTCTATTCACTGAGCCACCTAGCCGCCCCCCCCCCCCATACATATATTTTTAACATTGCTTTCTAAAAGATAATATCAACCTTTTAGTTTAAGATTCTCTAACAGTTCAATTTTGTGTTTTCTTTTTTCTTTTTTCTTTTTTTTATTTTTTTTTAAACAAATACTTTATTAACTTCTGTTTTACATCATTCATTTCCGCCAGATTTTGAGTTACAATCATTTTCCCCCCATTATTCCCCTACCCAACCTCCCAGAATAGCAGTCCCACAAGATATCGCTTCCTCCAATCTGCTCTCTCCCATACCTTCTCCATACCCCCATCGACTTTTCCATTAGAGGAAGATGAATCTTTGTGTCCCAATGCCTGCACATCTTATCTCCCAATTATAGGCAAGAGTATTAATAATAGTATTTATATATATATTTGAAACATTTAATGTTACGACCTCGAATTTCAGATCCATTTCCTTCCTCCCTTGTCACCCATTCCTTCTTGGGAGATAAGTAATTCAGTATATGTTGTACATGTCTAGCTATGCAAAATATTATCATAGTAGATATATTGTACAAGGCTGCTTATAATTCCCTCCCACTCATCCCACCCCCCACGTGGTCCATTCCCTACATGATCCTGTCCCTCTTCTATAGTGGGTACTTCCAACCTCCCCTCACCCCAAGGATGCCCTCCCATCCATCATCCCTCCTCTCATCCCCCTTCCCCTATCCTGCTGCAGGTTGAGATATCCCATTTAGTATGTATGTCATTTTCTCCCTGAACCAAATTCAATGTGAATGTGGTTTTGCCTTTTCAGCCTTCCTTATTCTCCCCCTCCTTTGCACCCACTTCCCCTACATGAGATAGTTTACCCTACCATGTCTCTCCCCATCTCCTCTTGCCACTTTCCTCTCTCACCTCATAATTTCATCCCTTGAGTATTCGCCCTTCCCAACAAAATCAAACTATGCCCTCTATCCATATATAACTGTAGCCATATACACACACATTCACATATGTATTCATATGACCACACCCCCTTCTTCCATTATTTTCATAGTGAGAAAGATATCATTAGTCACAGTTATTGCTTTTCCATATAGGAATGTAAATAGTTCAACTTTGATAAGTTCTTTTTGATTTCTTTTCCCTGATTACCTTCTCAGGCATCTCTTGCTTCTTGTGTCTGGATGTCAAATTTTCTATTCAATTCTGGTTTTTTCCTCAAGAATGCTTGAAAGTCCTCTTCCACTGAATGACCATATTTTCCCCTGAAACAAAATACTCAGTTTTGCTGGGTAGGTGACCCTTGGGTTCATTCCCAGTTCTTTTGCCCTCTGGAATATCATATTCCATGCCCTTCGATCCCTCAATGTAGAAGCTGCCAGGTCTTAGGCTATTCTGATTGTGTTTCCACAATATTGAAATTGTTTCTTCCTGGCTGCTTGTAGTATTTTCTCCTTGATCTGGGGATTCTGGAACCTGGCTATAATATTCCTGGGAGTTTTCTTTTGGGATCTTTTTCAGGAGGTGATCGGTGGATTCTTTCAACCTCTATTTTGCCCTCTGGATCTAAAACATCAGGGCAGTTTCCCTTGAGAATTTCTTGAAGGGTGATTTCTAGGTTCTTTCCTTGATCATGGCTTTCAGGTAGTCCAATAATTTTTTAAATTGTCTCTCCTGGATCTATTTTCCAGGTCAGTGGTTTTTCCCATGAGATATTTCACATTGCCTTCTAATCTTTCATTTGTTTGGATCTGCTTAACAACATCTTGATTTCTCATAAAGTCATTAGCTTCCATTTGCTCCAGTCTAACTCTGAAGGAATGAATCTCCTCAGTCAACTTTTGAGATTCTTTTTCCATCTGGCAAATTTGACTTTTTAAGGCATTCTTCTCCTCATTGCCCTTTTGGGCCTCCTTTGCCATTTGAGTTAGTCTATTTTTTAAGGTGTTGTTTCCTCAGTCAGGCTGTTGACCCTCATTTCATACTTTTCCTGCATCCTTCTCATTTCTCTTTCCAATTTTTCCTCCACTTCTCTTATTTGATTTTTTAAAGTCCTTCTTAAGGTCCTCTATGGCCTGCAACCCGCTCATGTTTTCCCCTGGGGCTTTTGGAGCAGGACTTCTGACCTCACAGTCCTTTTCCCACTCTATGCCCCCAAAATAGGAGTCTAGGGTTGCATTTTTTCTGTTTCCTTTGCCTTGGCATGTTGCCACTTAATTGCTTGACTTTTGGGCTTGTTGCCACACTATGGCTTTAAGGCCAGATAGAGGAATTTTCGTCCCGAAAGTGTGGGGGGCAACTTCCGTTTCTGGCAAGCTGTAAACCCACCCACAACTTCCACCCTAGATCACAATCCAGATCCAGGAGGTTAAAGCAAGAGCGATTACCCCCCAAGACTGATCGCTGGATCTCCCCACGATTTGTAGGCTGGGAGCCCGAGCTGCCTCTGAAAACTACAAAATGGCGTTTGTCCTCAGAGGCTTCTAGCCCCCAGGGGAGGGAGCTGACGCATTCCCCAAATACAGGTCCCAAAGTCCATAGGACACTAACCTCTTACTTTGTCCTAGGCAAGTCTATGTTGCTAATTCTGGCGTCTCCACAGTTCCTGGTGTTCTGGGGTTCCTCCAGCTGGCTGCTGGCCCTGCCGCCCTGGGGCTAAAACCTCGGCTCACGTGGACCTGGGCTCGGCTCGGCTCCTGTGCTCTGCGCGCTGCTGGCTCCCAGACCACTGTGCTGGTCCTTCCTGCAGGGTGCTGGGCTGTCCTCAGCGGGAGGTTAGCTTCTCTGTGTCGTTCTGTGGGTGCTGGGGCTCCAGAAGTTTTTCAGAGTCCTTTTTTACATAGTTTGTGGGGAATCTGGGGGCAGAGAGGCTTGGAAGAGCTGTTTCTACTCCGCCATCTTGGCTCCGCCCCCGTCTGTGTTTTCTTTTTTGTTTATCTTTCTACTATTAAGTTTCTATAAAACAGAGAAAGATGAATTATTCTGTCACTAATTGTTACTGTCTATGGCTTGTTATACTTAATTTTTCCTTTATGAATTCAGATGCTAAGACACTTGTAGATTATAAATTTAATGTTAGTATTGGTTTGGTATTTATGGTTCCTTTCAGCATAATGTAGTTTCCTTGTTTATATCTTTTATGTTATGAGTGTTTGCTTTCAATATTTCTGATAGCATGCCCACCACTCCTGCTTTTTCTTTTATTCACTTGACTCATATTAAATTGTGTTTCAGCTCCTCATTTTTTATTCTTTCGATGTCTTATTTTTGGTAAATTGATTGGTATGGAACTAACTATGTAATTTAATTTAGGTAAAATTGTCATTTTTATTATATTAGCTTGACCCAGCCATGAGCAATTGATGTTTTTCCAGTTAGTTAGATCTGACTTTATTTGTGTGAAAAGTGTTTTGTACACTTTGTATTCATATAGGTCCTGAGTTTGTTTTGGCAGCTAGATTCCCAGATATTTTACAATTTTCCTTTCTGAGTACTATAATCTTAGAAAAAAAGTCATGGCCCTTTTACTTATTTAGACCTTGATTCTCTGTATTCCCCATTAGATTAAAGATTTGGGGGCATCTGTTTTGCATTTCCCTCTTTTTGTTGTTGTTCAGTTATTCTTGACTCTTTATTACCCCATTTGGGATTTTCTTGGTGAAAAACTGGAATATTTTGCCATTTCCTTCTCCAGTTCATTGATAAGGCAACCTAGGAAAATAAGGTTAAATGACTTGCCCAGAATCACACAGCTAGTTAGTGTCTAAGGGTAGATTTGAACTAAAAAAAATCAGTCTTCCTGACTCTAGTCCTGACACTTTCCTCTTTTAAACAATTTCAATGTTATTGCTTTATAAATCTTGCCCCCTTATTTCCTTTTCTTGTTGTTGTTGTTATATCTTACTCTTAAAAATATCAATTCTTAACTATGTACAAAGAGCAGTCAAACTGTACTATGTCTAAAGAGCAATCAAACTGTGCATACCTTTTGATACAGCAACAGCACTACTAGATCTGTATCCCCAAGAGATCATTTAAAAAGGTGAAAAGAACCCATATGTACAAAAATATTTATAGTAGCTCTTTCTGTGATGGCAAAAAAATGGAAATTGAGGAGATGCCCATTAACAGGGGAATGGCTGAACAAGTTGTGATATATGGATGTAATGGAGCACTGTTGTGCTTTAGGAAATGATGAGTAGGAAGATTTCAGAAAAAAAAAATCTTCAAAACGTTATATGAACTGATACGGAGAGAAATGAGCAGAACTAGAACATCAGTCACAGTATGGGAAACATTGTGTGATAACTGACTTAGCTCTTCTAAGCAATGCGTTGACACAAGGCAAGTCCAAAGGACTCAGGGTGGAAAATGCTATCCACGTCCAAAGAAAGCACTGCCAGAGTCTGAATGCAGATCAAAGCTGACTGTTTTCAGTTTCTTTATATATATATATATTTGTTTTCCCCCTTTTGTTCTGTTTCTTCTTTACATAACAATAGATCTAATACAGAAATGTTTTACCTGACAACACATATATAATCTATATCAAATTGCTTAGCATTTAAGGTAGAAGGGAGGGAAGTGTGCATGAGGGATATTCAAACTCAATTTAAAAAATTAATGCTCAAAATTTTCAAGCAGATTCTGGGAAGATGGAAGAGTAGGTCAGAAAATTCCAAGTTCTTAAGATCTTCCCCCATAAAAGAGCTAAAATAACACCTTAGGGTGAACAATGTGTGGGTGGAAATAAATAAGAACAGGGGCATAACCAGGGTCCTCCTGGGACAATTTGAGAAGTTCAGAAGAAAAATCCCAGGATGAGGTTTTGTCCCTGTGAAGAGTAAAACCCTCCAGACTAGGTTCTGTTTTAACAGCAAGTGGCTAGCCTTTTAAACAAAAAGTGGCAAGTCCTGGGGTTAGTTGGTTTAAGAGGCTGCCTCAGCCACAGCCACCAGAACTTTTACCCCTGGTATAGTGAAGGGATTTGGCCTTTTGAACCCGGGAAGATGGCAGGAACCCCTGCTGACCAAGAACCCCAGGCCCAGCTGTGCTTCGAATAGAGGCAGGAATGAGAAGGACCCAGCACACACCCAGTGAGTGCAGAAGCAGCAGAGAAGAAAGCCCCTGGCTGTGGGCACTTACAGGAGGCTGGAGGTTTGGCTTTGGTTTCAGACTAAAGGGAAGAACTGAAGATCTGGGACAAGAGGCACCATTCCCCACATACTAGGGTTAGATGTAACTACAAATAACTAAGCTATCACCACAAAAATAAAATGCACAGGCAAAGAAAAAAAAAACTCCAACTATAGAAACCTATTATGGGACTAGAGATGAATAGGTTTCATCTTTAGAGGAGGAAATTGAAATAAAGAAATCGACAAAGAGCAACGTTAAACAGCCACCTGCCCAAAAAGAATTTACAGAAGACCTTAAAAAAACACTTGAAAAATCAAATGACAGAGATGGAGGAAAAATTAAGAGAAAATAAGAATAATAGAAGAAAATCAGGAAAGGCATGAAAGGGAAGTCAACCAATTAGAAAAGGAGATCCAGAATCTTAAGGAAGAAAATAACACCTTGAAAATTAGAATTAGGCAAAGTGAAGCCTGTGAAATATAAGAGATGAGAAAATAATTAAACAGAATATGAATAATGAAAAAATAGAAGAGAAACTGAAACATCTTATAAGAAAAACAAGAGATTTGGAGAACAGATCAAGAAGAGAAAATACGAAATAATAGGACTAAGTGAAAGTTACAATAAAAAAGAATCTTGATACTGTAATACAAGAAATTATTAAAGAAAATTGTCCTGAAGCATTCAAACAAGACCAAAAAGTAGAAATAGGAAAAATCCACTGATGACCACTTAAAAGAGATCCTGTGAGGAAAACTTATAGGAATATCATAGTCAAATTCTGAAATCGCCAGCTCAAGGAAAAATTATTAAAAGCATCGAGATTAAAACAATTTAAATATAATGGTGCCACAATTAGAATTACACAAGACATAGCAACAGAAAAATTAAAGAATCACAGGTCTTGAAATGCAACATATCATAGAGTAAAAAAACTGGGACTCCAGCCAAAAATATCAGACCCTTCAGAGTTAACTATTATCTTGGAAAAAAAAACAACAACTGGGCATTTGATAAACTTTCAGAGTTTCAATATTGTGTTAAAAAAACGTGCTTATTAGACAATTCAACATAAAAGAACAAATATAAATATAAGGTACACAACAAAGACTGATTGAGGGATCCATAAGGACAGATTGTTTAATTTTTATGTATATAAAATGTAAAATTTATGTCTAAGATTATTAATAATTGGGTAGTTCATAAGAAAGATTGGGGAGAATATGGACATGATATTAATTTAAAAAGTAAAACCATTTAGGAACAGTTAAACAGGGTAATTATTTTATACAAATGAGGTGCCAGAGGAAGAATTGATACATAGGAATTAGATGAGGAGGAGGTCTGGTGGTTCTGGTAACTTACTTTCGTTGGAAATGGGTGTAAAAGGAAGCAATACATATATATTTAGAAGAGTATTGGGGGCGGAGCCAAGATGGCGGAGTAGAAACAGCATTTCCAATGTGCTCTGCCCCACACAAATTTCAAATAATGTGAAAGGGGACTCCAAACAACTTCTGGAGCCACAGCACCCACAGAACGGCACAGAGAAGCTAACCTCCTGCTGAGGACAGCCCAGCAGCCCTGCAGGAAGCAGCCAGCGCAGCGCTCTGAGAGCAGGCAGCACAGCACGCTGGGAACTGACAGCTCAGAAAGGCAATGAGGAGAAGAATGCCTTAAAAAGTCAAATTTGCCAGATGGAAAAAGAATCTCAAAAGCTCACTGAGGAGATTCATTCCTTCAGAGTTAGACTGGAGCAAATGGAAGCTAGTGACTTTATGAGAAATCAAATTGCAATTAAGCAGATCCAGACAAATGAAAGAGTCGAAGGCAATGTGAAATATCTCATGGGAAAAAACCATTGACCTGGAAAATAGATCCAGGAGAGATCATTTAAAAATTATTGGACTACCTGAAAGCCATGATCAAAGAAAGAATCTAGAAATCATCCTTAAAGAAATTCTCAAGGAAAATTGCCCTGATGTTTTAGACCCAGTGGGGGAAATAGAGGTTGAAAGAATCCACCAATCGCCTCCTGAAAATGATCCCAAAAAGAAAACTCCTAGGAATATTATAGCCAGGCTCCAGAACTCCCAGATCAAGGAGAAAATACTACAAGCAGCCAGGAAGAAACAATTTCAATATTGTGGAAACACAATCAGAATAGCCCAGGATCTGGCAGCTTCTACACTGAGGGATTGAAGAGCATGGAATATGATATTCCAGAGGGCAAAAGAGCTGGGATTGAAGCCAAGGGTCACCTACCCAGCAAAAAAATCCCCAGTTTCAGGGGAAAATATGGTCATTGAGTGGAATAGAGGACTTTCAAGCATTCTTGAGGAAAAAACCAGAGTTGAATAGAAAATTTGACATTCAGACACAAGAAGCAAGAGATGCTTGAGAAGGTAATCAAGGAAAAGAAATCAAAAGGAACTTATCAAAGTTGGACTATTTACATTCCTACATGGAAAAACAATAACTGTGTTTGATGAAACCTCTCTCATTATGAAAATAATTGAAGAAGGGTACATGGCATATGTTCACAGGTATACATGGATAGAGGGCACAGGTTGAATCTGATGGGAAGGGATGATTCTTTTTTTTTTTTTTGGAGGGCAGTTGGGGTTGGGTGACTTGCCCGGGGTCACGAGGCTGGGTTTTTGTTTGTGTGTTGGGTGTCTGGGGCCGGATCTGAGCTCCGGTCCTTCTGACTCCAGGCCCAGCGCTCTGCTCGCTGCGCCACCTAGCCGCCCCAAGGAGGGGATGATTCTTAAGGGGTGGAGTCAAGAGGTGAGAGAGGAGATGGAGAGAGACAGGGTAGGGTAAACTATCTCATGTAGAAGAGGCAAGGGGAAGTAGTTGCAGGAAGGTAAAAAGGCATTGAAGTTGGCTCAAGGAGAGAACCACATACATACTAAATGGAATATCATACCCTCACCCACTCTCCTGAGTAGGGGAAAGGAGGATGAGAGGGGGGATGATGGAGGGGAGGGCATTCTGGGGGAAGGGGAGATTGGAAGTACCCACTATCAAAGAGGGACAGGATCAAAGTAGGGAACGGACCAGGTGGGAGGTGAGATGGGTGGGAGGGAAATATAAGCAGTCTTTTACAATATATCTACTATGGTAATGTTTTGCATAACTATACATGTACAACACATACTGAATTGCTTATCTTCTCAGAGGGAGTGGGTGACAAGGGAGGAAGGGAATGGATCTGAAAATCGAAGTTTTAAAATTAAATGTTTCATAAGATGTCCAGGCATTGGGGCCCAGAGATTCACCTTGCCCTAATAGCAAAGTCGAAGGGGGTATGGGAGAAGATATGGGAGAGAGCAGATTGGATGAGGGGATATCTAGTGGGACTGCTATTCTGGGGTGGTGGGTAGGGAAAAAATGGGGGAAAAATGTAACTCATAATCTGGTGGAAATGAATGATGTAAACCAGAAGTTCATAAAGCATTTGTTTAATCAAAAAAAATTAGAAAGAAAAGAAGAGTATTGAAGTCTTCTAAATTCAAAAGAAATAAAATGGGCCATAGGGAGGGGGGGAGAGGACAAGGGAGGGATCTTTAGAGGGGAGGGTGAGAGAATAGGTAAATAGGGGTATAGAAGCTTGTTTAGATTTACAGAAACAGGAGAATAGGGGAGGAAGCCTTGGAAAGGGGGAGGCAAATCATAGAAGGGCAGGTAGTAGGTAAAAATGAAGTAAAGGATGCAGGAGGGATAGGGAATAATAGATATGCATATGCATAAAAACAAAGATCAGGACTAGAATAGGTTCAGGAATGTATATGTTTATATATATGTATATACATATATGTGTGTATGTATGTGGGTATACACATACACACATACAGCTATAAAGAAACATGTTTAAAATTTATTGTGGCCTTTGGTGGGGGGGGGAGGTTGGGAAAAGGGGAAAAAAGAGCAAAGTAAAGAAGAAGTGTGCAGCAGAGAACAAAGGAAAACTCACAAGGAAGCAAAGATGGACAATTCTCAACACAATGAGGATTATTTAACATCTAGGCTTCCTTGAAATGAAAATTTATTGTTACAGATTTTAAATCCACTCGTGTTCTGTGATGCACATGACATGCCTTTATTTCTTTGTAACTTTGAATTTAAGTTCCAATATTTATGATATGTTTTTGTTTCTTTTTTTTAATTCTCTATTTGTGTTCTGGTGTTTGAATCTAAATACAATTTTGAAAAAACAAAACAAAATTGTCTTTACATGTAATTGGAAAACAAATACTATTAAAATACCACTTTCTCGAGGTGATAGAGAAGATGTTCTTTCACAATCAGAATCTTTCTAAGTCTCTGATTATTTAGTTCATTATCCACCTAGGCTTTCCTTATGCATATTTCCCATCCCTCCATTTTTTAGGCAATTCCCTCAGTTGGTCTGTATCTTTCTACTCTTCTGAGTGTCACTTACACATAGGAGATTGATTTCCGTTCTTCTGAGGAAGAATGAATGGCCTCTTTAAGGACCAAGATTATAGCCATTGTAAGATCATCATATCCCTTTATATATCTCTCTTTCCTCATAGGAGTCTTTACCAGTGGCATCTGTTCTGGGTTTCATCTTGAGAAACTTAGCTTTTTTTTTTTACTCCTTTTTTCCCCCTTAGAACTCTGTTGGGTAGAGAGTGTTCTTGAGTTTCTTTTTTCTTTTCCAGGTTGCTTTGTAGAGTTTATTGTTAGTAGTATCATCAAATTTAACCACTATGTACCTTGTATTTTGCAATATAGTATATAATATGTATTATATTATTATATCAAATATATACTAATAATATATAATATGTTAATATAATATATTACATATATTCCTGGAGATAATGTACTTATGTCTACGTCTATGTCTATGTCAATGTCTATGTTTTTGTCGTTGTTGATGCCTACATTTTTTTCGATGTCGATGTCTATGTCTAATCTATATCTAAAATATCCTGGAGATGATCTGTGTATTCATTGATTGCCATTACCATGGGTCAGGCACTGCACTGAAATGTAGGGCTACAAAGAAAGGAAAACACATGAACAAGAGTTTCTGCTCTCAAGGAATTCCCAGTGCAATGGGGGAGCTAATGTGTAAATGATTGTGTACAAGTAAGTTATATACAGGATAAATTGGAAGTAGTCTCAGAGGAGAAAAAAAAAAGTTTAAGGAGAATTGGGAAAGGTTTCTTGCACAGAAATTTTTCTCTTAACCTTGAAGGAAGCCAATAGAAACTAGGAAGTCAAGATTAGGAGACAGAGCAATCCTGGCATTGGGGACAGCCAGTGAAAATACCCAGGTTCATAAATGGGGTCTCTTTCAGAAGAAACAAGGAGATCAGTGTCACCAAATTGCAGACTATGTGGAGGGGAAAAAGTGTATGAGTCTGGAAATGGGGGAAGGAGGCAGATTATGAAAGGCTTTACATTCTAGGGCTAGGAGATTGCTAGATAGGGCTAGAGAGAAGATTGAGTAGTTAGTATCAGGATGGATTGCTGGAAACCAGCTCTTTATACACTAGGACACACAATAATTTACCATGTACATTGTGGGTCCTTTATAAATGCCTATTAAATTTGAACTACTTGAGCTAGCCTATCCTACTTTGGAACATTTCTAACTACTAACAAGTTGTCCTTATATTAAGCTTAAATTTACCTCTTGGCAACTTCCTTGTTTAATTCTAGTTCATCATCTGGGTCTAGCAAAAATGAGTCTAATCTCTTGTCTGTGAGACAATCCTCCACAGATTTGAAGAAATATCGAGATTTCCAAGGCCACTTCCAGCTCAGTTCTATGCCCCTTTGACCTATCACATTTCTACTTCATCTTCTATTTCCAGCATTCCAAAACCCTTCAATGAGTTCTTATACAATTAGGTATAGTGACCCTCCATTCTACCTTCAAATGCCAAGCTTATAATAGACAACTATGTTGCAGAGATCTTACCAAGAATGACTGGATTTCAATTTCCCCTAACGCTTTAGTGCTAAAAACCATTTTTCTTCATTGTCATTTTTTCCCCCAATGTCATTTTCTCCTAAATTAGTAGACTCTCTAACCTAATATCAAATAGCTAGTAGATTGACATTCCATCCCCCTCCCAGGTGGCTTTCTGGCCACTCCATTAAGATTCCTGACCAACTACTGGGGGTGGAAGATTGTACTTAATCTTTATGTATTTAAATTTGTACATGCTACTTCTCCCAGAATAATGTAAGCCCTTTAAAGGTAGGGATTTTTTTTAATCTTCAAATCCTCAGGACCTGGATATGTCCTTACCAAATATGAAATGCCTAATAAGGACTTAGCATTTAATTGATTGATAGTCCAGCTTAACTAGATTTGCCGAGTCTGGAGGTCCTGTGGAAACTCAGGCTTTTCCGTTTGTGTTTCTTGCTGGGGCATTTCAGGAGGTGGCAGCAGGCCTTCAAACAGTGTCATCTTTCCTCTCCCATCCCCCATCTCATCCATAAGAGAGGATTCTCCAACCTGCCTCTGCACAGTCCTCATTTTTGTTGAGGTGTCATTCAGCGTGCAGTGGAAAGAGAAATCATGGTGGAGTAAGAGGCCCTGGGTCCCAATCCTTGCTCTTCTCCATCGAACTTTGGGAAGAGCACTCAGCCTCTCCAGGCCTTGCTCCCTCACTACAAAGTGATTCATTGGGACTGGATGATCTCTAAGACTGAGAACAGCTATAAATCTGTTACTCACGATGTCTTCTGCTCCTTTGTATTCTCACAGGCACTTCCTTAGTCCAGACACACTTATTACCTCTCACCTCAATTCCTTCAATTGCTTTTCCACCAATCTCTCTATTTCTGTCCTCTTGAAAAATTATCTCATTATATACTGATGCCAATATCTTCCAAAAGCATATCTCTGACCACAGACACACACACACAGACTCATATTCATATATGTACATAGAACATATACATTGTATATACTACATATGTACATAAGTAAATGACTTTCACATTGTCTGAAAAATAAGGTGAAAACTTCTCATCTTGGCATCCAAGGCTACCTTTTCATCTTATAACTTTCATATTTCCTTAGTAGAGCCCAAACTCCAGCCAAATTGACCAATTTATCATTTCTTAAGAGCAACTGTACTTTCCCATCTAAGTACAAAGGTGAGTGTTTACCCAATACAAATTAATCACAGCACCTCCAGACATGACTGAATTATAGAATAAATCAAAACCAAACTATATAGGAATAAGCCTTTAACAAATCTAAAAGAATCTAAGGAACTTCTGGTCATTGGACAAAAGCCAATGATTCATAATAGGATTGTGATTGGTTGACAAACATTAGCCCTGCCCTGAAGGACTAGGGCAACAACATCAAAGACTACAAATCCAAAGGGCATCCAGTCACATTCTGTTGGGATCTGACCCTGAAGGATTACTGAGAAGTCCCTGTCTTGTTGAAGGGGGTGGTGATGAGTTTACTCTTCCTCCCCCCATTAGTGAGGTAATGACTTTGTCCATTTTAAAGCCACCTTCTCGTGTCTTGAGAAGCTTCAGGAATAGGGCAGCTGTATTTTGTTCATCTCAATGAAAAGGTTTTGGTGTTGTGAACCTGGCAAATAACAAATGTAAACATTTCCATATACATGAGAACTGAAAAAGGGGCATATATATATATATATATATATATATATATATATATATATATATATATATGTAAAATTACAAGTTTTCATCAGGGTTTACTCATTTTTAAAGTATAAAATAAATCCAGCACATTAGTTTCAAAGGTACCCTTTAAAATATTTCCTTCTGAACTTCCTTATGATGTGTTTTTTATGTACAAAATTAGATAGATATATCTATGGGTATATAAACATACACACACATACAAGTACATATACACACATACATTTCACTGATAGCCTTATAATTACATTCTTTTTCCTCATACCACCTAAGCCTTACATACCCTCCTTCCTTTAAAAATTCATTTCTCAGTAATTGATAAGCCTAATCAAATAAAACAAATCCATATTATCATTTGTGTTTCAGTGTGGAAATGTTTGCTTGGTTCTCCATTTCTAGGCCCTGAACCCTCTGCTAACAGCTGGGAAGCATGGTTAGAGATCATGGGCTCTGCATGCGGGCACACATCATCGGGGTGGCAGGGAGATGGGGAGAGTATTGCTATCAATAGGCTTCATCTTCCAACCTGGGAGGGGCCAAAGGCAATATTACAGAAGGACGGGCTAATGCTCTGGGCTCTCACTCCAGACACACCTGTGGCCAATCAGATCTTAGGAATTAGAGGTCATTTAGTCAAAATGTTAAGTTTTGGCTATGAGAACATTGAGGTCCAAAGCCAGGAAGAAGCTGGTCCAGAATTAAACTGTTAAGTCTTAGACTAGTCTTTCCAGTTCAGTTCCTCTGACTCTTCACCCAGTACCATGGTAGCCCATTATATCATATTGCCTGTTGAGAAATTCTGTTAGATGAGCCAGGCTGAGCGTACCTAAGTACTGAAGCCAGGCTGATCTTTTGGGGGAGATGAAGCGAGGATAAAACATGCCACCTGAAGACAATTACAGAGAAATGAACGCTTAGCAAATGAACCAGGGTAAAGGGCAAAGAACAGTTTGGGTGGATTCCTCATTGGTGCTGCTTTGGTAAGCATGTTCTCTCTAATCAGGATATTATTTTGTAATCATGAAGGGACTGTAATTGTAATCGTTCATTATCTCACTGCAATGATTTTTGATAAGGATGAGGCATGAGTGCTATTGTTCTCATGGGATCTCCAATCACAAGACGTGGAGATTATGGAAGTCACGTGATGTGACATCTGAAAGGGACGAGTGCAGCTCTCTTTCCAGACACATCATGGCTTGCTTTGCGTCAACAAGATGCTGTCACACATCCCAGAATGATGAAGAACAAGACAGATGCAATGGCTACACTCTTCCCATGTATATTTCAGGCCGTTGCAATCCCTTCAACTCACATTAGGATCTCTAGTTACCTTTCTTGTTTCTGGAACATGGGGCATCTGTGTACAGACTTTATTTTTACTGCTGAAGCTTTTCTTCAATTTTGTCTCCCGTTAACATCCTCATTTCTTTCTTTTTAGTTAAACAAATGCTTTATTAACTTCTGGTTTACATCATTCATTTCTGCCAGATTTTGAGTTACAATTTTTTCCCCATTTTCCCCCCACCCCAGAATAGCAGTCCCACAAGATATCCCCTCATCCAATGTGCTCTCTCCCATATCTTCTCCCATACCCCCTAACATGCTCGTTTCTTAATTACTATTCTTCTTAAGCTCTTGTTCTCTGAATGTTACCATGTGGGGTGTTCAATACTTTCAAGAAAAAGTATTGAAAAAAACCACATAATTCTTGTCCTCAAGGAGTTTATAGTCTGTAGTGAACATAGGAAAGACTATGTGTGCAAATCGTTATGATACAGAATAGACTGTGTAGGGACAAAAGGGGGAAAGGAACAAAGTTCCCTAGAGGAGGAATGATACCTTATGTGTGTGTGTGTATGTGTGTGTCTGCATCTGTGTGTATATGTATGTATAAATGTACATACACATATATGCAGATATATAGATGAGTAGATGCTATATAAATTATACATAGATAAATACTTATTAAGCACTTTGCAATGTTAAAGTGATTATATGTGTGTAAATGTATACATATGTTCATATATATGTATATGTATCTACACATTTCTGCCATCTGTTCATCTGTCTATCTCAGGAGGACTTGAGTTTTAGTCCAGCCTTAGAAACTTATTAGACAAGTCACAAACTCAGTTTCCCCATCTATAAAACGGAGATAACAATTCCACCTACCTCCCAAGGTTGTGTTGATTACCATATTAGATAATATTTTTAAAGTGTTTTGCACAATTTAAGACAATAAATTTCTATCTCTGTCATCATCTCTACCTTTATTAGACTGTGAAGTCCTTGAAGACAAGGTCTATGGATTCTTTGTTGTTGTTGTTTTAGATTGTGTTTTGTTTTGGTTGGTTTTTATTTTTTTGCCTTTCTTTGTATTCCCAGCACTGAGCAGTGTCTGACACATGGGAAATACTTAATGAATGCTCATAGACTGGCTGACTATTGTTTCACTTTCTTTTGAAGGGGATCAAGAAATTGCCAAATATGTTAACATTAGTAGGCAGCTACTTGAAGGATGCCCCTCTGGCTGGTCACTTGAGGGAGGGAAAATATTTAGGAAATCTTATAGTGATCCGGGGATGTAGTGCTAAACATCAGAATAAGGATGCCGGCAACATGATTAGGAGATGTGGAAGTATCAGCAGGGCTGGGTCCATTGCTGAATGCTGGAAGTGAGTGCAAATTAGAGTCAAAGATAACTTGAAGCCATCCATCTTGACTGGCTTAGAAAATGGTGGTGTGAGAGGTAACTGTGAGTTAGTGGAAAGACTATACTTGGATATGGAAGCAGAACAACTCAATTAAATACAGCTTTATGAATGTGTGCCTTTGGGAAAGTCTCTTTCCCTCTCTAGGCTTAAGTCTTTCATATGTGAAAAAGAACAGGTGAGATTAGATAATCATGAATGCCTATAGGCTATGGACCTTCAACAGACTTAAGGGCAAGTTCAAGTTCAATAGTAATTAATATTAATAACATCATAATTATTATAATGTATTAGTGTATAATCACATTATCATATATTATACTGAAATTTATAATATCTTATATTAATTTGTTATAATATAATGAATTTATCATTTTTGTTGTTGTTAAGAGTTCTGTTTGAGCCACGGTGATCTTGAGCCATGAAAGTTTTATCCAGTTGGCATTTGGGAATATATGATAGGAATACAAAGGAGACATTAATAATAAACAATCAGCATTTATATAGTATTTTAAGGTTTGTAAAGCATGTTACACACACTATCTCATTTATTTCTCAAGATAATTTTCTGAGGCAGGTGCTCTTATTTTCTTAGTTTTATAAATGTGGAAACTGAGGGTGAGAGATGTTAAGTAATTGCCCAGTGTCACATAACTAATAAGTGTCTGAGAATGAACTTGAACTTCCTGACTCTGAGTCCAACAGCCTGTTCACTGATCTACCTACTTGCCACAAACAATATTCACCAAAGAAATAACTGGTCTTTGATTCAGCCTCAGAAATTTCTAGTTGTAAGAGCATAGGCAAAGCAGAAAACTTCTCTGGTGTTCAGGTTCTCCTCACCCAAAAATATGATTCTATGGTTTAGTCATGCTGGTGCATCTGAAGCACTCTGCTGGGTCCTTGTTGGTCACTTGTTTCAGTCATGTCTGACTCTATTTGACCCCACCTGGGGTTTTCTTGGCAAAGATACTAGAGTGGTTTGCCATTTCCTTCTCCAGGTTGTTTTATGGATGAGGAAACTGAGGCAAAGAAAGTTAAGTGTCTTATGCTTGGTCACACAGCTAGTAAGTATCTGAAGCTGAATTTGAAAACTGGTCCTCCTGACTTCAGGGCCAATGCTCTATCCACTACACCACCTAGCTGCCCATATCTTCTCTATAAAAGTGCTGTTTGAAGCCGTTGGAAAGCACGAGGATACAGAGAGATCTAAGGAAAAGAGAGAAGAGAAGACAACCTTGGAGGTACCCACACTTGGACAGCAGGATGATGATTAGGAATGGGAAAAGGAGGCTGAGAGGAAGCAGTCATTTAGGAAAACCACAAAGAGAGGGTAGTGTCATGAGAATCCAAAGAAGGAGGGTTGCGTCAGCTGACTCAAGTTCCTAGACTTTCAACGAAGAAGATAGACTCTTGTGTTTGTCATTTAAGAGGACTTTGGAAGCATGGGAGAGGACAGTTGACAAGATTGGGGGGAGCAAGAGTAAGGGATTGAGAAAAAACTTGGGGAGGGGGCAGGAATTATATTCTCTTTTTCCTAGAAGTTTAGTAGTGGCTTAGGACTACATCGATTACTCACTTTGACTGAATTTAATCTCCCATCCATGGAGAAAGATAGTTTTACTGAAGGTTTATTCTTATTAAAAAAAATGGGTATTTGTAGCACTTCTTCAGGATCATTGAAGGACCTATACAATTTCCCCAATACCATGTAGACTTTTTCCTCTGATGAATAATTTTGGTCCCACTTCATACTTGTCCCTACCTATATATGGTCCATACCTATGCATCTGTCCAAAAGATAACTACAGATAAATTAGTTTAATGTCTTTTGCCACTCATTGAGCTGCAAAAAGAGATGCATATTTTAAAATATACTTTGTTTTCTATTTTATATGGTTAGGAAATGAACACTTAGCCAACCTCCCTCCCCTTCACTCTCCCATACTCGATTGGGGAACCTGGTTTTGTTTAAATTTCTTGTAGCCCATTCTCCATAGCTCTTGAAAATAACTTAGGTGTACCAATGGAAAAAACAACCATTATTAAAAAAATTACTCCTGAAATTTGCCAACAGAGATGCAACGAAGTCAAGTCAATAAGCTTCTTCTTAACACTTTCTATTAGCGTGTAACTATGTTAATCACCAGGGATACAAAGAATGAAAAAAAAAATAAAGAAAGTCTCTGCCTTCAAGGAGCTTACAATCTAATAGGAGAAAGGAAACAATTTGCAGACAACCATTTATAGGTTAAATTGGAGGTCATGTGAATGGGGGAAGAGGAGAGGAAGTCATTACCAACTGGGGGAATCAAAGAACGCTAAATGGAGGAGATAAAATTTGTGGCAAGCTTGATCATTTAAGAATTAAAAATCTGAGAGAATATGAAAGATATTTAAAGGTCAGGGAACTATAGGTGTCAGAACATATAGGTAGAAAAGTTTAGTACTTGTAGATAATATATCAAAAGTAGGTCAGTTTAGGGGCAGCTAGGTGGCACAGTGAATAGAGCAATGGCCCTGGAGTCAGGAGGACCTGAGTTCAAGTCCAGCTTCAGATACTTGACACAATTATTAGCCCTATGACTGTGGGCAAGTTACTTAACCCCAATTGCCCTCCAAAATGCAAAAAACAAAAAACAAAAAAAAAGTAGGTCAGTTTAGCTAGAGTTTTAAACATATGGAGAAGTATAGGAGAAGGTGCTGGATTGTGAAGACCTTTGGATGCCTGTATAAAAAGTTTTAGTTTAGGAGTATAGATGAGTAATATGGTTGCAGGATATTGAGCAGAAGGAGTGATATGACCAGATTTATGTTGTCATTCACTTGTTCTCACCCTTCAGGACCCTACCTGGGGTTTTCTTGGCAAAGATACTAGAGTGATTTTCCATTTCCTTCTCCAGCTCATTTAACAGATGAGGAAACTGAGACAAAAAGGGCTATGTCACTTACACAGAGTCACCCAGCTAGTAAGTGCCTGAGACAAGATTTGAAGTTAGGAAGATGAGTCTTCCTGTCTTCAGGCCCAGCACACTATCCACTGTGCCACCTAGTTGTTATTGAATAGATATATGCCAAAATATTTAATCTGGCAGCCGTGGATATATTTGGAAAGAGAGAGCAAGATTTTGGGTGATACCACATGATAAGACATTACTGCATTAGTCCAGATAGGACCTATGAATGATGGTGATGACTTGGTCTCCGTTGTCAGTGATTGGAATTGAGGAGTGAGAAGTGAACATTTGGAGAGAAAATTGGATACTTGATTGAAGATGAAAGGAGCAGTGAGAATCAAAGGTGACATTAAGGGACTCACCTGAGAGCCTGACTGAGGATGAGTTTATAGGGACAAGTAGGATTCAGGGGAAAGATAAGAAGCTTTGTTTGTGGACATGGTGAGTTTCAGGAGTTGGTGGAACATTTCCATGAAACCAAGGGAGAAAGATAATTGAACTTGGAAGTCAAAGAGTCTGGGGTTGAATCCCTACCCTGGTGTTTATTGACAATGTAACCTTGGGAAAGACCCTTCATGCCTCTGGAACTGCATTTTATCATTTATAAAATGAGAGGGTTGGGTCATATGCCTTGGACAATCCCAGTCAATTTTAAATCCTGCAGCTAAATGAATATTCATTTTCCACTAAAAATACACAAATATAATCCTCAGTTATCTAGTGAAAAAATGAAATTGTCACCACTGATTATCATATATTTTCAAAGAATGTATTTATGATGATTTGTACTCTTTACAATGTAATATAACCATAGCTAAAAGACTTCCCACTGGGAACGGCAAGGAGAGAAAAGAAATTATTGCCTTCTGAAGAATGAACTTTATCCATTACACAATCTCCTATTATTACCACATTTCAAATGAAACCTTCTCATAATGATCTGGTGAGCAATTTTATTCCTAAAAAGGCCTTAGGATAAAGAACAAGAAAACACAAAAAGGAAATAAGGAAGGAAGGAAGGAGGGAGGGATGGAGGGAGGGGAAAAAGGACATTTTCACTTGTTCTTCTCAATCCCCATGGCTTCCAGTTCAGAATAGCTCCTTATGAACATCCATAGGCTCTATCTTAACTGATGCATCAGCTTCTTATCAAGTGATGTCACCCAAACTCTCTCAAAGTAAGCTTTAGGCACAGATCTGGCTCAATATCCTGCAAGCATTTTACATATCTATATCTATAAGCATGTATGTGTGCATCATACTGTAAGTGTAAGCAAGGTGGAGTTTTTTGGATAGTTTTCTTCTGGAATTCAGTTTCCCAGTCTCAGGCTAAATTTTAAACATCTGAAGGATTAATCTCCTTTGAGCCCTGGTAATCCACATCTATAGCACATGAGGTGCTGAGGCATGTTGCAACTCAAATGGGTTCTTCTCTTGCCTCATGGACTCTTGTATCTTCTGTGTTGAGCCAATCAGGTGCTAAACAAAATCGTACATAACCTGGAAGATTGATATCACCTTGGGGCTCACTCACAGGAAGAATACTTCACCTGAGAACTTTTCATGTCCTGGCTGACTCTGGGTAGCTGTGGATAAGCCGCCCCCCTCCCCTACCCCACCCCCACCATGAATGTGAATCCAGAAGATGAAAATGAGCATTGAGCATTAAGAGAAGAGGAAGAAGAGAAAATGAGTGTTGAGTGTGGAGCATTGAGAAGGCTAATGGCAGCAGCAGCTCCTAAGGTGAATCGAGCTGAAGTGCAGACACTCACTGAAGGTGAGGAGGCATGGCTTAAGCCCCTTTTAAGAGCTGTTATCAAGGAACCTCAGAGCTTTGAAAGTGCCAGTAATGTGTGTAAATAATGCTGCTGCCCTGTTAAACTTGGTTTTCTCAGAGACAGAAGTGGGGGGCAGGAGCCCCTGGAGCCTGTTGTCAGGCAAGAGCAGAGAGAGCTTGGAGTGCAGCGGTCCCTTCCCCCATGAACTGAGACAAGTAGCAAGAGAGGGATGCTGCCTGTGTCAGGATCCAGGCAGGAGCTGGAAGCGATTGGTCCACAGACCTACAGGAGGAGGAGCCACAGGGCTCAGAAGTCAGCCTCAGGTCAAGCTGAAATCTTCGCAGCAAGACGGAAGTAGTGTTGGTACTTGGATTCTTTGGTTCATTAGAGCATGTGTGCACCTGAGAGTGCTAGGTGGAGCCTGCAACAGCAGCATGAGGAGGAGGACACACCCCCAAGGAGATTTTTAGGACTTGGTCATCCTATTTGGATTGAGGGGATTGTTGTGTGTGTGTCCTTCGTATTTGAAGAGGGCCATGGCTTCAGGGAAATGATGACATGACTTGCATTTGACTTTGATTTGAGTGAGGGAAGGCTGTGACCTAGGGGTGGAGGCTGTTGTATTCTCTGCTACCCCTGGGGATGTGATGTGCTAAGGAAGACCCTGGCTTGGGACCCCTAATTGTATAAAAAGTATGAGGTGGGGGGTATGCTATGTTATGTACTGAACACAATGATGTATGCTGTGTGCCATGTGCCATACTGAGGCTTATGTTTTATGCTGAAAGATATGTTTTGTTAATGTCATAAGCCCAATCTGGCAATAAGTTGTTATATTGTTATGAATTGTGAAGGCTTTAGTTTCTTGAGTAAGGTTTAGTTTTGAAAAGAGTACTTATTATACCTTCCAACTAGACCCTTACAATTATTCACAGAAGCAGCCCTCAGGTGTGCTGCCATGCTTGCTATTATACATACATACATACATATATGTATATATGTGCATATATGTGTGTATATTTCTATATATGTGTATTATCTTATATCTATCTATATCTATCTATCTATCTATCTATCTATCTATCTATCCATCTATCTATCTATCTATCTATCTATAAAGAAAGAACCCACATCAATTAGTTGAGTCCTAAGTCAGACACAAGCAGGGTCCATTATTTGTTATTCTTAATCTCAGCTCATGTTCTTTATCTCTACATTTTGCTTCTTGTCAATTATGCTCTTAATTTCATCTTGCTTTATTTTAAAATTATTATGGATGTAGAATTTTGTCAAAGACTCTGAAAGTCAAAATAGTTGACATTTACTCATTTCTCTCTAAGAATTTATATTGGGTTGGGGAAACAGGAGTTGACTTAATATGTTAAGGGAAGTTTTGTGGATTCACAGATTCAAAGAATTTCACTTCAAAGAATACCAAAGCCACAGGATTTGAGAGTTGATATGGACCTCAGCAGTCAAAATCTAAGTAAATGTAATCCCCCCAATAACATACCAAACAAGTGATCATTCCACCTCTGCTTGAGGGCCTCCAAGAAAAGGGAACTCATTCATCACCTCTTAAGGAAAGTCATCCCATTTTGGTCAGCTGTTATTGTTCAAAAATCATTTCCCCTGAAGTCCAGCCTAATTGCCCCTGGCTCTACCCTCTGGGACCAAGTAGAACAAAGTAAATCTCTCCTTCAAAAGAAAGGTCTTCAATGCTCAGCCAAGAAATCCTCATTTTTTTTCAGGTTAAAACTTTCAAGTTCTTTTATCCGGGCCTCATATTTCCTAAACTACTGGTTCCTCATCATCCCTGATTTTGCTCCTCTGGCCACTCTTCATTTTGTCAGTGCCTTTCTTGATCACAAGGCAATGGTGCCTATAACTGAATGTGACCCTGGGAGAAAGGTCTAGAAAGAACAGAATGTAGCATACTTCCCTATGACTGGAAATTTTGGCCTTTTGAATGTAAATCAGGATCACAACAATATTTTTGACACCCACATCACACTAAAACACCCAAATCTATTTTTTTTAACAGCTACTACCCATTCATGCATTCCACATATTATGTTTGTGGAGGTGATTTTTGCTGCTTTAATCGTTGTATTTTGCATTGAAGCTTTTGTATTTGTTCCTATTTTGTTTCACATTAGTCAATTCAGCCCAATGTTCTAGCCTGTCATCCTATGGGTTAGCTTTACCACTCAACTTTTGATGATTTGGAAATAGGATGGTCGCATTATTTCTGCCTTTATCCCAGTCATTAATAAAAATGTTGAACTACACTAGGTCAAGCACAAATCCCTGGAGTCCTTAACTGGATACCTCCGAATTCGCTGCCACTGAATCATTATGGATGAGCCTTCAAGTCTAGCCATCTCACCAATTCTGAATCCACCTGATTCTTTTATCATCTAGCTTACATCTCTCCTTTTTCTTCATGAGAATTTTATGTGATGTTTTATTGGAAGATTTGCTAAAATCAACGTAAACTCTTTTCATAGTCCTCCCTTCACGTACTAATTTAGTAATCTGTCAACAAAGGAAATGGAGTTCATCTGCTATTACTTGTTCTAAATGAAGCTGCCATTCTGGCTAGTTGTAACCATTGTTTCTCTTTCTGGATGCTTGTCTACCATTTCACTGATGTTACACAACCCCCCTCCACTCCCACCTGGAATCTCAGTCCAGTGACCTGGTCTAGAGTTTTCAGACTCTTCTATTCCTAGAAAGCAATTCAGTTGAATTTGCAGTCACCTATAACCCTACATGGAAAGGACATGAGGTTTTAGGTGATAGTGGGTGTAGCATGAACTCATATTATGGACACGGCTACCCCAAAAGCCACAGGGTTATTAAATTGTATGAAAAGCATCCGTGGGTCAGTGATTTAGACCCAGAAAGAAGCTTAGAGGTGATTGACTGTAGACCCTTCCTTTTATGGATGAACAAACAGCCTTAGAGAGCGGAAATAACTTGCCTAGGGTCCCAAGGTACTAATTGGGAGAGCTAGAATCCACAATGAAGCCTACTTTCTTTGAAAAGCAGTGTGGATTTCAACAAAAGGACATAATCATTCTTACTCTTTTCTCTTTCCCGCCTTCACAAACCATTTTCTGATCCCCAGAGATTTTAGTGGCTCTCCCTTGAAATTATCTTGTAATTATTTTGTATGTACTTTTCTATGTCTAAGTTGTCTCTCCTAATAGAATGTGACTTCTCTGGAGAAAGGATGGATTCCATTTTTTCTTTTCTTATACTCAATGTCTCACACTCATTTAATTAAAGCCTGTTGATTGATTGTTGTACTGGGGAGACTATATATGAATGATTTTTAAAACTTTGTATTTAATTAGTTTTTCTTTTTTTTTTAAAAAAAGCCATCACCATAGTTTTACTCAGTTTCTACCTCTACCAGAGAGCCATCCCACATAACAAATAATATTTTTAGAGGCAAAAAAGGAAGAGAATAAAAAAAAAAACTACCACCAATTAATGCATTGAAAATGTACAATGGGTACCACTTCTGGATCTCTTACCGCCACGAAGGAGTAGATTGGGAACGTCATTTCATGTTTCTTTATTTTAATCCTGCTCGCTCTTTATAATTCTACAATGTTCATTTTTTAACTTTTTTCATAGATAATTGTTCTTTCAATTTCCATTATAATCAGTGAGTATATTTTTTCCCTTGGTTCTCACTTCATTGTACCTCTGTTTATATAGATCTTCCCATAATTCTCTATATTCCACATACATCATTTCTTCCAGTATAATAGTATTCCATTCCTTTCATATACTACAGTTTGTTGAACCATTCCTCTATTGATGGGCATCTGTTTGGTTTCTATTTTTTTGCTATCACAAAAGTGCTGCTTTAATATTTATTGGTATATATGGTGAATTTCTTCTTCATGATGGATTCTTTGGGGTTCAAGTCCCAAGTGGAGTAGAGTCTCTGGTTCAAAGGGTATGGACATTTAAGTAATTTTATTTATAAAATTCCAAATTTATTTAAAAAATGTACAATTTCACAGCTTCACCACCAATATACCTGCAAGGCTAACCCAAAGCACTCCAACCTTGTCTCTTATCATTTTTCACGATTTTTGTCATGCTCTCAGTGGGACATGAAGTCTCAGAGTTGTTTAGATTGGTATTTATCTTATTATCAATGATTTGAAACATAATTTCATGAGAGAAATGATTATTAAATAAGAAATGACTGAAGAGATCTCTGACTGCTCCAAAATTTACACCACCTAGACCATTTTACATAGGTGTAGTGGTTGTCCTACTCTCCTAGTAAAACATTTCAAAGGCATTTTAGTCTGGTGTGAGATCAAGCCACTTGTGTTTTAGTCAGCCAGGTCTGAAGAGAGATGGACCCTGTTTTGTCTAGTTTTCTAATTTCTAGTCCAGGCAGGGGTGGCCTGGATAAGAGATAAGTCTCTTTTTCCCAAACTGAGTGATCAGAGCCCCCAAGCCCTCATTAGAATAAGCCCACCTTTTACTATAATATTCATTCTTCTCATTGTTAACCAATCAGAGTTCATTACCACCCTCAGGAACACTCACACTTCCAAGATCATGTAAGCATTGAGTGGGTTCTATATGGGGACTTTGTCATTCAAGGGTGTCACTGACTCCTTTTATTAATTATCCACTGGCATGATTAATAAAATTAGAAGCTATGTTTCACAAACATTTTATACATCACAGGGTTGTGCATATTTTTGCAGTATCTGGATGCTTGTCCTCTGCTCTAGGTGGTATGTATTATTGTATTTTAAATTGGAATTAAATTGGAATGATTTTAAATTGGAATTGTATTTTAAATTGGAATTGACATATAAACAAGGGAGGACAATCAAGCCAGGCGGGGCTAGGACCATACAAACAGAGCAGGTTTGAAACAATGAAGGATGCTTAGTTTTGAAAAGACAGGATTGGGGGGGGGGCAGAATACCCTCCTCAAGATTTTAAAGGACATTTTAGAAAGTCTTTTGATATATTGGTGTCTGTCTAGGGAGGGTAACCAGGATCATGTAGGCTTACCACCTTTAACACACAGAGTGGTTGAAAGGACTAGGTATATTTGCCCTAAGGAAGATCAACTCTGGGGATTGACCTGCTAGTTGCCATGAATTACTAAAAGATATGTTATGGAGAAGATTTCTTTTTTTTCAGTTTGGCCCAGAAGGCAGAACATGGAGTGAAGGGGAAAACTGAACAGAGATAGAATCTATCTTGATGTAAGGAAACCATTTCTGACACAGCTATCAAAAAGAGGAATGGGTAAGTTCACCATCATGGAGTTTTTCAAATGGAGACTGGGTAAACACTTGTCAAGAATATTGGAAATGGCATTCCTATACATGATGAGTAGACTGAAATGGCTTTTTATATCCTTTCTAACTCAAAGATTCCATGTTGTTGTTTTTTTGACACCTGATTGTAGGTGGAAGATAGGGTGTCCTTACTTGGTTTAGTTCCATATGAGAAAAAAAGAGGTAGGAAAAGAGTGGAAATTATAGGAAAGGCAATTTAAGGAATATCTCATTGATTGATTAATTGATATAATAAAGAATTTTAACTTTCAGAACTATCCTAAAATGGTTGCCTTTTGAGGTAGTGGGTCTCCTGTATTTAGAAGTATATAAGCAAAGATAGAGAAATACAAAAAGCATTGGCATAGGTATAAGAAGATGAGTTCAGAGTCTGCCTCTGACACATACTGACTGTATGAACCTGGTCAAGTAACATACCTGTTCTGTACCTTCAAGTAATTTTGTAAAACCAGAAGTAACAAACAAGTTCCCTGTCTCCATCAGGGTTTGGTTTCCACATACTTTCCCCACACTGAGAAAACCACAGGTCCTGACCAAAACTCTGTTGAGATCTATTTCTATGTATCTAGACCTGATCTTATCTGTCTACATTGATTTCTATCTAAACACATTCATACATCTCTCTTTTTTTGTCTTTTTAGAAATCTAACTCCCTTTGGTATGTGTTTTTCTTTTCTGACATGACTTCACTGGACTAAACTTTGTGCAAGCCAAAAGATGAGTTGAAAAGCTTTCCTCATTGAGAAGTAAGCATGACCTTACAGGCCATAACTGAGAACAGGAGGAATATTAATTTTGGCTTCTAAAGAGACAGCTTTTCATAACTTTATTGGAGAAACATCTTGTTCTTTGCTGGATGAATTGTGTGTTCGAGTTGAAGAAAGCTTGGTAGGATCCTGAGGGCTTTAGATTCCCAGAAGGGAGCCTTTGAAACCCAGGGTCCTAATGGGCTCTGAATTATCAGCACAATGGGACCTTCCACCAGCAATACTTCCTTTTCCATTCTAGATGTGGCTGCAGAATGAGTGGGACAGGTGAGAGCCTTCTCCTCTGGCTGGGAGCTAATGCCCTAGCCCAGGGGTGGGGAATCTTCAGCCTTGAGGGCATGTATAACCTTCTAGGTCCTTGGGTGTGGCCCTTTGACTGAGTCCAAGTTTCACAGAACAAATCCTTTAATTAAAGGGATTTGTTCTGTGAAGTTTGGTTTCAGTCAGAGGACTGCACTTGAGTACTTAGAGGGCCACATGTGGCCTCAAGACTGCAGCTTCCCCACCCCTGCCTTAGCCCATACTTCCTTGCAAGGACACTGGGTCCAGTACAGCTGGAAAGCTGTCTTGCCAAGCATGAATTGGCTATATTCTTCCAAGTCCATTGTTTCAAAAAGGGAACTAACTCTATGTTCCAGGATTGGCATACAGTTCTTTAAGAAATGTTTCTTCTGAATTGTTTCATATTTCTAATGCTCTGGAGAAAATTTCTATTAGCCTTAATTAGGATCAGGCAGTTGGGTCTAGGGCAAAGTTAACATGGACCTAGAATGGGCATGATGGGAGCAGTAAGTGGGGGTAGAGGACTGGTGTGTCTGTAGTTGGTCTTTTCTGTCTTCTTTTCTAAAACAATGATAAAAAACCATTTCTTTACTACATTCGTCTTGCCATCTGCCATTGTCTTTGTCTCTGATAGAAAAAATAGTTTAAAAAAAGACTTTTATTGATGACTTTAAAATTACGAAAAAAAAATCTGTCTCTTCCCCACAATTCTTCATCCCCCTCCCCGAATAGAACCCTTCCTTGAAACAAGCACAATAAAGTAGAACAGATTGTCCCATTGTTTATGCCATACTTGGTTCTGTACCTCCACCTCGCCCCCTCATGAACAAGGACTCCCCCTGCATCGTGTGTGGGACACAATTATCCCACCGCTTCATAAAGATCTTCTACAAGGGGGAAGTCTTTTTTTTTTTATTAGTTTGTTTGTTTATTTTTAGTTTACAAGATTCAGCTCCATAGTTCCTTGAGTTTCAAATTTCCCTTCCCTCCCTCCCCCACCCCCCACCATGGCACACAGTCCAGTATAGGATCTGCAAATACTTTCACAATAGACATTAGTCAGGTTACAAAGGAGTATTGTACTAGATGGAATAAAAATGGGAAAGAGGAAATAAAACCAAAGAAAAGAAAAAGATGTAGTAGCTTGCTTCCATCAGGATTCAGACTCAGTTCTTTCTAGTTATTTTGCTGGATGTAGGCATCTCTCTCCTTCATGAGTCTTTTGGAATTGATTTATATCACAGCATTGCTGAGAAGAGTCCAGTCTGTCATAGTCGGCCATCACACATATGTTGTGTCTGTGATCGTATACAAATTTCTCCTGGTTCTACTCTTCTCACTCAGTATCAGTTTGTATAAGTCTCTCCAGGTAAATATAAAGTCCGTCTGCTCCTCGTTTCTTATAGCACAATAGTATTCCATTACATGCATATACCACAACTTGTTTAGCCATTCCCCAATTGATGGGCACCCCTTTAGTTTCTAGTTCTTTGCAACCACGAAAAGAGCTGCTATAAATATTTTTGTACATATGGGTCTTCCTCCCACTTCTATGATCTCTTTGGGATATAACGCTAGAAGTGATATTGCTGGGTCAAAGGATATGAAATTATTTATAGCCCTTTGGGCATACTTCCAGGTTGCTCTCCAGAATGGTTGGATCAGTTCACAACTCCACCAGCAATGCATTAGTGTTCCAATTTGCCCACATCCTCTCCAGCATTTGTCATTTTCCTGTTTTGTCATCTTAGCAAATCTGACCAGTGAGATGTGGTACCTCAGAGATGTTTTGATTTGCATTTCTCTAATCTATAGTGATTTAGGGCATTTCTTCATATGCTTATAGATATCTTTAATTTCTTTCTCTGAAAACTGCCTGTTCATATCCTTTGACCATTTATTAATTGGGGAATGAACACAAGGGGGAAGTCTTGATCTCCAGAAGCAGTATATTCCCTTTCTGGATGGCTTTAATGACTGCTACATTCTGACTTTCTTCCTTGTCAAGCTGAAAGGTGCTTTTCAGGTTCCTGCTATTGACATCCCCCTCTCTCCTCTCATCATTTACAATCATTTGATTTCTCCCACTTCTCTTAGCTCTACAATATCTTTTGACTCTAGCCCCTCATTTCTACTCATCTGCTGTTCTCCCATCTTAGCCTCCCTTGGCTTCTTACCAAGGCTAGTAGTCTTATTGCGTCTAAGATCTCAATTCTGTCATTTATCCTTTATTATTGGGAAGTAGAAGGACCTCATTTTGTCACTTGGCTGCTCAAAGACCTTTGGGAGACCCTTTACCAACAAGATGGAAGACAGGCTTTTTATCTTGGCCTTCAAAGTCCTCTACGATCTGGCTCCAACCTACCTTGTAACCCACATTTAATGTTCTTCATTGTACTTTTTTTTTTTGCTTTTTGGATGGCAATTGGGGTTAAGTGACTTGCCCAAGGTCACATAACTAATTTTTTGTGTTAAGTGTCTGTGGCCAGATTTGAACTCAGGTCCTACTGACTCCAGGGCCAGTGCTCTATTCACTGTGCCACCTAGCTGCCCCTTCCTTGTACTTTTTTTTTTAAGCAATTGGGGTTAAGTAACTTGCTCAAGGTTACACGGCCAGTCATTATTTATGTGTGGGTGCTCATTTTCTGAGGCTGGATTCGATCTCAGGTCATCCCAACTCCGAGGCCGGCGCTCTTACTCACTGTGCCACCTAGCCGCCCCTCCTTTTACTTTCAATATGCCAGGTGAACTAGGCTAAATGTTGCTAGTTTTCACTGTGCCCTGTTCTACTATTTAGAAGGGTTTGAGATGGATATCACTACATCTCCTGTGATAGAATCCTTCCCTTCCTTCCAGACCCCTTTCAGGGGCTACCTTCCACTTGGTGCCTTTCCTGATCCCTCTCCTGCAATGCCTAGCACCCCACCTTCTAACCATTTTGTTCTTAACTCCTTCATAAGTATCTTGTATTTATTCTATGTTGGCACAAGTACTTTTGTCTCTTCCAGTAGAATCTAAACTCCTGGAGTTCAGGGATAGTTTCATTTAAAAAAAATTCCTACTGAGTGCAAACTAAGTACTTGGGGACTGATTGAGATGGAGCATCATATGGTGGGCTGAGTGAGTGTTGGCCTGGACATAAGGAAGACCTTAATTCTTGGTTGCCCTTGGGGAAGCCATTTAATTAATCAACTTGCATTTAGAAAACACTTATTATGGCCAGGAACTGTGCTAAGAAGTGGGGGAAAGGTAAAACAATCAAAAAAGTTTACAGATAAATAGGGAAGACAACATGGCATCAACTATGTACCCACAAAGATATATGCCAGGTAAATTGGAAACAATCAACAGGAGGAAGGTCCTAGGATTAAGTGGGGATTGGAAAAGGCTCCATATAAATGGTGGGATTTTGAAGGCAAGAGGTAGAGACAGAGGGAGAATGTTCAGCTATGGAGAGCTGCCAGAGCTGTATGCCTGTTTTGCTCCAGAGGAAGGAATTATAGAGTACTGACTAAAATCATGGTAAATGGGAAAGAACAGAGAAGTTGTATCAAATGTCCCAAGGTCAAATTCTATCAGTTCCACTTATAATACTGGCATAAATCTGCGATATTGTGGGTTCAGGTCTAGACCACTGAAATGAAACAAATATTATAATGTAGAGAGTCACACAATTATTTTGGTTTCCCAATGCACATAAAATTTTTGTCAATATTATATTGTATTCTATTGAGTATGCAAAAGTGCTATATCTAAAAATACAATGTATTTACCTTAATTAAAAATATTTTGTTGTTAAAAAAATTGCTAACCACCATCTGAGCCTTCAGCCAGTCTTAATCTTTTTGCTGGTAGAAGTTCTTGACTTAATGTTGATGGCTGTTGACTGATCAGGGCGGTAGCTACAGAAGGGTGGGGTGTCTGTGCTAGTTTCTTGAAATAACAATGAAGTTTTCCCCATCTATTGATTCTTCCTTTCACTCACACATTTAGAAATTATTGTAGATTATTCAATGGCCTAATTACAATATTGTCCTGTCTCTAGGAATAGGGAATCCTAAGGAGGAGAGAGATTCGGGATAGACAGAGCAGGCAGAACACACACACTTATCAATTAAGTTCACCATTTTATATAGGTGCTGTTCTTGGGGCCCAAAAATAATTACAGTAACAACATTAACATCATAACAAATATAATAATAATGAAAAATTTAGAAATATTAAAAGAATTATCAAAATGTGACACAGAGATATGATCTTGGGAAAATGGCAGATAAGACTTGCTGAAGGCAAGGTTGCCACAAACCTCAAATTTGTAAAAAGAAATACAATAAAAATCTGTAAAGTGTAATAAAGTGAAACCGAACATACACAGAAACCAAGGTATGCCCTTGGCTTGGCCACCTCATTTCCTCCATTAAGTCTTATTCTTTAAATCAATACAGTGAAGGAATTGAATTTGATGACCTCTGAGGTCCTTTGCAGGTGTAAATCTATGGTCCTATGATTTGGGTGACTCTTGATGTCCTAGCCCATTGTCTTACTTGTGTTAGTGTACTAGAGGAAGATGTGACCTGTGGTGATGCTCCCATATGGACAGAACCCAAAGCAAATGGGTTGAAGTATATGGTTCAGGAAGAAACAAGAGAGCTCAAATGCTTGTGGAATAGCACAGTGTGGAGTGGGGGGCTTTCGAGCTATCTCTCAAGCATGTATTGGGATTTCTCTAGATCATATGATCAGTGAAACTCCTTAGAGAGCCTCCTTCTATAATTCTCTGAGTATTAACATCAATCAATTTTTGCCAAACTCCTGGAGGTCGATGACTATTGGTGTTTTTTGCCTTTCTTTCTATCCCCAGTCAGCAAACCTTTGTTAAGCACCTGCTGCAGCGGAAGGCCCTGAAGGAAATAGTGTCTGCCCTCCAAAAGCTTGTATTCTATGGATGAGGGGAGTGATATTCACAGGTCAGTAAATACAAACTATATAAATTGTCAGTATCATGACATTTGGGGAAGCTGGTTATGGGGACAGGCATTAGTAACATGGCACGTGGGAAAGGTCTAGGGGTCAGAAGTAGTGCTTGGAGTGCTCTTTAAAGGAAGTCAGGGCTCTTATGAGGGACATTTGGGGAGGTAAAACACTTTAGCCACAGGGCACAGCCAGTTTCAAAGGCAAATAGAAATAGGAAGACATATACTCACCCATGGTATTTGTTGGTGTCATAGTGGATTCTGTAAAAAAAAAATTCCAAATAGAGGAAAGATTCTCTAGAAGTTCTATAAGTACTCTACAGATGATCCTTTTTGTGGATGCTATTCTATTGATAATATCATTCCTACATCCCTTTAGGGACTCCTCCTTCAATGCCACTATCCTCAAGAAGACTTGGGTCTAAACAAGTCTACTTGGGGAAAAAAAGAAACAAATGAATGAAAAATACCTATTGCTTCCTTTAATACATACAGTTGAATGGGTAACTTATCAAGTTTCTTATACTGAATCAAAACAGGTCTTACTGAGCCACAGTGAGCTAGACCCTTCATGGAAAGGAGGTGGAAGGCAGGTTGAATTCTATCTTGCTAATTGTGCTTTGTGTTCAGAGATCCTTGACTGCTCATGGCTGCAAAATCCATCTTTTAAATGACAAGATTCTGTTGAAGTTCTTTGTGGCTCTAGATAATGGACAACTAGCATGGCTAGAGAATCAAAATTCCAGCTGACTGAGAGACCAGTGGAGAGAGTGTTCAGCAGCAAGAATGGGGATGGACAGATGAGCAGAACAATTGCAGGTTTGGGATTTCAGAAATATTCAAAGACTCAGAAAAGACTTTGGCTTCCTGACCTAAAACTCTCCTTCCTGGCCACCACATCACTGGATTTGTTGATTTCTCCATTAGAATGGCAGCTCCTTGAGGACAGGGATGATCTTGCTTATTTGTATTTATTATTGTATTGTATTATGTCTTTAGCACCTAGCTCAGAACTTGATACAGCCTAACTCAAAGATTTACACACAGTATGCACTTGATAAATGCATTTTCATTCATTCATTCATTCATTCATTTGTTCATTCATTCATTCATGTGCATTGGCTCTATTCTCTGGAATTACTTTATCTGAAGAAGAAAAGACTCAGCAGCATACATGACCACTATCTTCAGGAATCCAAAGAAATACCACTGGGAAAGGCCTTGGATTTGTTCTGCTTGACCCTAGAGGCCAGACTGGGGGAAAATGCGAGGCCAAGAGGCAAACTACCTAAACATTAAAATATCCCAAGGGGGAATGGGCTGGCTCAAAAGGGAGTACAATCTCTCTCCCTCAAGAACTGTAAGTACAGTGTTGCATGAATGTTTGTTGGGGAGCTTTTGGAAGCAGAATTTTGGTTCAATTTAGTTTGGAATTACTGGTCTCCAAAGTCTCTTCCTCCTCTGACACTTGAGGATTCTTCTGCAAAGGGTCTTTTGGAAACCATCTGGCCCAGATTCATAGAGTATGATAAGGCAAGAGAAGACTGACTTCTCCACCAATCAGAGGAAAGTAAATCCTCATGTGAAAAATCACATATACCCTCAAGGGTAGGATTTGAGGTCACACAGTAGAGCAAAAGCAGAATTTTTTCCTTTGCTTACAATTTTACTATCATTTTCCTAGTACACTCTGGGAATCTTGAATTTCTAGGAGATGTATCTGGTGCACGTGTCTGCATGTGGTGTGTGTGTGTGCTCATGTATGTGTTTCTGTGTATCTGGGTGTGTGCATATTTGTGTTTGTGTGTGGGGTGTGTGTGTGTGTGTGTGTGTATGTATGTACGTGTGTGTGCTTGCATTTAAATCTTCTCTGCATCCTTAACATTTGCCCCTTTGCTGAGCATCAGGGCATAGCATCAATATCTGGGAAGCAGGAAGAAGGGGCAAAGAGAGCTTCTGCTCTCCCAGAGCGTGGCTGTTTCCTTTCTGGAAAGATAGAAACAAAAATCATTTCAACCTGGGAGTGTGCATTGGCAACTCTTTTGGTGTCAGCTCATTGACTTGGGTCAGGGAAGAGAGGAGAGCTTGGCTGAGGAAAATGAGTGGCTAGTAGCAGGAACGAACAGTCCTGTCTTCTGGCAGGGAATCTGTGGGGGCTCTCTTCCAAACTTCCCCTCCTTCCCCTCCCCCTGCCAAGGCTGGTCCAGCTGCCAAGCCTGGGGAATGCAGGAAGTTCTGGGTCAGGGTGACCTGAGTGACTGGTGCCAGATGTAATAGGGCCTGGAGTTTCTCCAGGGTCACATGGATGATGGACTGAGAGGAGGCAGAAGCTGCTCCCGTGCTGACAGGATATTCTGGACCCCATTTCTCATCCTTGGGTTATGGAAGGGGGGTTCTGCCTTGGGCTGCAGAGGAGAACAGGGTAGCCCCTGGCCTTTTGCTTGGCCCTCACCCAAATTTTCCCCCTTCAGGAATCAGGAGGCAGAGCCTCAAGCCTAACTGAGGACTCTGGGGAAGGTTTTTGTTTTGTTTTGTGGACTGACTTAAATATTTTCTGGCCTGAGTGGGGAGGAGGCAGATTTTAGTTCTCAGGATTACTGGGCCTTGCAGCTTGAAGAAAACATAGACCTTTACAGAATGATGGAGATTGGTCTAGGGCCATCTGGAGACATCAGTTCCCCCTTTTTCATCCTTCCCCCTTTTCTCCTCCTCCTCCTCCACACACACACACACACACACACACACACACACAAACACACACACACACACACGTGCGAACACACATAAATTACTATACATGTATCAATGTTCACATACCTCTTTTATTTTTTCTTGATAGCACTTTATTTTTTCCCAATTACATGTCAGGACAATTTTTAGCATCCATTTTGACAAGATTGTGAGTTCCAAATGTCTCTCCTTCCCTCCTTCCTCTAAAATGGCAGCTGTCTGGTAGAGGTCATGCATGTGCTATCATGTACAACATTTCCAGATTTGTCACACTTGCCCCACACACCTCTTTCCCACAAAGGCAGTTTGTTATTTTCAATGAAAAGGTTTCTTAGCCTAGGTGTTAAGATTTAGGTGGGAGCCAAAATGGAGAGAAGCAAGGAGGAAGAGGGTAAGAGGTAAATCTTCCTGGTCTATGTGGGCAATAGCCAGACCAGGTCTGGCCAACAGAATTCAAGAAACCAGTATTCTCCTTTTTTCTCCTTGACAAAAATCTCCTTTTCATTCCGGGTCATGATACGTTGTTACATAAGACCACGGATTCATAACATCCTAGATTTAGGACTGAAATGGACCTTGCGGGCAATGAGGACAGGCTCCTGATTTACAAAGGAAGAAACTGGGGCAAAGAGAGAAGAAAAGATTTGCCTAGGGTCATTGCCAGCCCTGCTCCTCATTCTGAAGATTTCTCCACTTCTTTGCCAGCAGCCACTGCCTGAGAGAGATGCCTTCACTCTGAGTTCCATTCTCTTGATTGGTGAGTCCCTGCCCCTGATCATCATTTCATAAGGTTCTTGAGACATGCTTAATTCAAGGAATGTTTTCTTCCCCCAATTAGAATGTAAGCTCCTTGAAATTAGGGCAATGGCTTATTTGCATTTGTATCTGTAGGACCCAGCACACAGCCCAGTGTCTGGTAAATAGTAAACTCTTTTTTTTTTTTTAAAGCAATTGGGGTTAAGTAACTTGCTCAGAGTTACATGGCCAGTCATTATTTGTGTGTGGGTGCTCATTTTCTGAGGCCGGATCCCATCCTGGGTCCGGCGCTCTTACTGTGCCATCCAGCCACCCCCAATAGTAGACTCTTAATAAATGTTCTATCTATCTACCTATTTATGTATCTGTCTGTAATGAGATTCCAACTAAGGGCTTCCAAAGCCCAGGTTCTATGGCCTTTCCATATTATGCTATGCTTTCTCAATAATACCTTGGGACATTTAGCCTGTAAGAGAAAAGACTTAGGAGAGGATAAAGGAGCATTTAGAGCCATGTCACGAAGAAGAAGGCCTTAGAGAATGGACCTAGGACCAGTTTCTGGGAGTTAAAATGATATAGAATTAAGGTTAATGTTAGCAAAAACTTCCCCTGCCATGAGAACTGGAATGGCTTGGGGGTCTCAGGAAGTGATATGTTTCTTGTCCTTGAAGCTCTGCAAGCCAAAGTTCATTGTTTTTTGGGAATAAAGACTCCTTAAGGGCACAGACCATGTCATCTGGGCTTTATATCCTCAGTGTCCGGCACAGTGCCTGGAACACAGAAGGGACTTAGTAAACGTTTCTTCATTAATTGTTTCGGCATGGCTTGGTCTAGATGGTCTAAACTTTCCCTCCAATTCTGAGTTTCTGGGATGTTGTATGTATTTCCACACTTGTCAGTTTCCACAAGGGAAGTTGAGGGAGTGATCCAGAAGGATTTCATGTCATCTTTTTCTCAGCCTAGAAGAATTTCTGTAGCTCCCTATTCTGACCTCTGGCCCAGTGGTGAAGTTGTCCCAGAAAGAACAATATTTACCCCACTGATTTATCATCCCCTCCCTGTGACTTGTCGTGAGGAACAAGAGTGAGGGGATCCACCACATGCCCCATAAGGCTGGAGACTAAAGTGGAAACAGCTGAGAAAAAAAAGAGGCCAAGAAAAACCAAGGCCCAGCTGGGAGACATTAGGCCAGTTAAGCAGGCTGACCATAGTCTTGAAAGGAGGTCAGACCCCTTAATGACAGTGCCATAGTGAGGAAGAAGGATCTTGGTTAAAGAAATATACCTTCCAAGGAAAGAAAAAGAGGAAGGAAGGCACAAAAGGAGTATCCACAATCCTGTCCACATTTGACATCAGGTTTGGAGTGAACCCCTTGCTATAATCTTTTCCTGCTTTCCCTTTGGAGTCTCAAATCTTTTGACTAAGTTGAAGCAGGGATAACTGGGGTGTGTCTGGGAATTTGGAGGAGAAGCTTGTTTGGTAAGGAAAAAGAAATCCTTGACTATACCTCAGGTCTGTGGTGAGTGGGTACAAGTAGTAAATAGAACACTAATTATTCTGTAGATTTCTCTGTCGGTCAGGACTTTCCAGTGGCTGTGGTTGGCCATCAATGATAAAGTCCAGGAGAGGGCATGGGTGGCCTTAGTAGCCAACCATACTTGGCTGACTAGAGCATATTGCTATTCTGGGCTTAGACTCCTGGGGGTGGAAGGAATTTTAGACAACATCTAATCATAGGCTCATAGACACAGAGATGGAAGGAACCACAGAGGCCATCTGGTAACGCACCCTCCTTCTAGAGAGGCAGAAGTTAAGATCAAGGAAAATAAAAATCACATAGGTAGTCAGCCACAAGGACAGGATTGGAACATAGGTACTCTGGCTTGAAAGGAAGCAATGTAATCATTCACCATATGAAGAAACTGAATTTCAGAGAGGCGTGACCTAAATCACAAAGGTAGCTAGTGCAAAACAGGGACTAGAACAAAGATACACCATATATATATATATATATATATATATATATATATATATATATATAAATTTTAATATTTTTTCCAGTTACATATAAAGATACTTTTTAACATTCATATTTTTTTTTTAATTTGAGCTCTAAATTTTCTCTCCCCTTCTCCCCATTCCCCTCACTGAGAAGGTAAGCAATTTGATATAGACTATATATATGCAATCATGTAAAACAAATTTCCATTTTGGTCATATTGTGAAAGAAAAAACAGACCAAAAGGAAAAAAAAAACATTTAAAAATTTTTAAAAAGTATGCTTTGATTTGCATTCAGACTCCATAAGCAGTCCTTTGGAATTGTCTTGTATCATTGTGTTTCCGAGAATAGCCAAGGTATTCACAGTTCATCATACAATATTGATGGTACCATGTAAAATTCTTTCCTGGTTCATCTCACTTCACTTTGCATCAGTTCATATAACAGGTTTTCCAGGTTTTTCTGAAGTCTGCCCCTCCATTATTTCTTAAGGGACAGTCATATTCCATCACAATAATATACCACAACTTGTTTAGTCATTCATTAATTAATAGGTGTCCCCTTAGTTTCCACTTTTTACGACCATAAACAGAGATATCATAAATATTTTTGTGCAAATAAGTCTCTCTCCCCTTTTTTTATAAATCTCTTTAGGATACAGACCTAGTAGTGGTATTGCTTGATCAAAGGGTATAAACATTTTTATAGCCCTTTGGGCATAGTTCCAAATTGCTTTCCAGAATGATTGGACCAGTTTATGACTCCACCAATGATGCTTCAGTGTCCCAATATTCTCACATCCCCTCCAACATTTGTCATTTTTCTTTTCTCTCATATTAGTCAATCTGATAGGTGTGGGGTGGTTCCTCAGAATTGTTTGAATTTGCACTTCTTTAATCATTAGAGATTTAGAGCATTTTCTTCCATCTTTGTTCAGGACTCTTCCAACTCTTCCATGGTACTTTTTGTATCTTCTTATCTTAAAGACACAGCACTCTTTGCACAAATGTGTGTGCATGTGCATGTGCGTGTGCATGTGAGTGTACATACAAGCCTGCACTCACGTATGGTAGTAATGGGGGAACCAAGACCCCAGTCAGTGATTCTGAACTTCTTGTCAGTGTAGGCCCTCTTTATCATTAGCTTCTTGAGAAAAGTAAGATGTGCCAATAGACATCAATACCCCTAAAACCATTTATAACTGTTATCAGCACAGGTGAGGAAAGGTAAAGCAGGATATGTTAGGGCCTCCATACATTTTTAAAGCAGATGATTAAAGTATTGTGAATGTCACCTCCTCTGCTGAAATTTGGAGTTTTATGGAATAAAGATACACCCACTAAAGATGCCATAACCGAATACAAGGCAATGGAGGAGAATGCTGGCAGTTGCCTAGAAGGTGGTGCATACATTGTGTGTTGGAGGAAAGGAGGGTTGTGGAGAGGAACAATTACATCCCAAGCATGGGAGATAACTGAGATGAAGGCATAGGTGAGGGAGAGTTATGTGTGAGGAACACAGAAAAACGGTGTTTGTCAAAACTGTGAAATCTGGAAAATAAGTGGTGAATAATGAGACCAGAAAGATAGGATGTGGTCAAGTTATGGTGGGCTTTAAAAGCAGAAGAGTTTATATTGTACCCCAGAGGCAATAGGAAGCCACTGGAATTGATTAAGTAGGGGAATGACAGGATCAGATCAGGTCTCCTCTTAAGGAAAGCAGCTTTGGCAGCCATGGAGAGGATGTATTGGAGTGAAAAAGACAAGGTCATGGAGACCAATTAGGAGATTATTCTATGCAGGTGAGTGGTGATTAGGACTTTGATTAAATTGTTGGCCATGTTAGAGGGCTAAGAGACCATAATTGAGAGATTTATGGAGGTAGAAACTACAAGCTATTCTAAACCACTGGACATGAGTAGGAGGGAGATTGAGGAGCCAAGTATTATATTGGCCTGAGGAATCTAAAAGACTAGAAAGATGGTGTCACACTTGGGAGAAATCAGCATGGTTGGCAGAGGGCGAGGTTAGGTGGGTGCATGAAGAGTTCAGTTTTGCCTGTGTTGAGTTGAAAATGCTTCTAGGACATCCAGATTGAAAAGTCCAAGTGATTGGTGGTGTGGTACTGGACTGGGTATCGGGAGAAAGACTCAGGCTTGATATGGAGCTCTAGGAGGTTTTTCCATAGATATGGTCATTAAGCCTATGGAAACTGATGAATTCACTCAAAGTACATTGTTTGGTCATGTCCAACTTTTCTTTTTCTTGGCAAAGCTACTGGAGTAGCTTTGCCATTTCACTGGGATTGAGGCAAACAGATGTTGCATGACTTGTCCAGGATCATGCATCTAATAAGTGTCTGAGGCTATATTTGAACTCAGGTCTTCCTAACTCCAGACCTAGTACTCTATCAACTGAGTCTCCTAGATGTCTCAAAAAGAGTTCAGGAAAGACCAGTGGGAAACATCCATAGTTATGGGGCATGATGTAGATGATGAGCCAATGAAAGAAACTGAAAAGGGCCAGTCACTGACGTCGGATGAGAACAGAAGTGAGCAATATCACTATCATCCAGAAAGGAGGGAGGATGCAAGAGGAGAAAATCATCCACAGTAATCAACAGCTTCAGACAGTGCTGAAAACTAAGGTAAGAGAGAAACGAGAATCAAATTGCCAGTTTAAGGTTCATTGGTGAGTTTGCCAAAATCAGTTTCAGATTTGTGATCAATGATCATTGTTCCAATGCATTATAGAGAGCACTTCTTGGCACTTAAAGGTTGATCTTAGCAAAGATCCCCTTGAACTTTTTCTGTGATTCTTCCTATTAAATTTATTATTCCTCATATAGCTCATCTGGGACTTTGATGTTAAATTCCAAATGTGTTGATTTCAACGTCCTCAGTAGCAAAAATGAAATTTTATGGCAATAAGAGAAGAAAAATAAGTAGAAGGAATAAGGACTCTCAACGAGGAAACAAAACTATCATTCTTTGCCAACGATATGATTTGCTTAGAGAACCCTATAGGGTCAACTAAAAAAAACTAGTTAAAATTTACAAATTTAGCAAAGTTGCAGGATATAAAATAAACCCATATATATCATCAGCATTTCTATATGTTACCAAGAAAACCCAGAAGGAAGAGATAGAAAGAGAAAATCCATTTAGAATAACTGTAGCCAATATAAACAAAATTAGGAATCTGCTTGCCAAGGCACACACAGGAACTATATGTGCACAATTACAAAACACTTTTCACACAAAAACACAATGAAACAATTGGAGAAATATTATTTGTTCATGACAAGCAAACCAATATAATAAAATGACAATCCTATCTAAATTAATTACTTATCCAGTATCATGACAATCAAAGAATCATTTTTTTTTAAGAACTGAAAGAATAACAACACAAGTTATTAAGAGGGACAAGAGTTCAAGAACACGGAGGTAAATCAATATAAAAGAAAAGTGAAGGAGGCAGCCTAGCAGTACCAGATTTCATACTATACTACAAAGGAGTAATACTACAATATACTACAATTTCATACTATACGACATTCCAAACAATCGGCTACTAGATAAGAACTGAATCGTGTACAATATTTTAGGCACACAACATAAAGAATTTCATAATGAGACTAACCTAGTGTTTTATAAACCGTGAGATCCAAGCAATGGAGCCAAGACCTTTCTGTTTAATGAAAACTATTGGTGAAACTGGAAAACAGTTTGGCAGAAACTAGGCACAGAGCAACATCTCATAGCAAGTTCCAAGATAGGCTTAAAAAGGGTACATGATTTAGACATAAAAGAAAATATGCTAAACAAATTAAGGGAGAACAGGGGGAAATTATTTGTCAGGTCTATTGATAAAGAAAGAGGTCATGACTAAATAAAAAATAGAAAAGATTGTGGCAAGTAAGATGAATAATTTTGATTACTTTAATTTCAATCCCCACCCTCCCCCGAAACAATATAGTCAAAATTAGAAGGAAATGAGGAAACTGGAGGAAAAAATGGTTATAGCAAGTGCCATTCTGCAACTGATAAATGGTCAAAGATATTAACAGTTAAGAAAAAATCCAAGTTATCAATAATAATACAACAAAATATTCTAAATCACTAATAATTAGGGAAATGCAAATTAAAATACATAGGTGGTAGAGTGGAGAGAATGCCAGGTCTGCAGTCAGTGAAAGTCATCTTCTTGAGTTGAAATCTGTCCTCAGATACTTCCTAACTTGGTGACTCTGGCCAAGTCACTTAACCTTATATAACTTCAGTATCCTCATCTACAAAATGAACTGGAGAAGGAAATGGAAAACACTCCAGTATTTTTATCAAGAAAACCCCAAATGGGGCCGTCAAGAGTTGGTCATGGCATTTCCACGTGAGGATTAATACCTCAGAAATCTGCAAACACAACAAATTGGGACGTAATTTATTGTTTCATTGATTATCCAAAAAAAGTGATGGAAAAAACAAAATGAAGAAAATACCAATTGGCTATGGCCATCTTTACAGATCGAGTTCATTTCTCCTCTCTTTGTTTTCCTCTACTTTTATTTTGAATACTCTCACGATGACTTTGATTGGTTGAGCCTTGCTCCAAGCTTACGCACACACACATATACATATATATTTATAGCCTACTATATCTATAACATCATCTAATGCACATGGATATATGCATGTGTATATGTTTATATGTGTGTATGTATATACATACGTTACATATAGATGTATTTATACAGGCATATACATACATATGCATACGTATACATATACTTACACATATCCATATGCATACACACACACAAACTTGGAGCAAGGCCCAGGTACTCAAAATCACCCTGAGAGTGTTAAAGCTATGTGTGAATATGAGTGTGTGTGTACATACATACATTTTTTTATCCCTCCACTGTTTCTCACTTTTTAAAATGAAGTGACATTGCATATGATTTTTTCTCATCCTTCTATCTAAAAATTTCCAAAGGAGTTATAGCTGTCGGTATGCATGTGTGTATATATATATGATTATATATGTGCATATATATGAGACATACTTGTGTATATATACATGTGATAAATGTTAGTGTGTATACATATATAAAACATCACATGCATATGAACAACTCTAAAAATCTTTATAAAATTAGACATGATATATATTTAATATATGATAGCTGATATTGAATGTGTATACATATATTTGCCCATAATATTTCTCCAATATTATGTGTAAGCTCCTTGATAGGGACTGTTTTTATTTTGGTCCTTTTGTTTCCAGCATCCAGCCCAGAGCCCGGTGCAGGGTAAATACTGAATATGTGCTTGTTCCTTGATCTGTGGCTGTATTTTCATGTGGCACTGTCCTCAACTTTCCTATCTTTCCTCTTGGCAAGAAGATCAAGAATCTTTTGACTGAAGGAGTTCCAAGCTGCCTTTTGGATTTCTTGTTATCCAATTCATTTATATCATTTAAGAATTTTTAGTTGATGTTCTCATTTTGTTGTTGTTTTCAATAATGTGTTCAAACAGGTGGGGTTGGAGTTATTTTAATATCATGCTTTTTCTCATCTTTATATTCTTCCAGGTTTTGTAATAATTTCTCATATTTTTTGAAGGTAGCGATGTGACTAATAATAATTGTAGCTAGCATTTAAAGAATGCTTTAAAGTTCGTGAAGCACTCCATAAACATCACAATATTTTATCCTCATAGCAATCCTGAGAGATAAGTACTACTATTATCCTCATTTCATAATCAAGGAAACTGATGTAAACAAGCATTAAATGACTGGCCCAGAGTCACAGAGCTACTAGTTGTCTGAGGTGGGATTTGAACACAAGTCTTCCTGACTCAAGGTTCAGCACTCAGTCCAGTGTGCAACCTCGCTTCCTCATTCTTCTCACTATTCACAGACCATTACTTTGAGAATGACTCTTACATCAGTAATGAGTTAGAGCGTTAGATCTCCGGGTCAGCAACATGGAACTGGGACCTAAGAGGTGAAGGAGTTCAGCATCATCATTTTATAGCTTAGGAAGCTTAGGCATAGCGAGGTTATGACTTGTCCAAGTTTCCCTAGGCAGTAAGTGATAGAGCTGAGGTTGGAACTCAAGTCGTTTTATCCTAAGTTCAGTCCTCTTTCCATTGTATCTTTCTGCATGCTATTTCTTTTTAAATCTGTAAAGGTTCATTTTGTTTCAGTGTAAGAGACAATTTCCTGTCAATTTTGTGCTCAATAATGCTTTTTAATGGATTGATCATTGGCTGAAGTAGGTGTTATTCTTTTTGAACTTAAAGAACAGAATCAAGAAAAACTGGAAAATGCCAAGAAGCCAATTTGGACTAAATTTCAGGAAAATAGACTTCTCAGCATTCATCAGAGGAATGGGCTGCCTGGGGAGGAGATAGGTTTTCTTTTCCTAGTGATGTTGAAGGATATAACACCAGAGGTTTTGAACTTAATATATGACCTGGGGCATAGTAGATACTTATCAATGATAGCTGATTGATGACAAGGAATACTTGTTTAGGTAGAGGTTGAACAATATGGCCTCTGGGATTTTTTCCATTTCTGAGCTGCTGTGATCTGGTCCTCTTTGGGGCTTTCTGTTAGGTAATAGAATGTTGTTCCCAGTTTATTAGTGAGGTATTTTCTTATAAAGGTTAACCACATGTGCAACGTTAACTTGGAGGTTCCTCTTGGTTTTGAAGTGATGGATGTCTTCCTTCCCACATAGGTGATGTGAAATAATTAACTAAATGGAAACTAGATGAAAATCCAAAATGACAAATCAATAAGGATTAAAGACAAATTGAGTGCTTTTACTGTTACTGTTACTGGGAAACTTCAGGGGATGAATAGATTTTTCTCTTCAAAAGGTGATAAGGCACAGTCACCAGTCTTGCTAACAGACATATCTGGTCACAAGGACCATTTCTTAGCCTAAATAATCCTATTTTTGGTAGGGGCAAAACTAGCCTTTCCTGTTACAAGAGATCTCTCTTCTGCTTCCTCCCACCCATGTACTGTGCTCTTCCTCTTTTTAATGGAACTCCTCTTGAGCTATACTTCTACTGTCTATTCTAGAAACCCAGTTCCAGGACTACAGCTGAAGTAGTACCTGCTGTGTAATAGGCATTGTGCTAGCTTCTGAGATACGAAGCTGGGAGGGGAGAGAGAAAGAGAGAGAGAGAGGGAGAGAGAGGGATGGAGAGAGAATTCCAACTTTTCAATCTACTGAGCAATACTTTAATTGCTCATGACTTTCTTCCAGTGACATTAAACGTGGGCTAGTAAGCAATCAAATATGCTTAATAGAGTTCCTGAGTCTCTGTTCAGAACCCTGGTAGGTGATGAATGGGAAGGAAATTTTAATTTGCTTTAATCTCTCAGAGGTGAATATCAGGAGTTTTTACACACAATATTGAATGATTTCCTACTGGATTAAATCACACAGAGTACATAAAATGCCAGTTTTATTGAAACACCCATGATTTATGAATGTCCCTTTCTTGGTTTCACCTTAAAAATAGGTCTAGTGAGCTGACCCTGCACATGAGATTGAGAGATGGGAGGGACCTAAAAGAAGTCACCTAGTTCAACCTCCTTACTTTTCAAATGAGAAAACAGGGGCCCAGAGAGAAAATGACTAGCCTATAGTTCTATGAATATTAAGTAGGGAAAGGATTTATTACCTCAGTTTTCATATGAATCTTCTTGCCCATCATTTGTCCTCCTCTTTTACTTAGTCTCAATTACTTAACACAAAGTGCCATTTACATATCTTAACAAGCAAGGAGAGATTCTACATGAGTGGATTTCTTGGAAAATGATGCTTATTCCATAAATGGAAATGCAGTTTTTTTCAATGATTTTAAGACATTATTTCTAAATAGAATCATGTTTTTCTCTGCCTTATTAAACAGAGTATAATGAATGTAGCTTAATCTTTTCAGGTTGATTCAAGATCAACACTAATGAATATCCATCACTGTGTTGTCCTGAGATGCTTTGGTGGGCTATTGTGATTTACAGATGTATTTTCCTCTGCCCTGTATAGAAAACAGCTCCTATTGCAAAACTGCCTTACAATTTACAAGACTGTTTGCTCACAGTCAATCCATTGAGTAGTAAATAAAATAAGTGCCATTTCCAGTTTCCAGGTGAAAAAACTTAGGGTCAGATAAGAGAAGTGATTTTCTGACAGTCCCAAAGTCCAGGCCGATCAGGCTTCCAAGGTCAGTCTTCAGACTGTAACTTGTGGTGTACTGTACAGGATAGCTATGTGATAACATCTCTCCAGATTTTCCCCAGCCTCTGTTTTTTATTTTTCCCCCTACTTTCTCATTTTTTGTCATCCATAACCTGTTATGTCACTATCCTCCTAATCAACCAATCAGCAATCATTTATTAATGTTGCTCTTTTTCAGGGGTAAAACAGAAGATGCGATACAAAGCTAGAAAGAAAACAACTGCCACTTAAGGGCCATTTATTCCATTCACACATGAATGGCTACACAATTCTTTTTAGCCAATGTTTCATCGGAGGCAATATTATGGAGGGGATGAGGAAGTACCTCATGTGGGAGAAAGCCCCTGAGCTGAGCCTGGAAAATTACCTAAAGATTCAGAGGTGGAGAAGAGGAGGAAGTGTGTCCCTGAGAGGGGACACAGCCTGTACATAGGTAGAGGAAGAACAAGAAAGCCAGCTGGGCAGGAATGAAGAATGGATGAAAGGAAAAGCAGGACAAAGCAGATTGTAAAGGACTTGAAATGCCAATTGTTTTACTATCTATTTATATAATCCTGGAGGTAACAGAAAGTCACTGGAGTTCACTAAGCACAGAGTGTTTGGGGGCATTCATTTTGGCAGCTATGTGTGAGTACGGGAAGAAATAATTAAAGATCATCCCAATCAGAGAGCACATGGCTGCTTTTCAGGGGATCCATGAACTTTGCTGAGGAAAAGAAATACAGTTTTGTTCCAATGTAACTTTTTTTTTTTGTATAAGACCATGTATTTCACTTTGTGAATTGAAAAAATATTTTGAGAAGGGTTCTGTAAATCTTCACCAGACTCCCAAAGAGTTCCATGACACAAAAAGTTGAAATTAAGTACCCATGATCCTAAGCTTTCATTTTAGAAGATCTTTCTAGTTCCCTTACATCCCTCAATACACTGGAATGCTAATTCAGTGATACCTGACTTCTCACTCTTCCTTGCACACAACACTCACTATCAACTCCTGCATTTTTTTCTGGTTATCCCAGATGCCTAGAATGTTCTTTCTTCTCATCTCAGCCTCCTGGATTCCCTGACTTCCTTCAAGTCTTAACTAAAGCAAGAAGCCTTGCCAAGGCATCCGTAATCTTTCTGCTTCCCCTCTGACATTTTTTTCCAATTTATCGTGCCTATATTTTGTTGGTATACAATTGTTTGATTGTGACTTCTCCATTAGACTGTAAACTCATTTAGGGCAGTGAAAGTCCTTGGCTTTTCTATTTTATATCCCCAGTGATTAACACAGTTTCTGATATTTAGTAGGCATCTAATAAATGCTTATTGACTGGCTGATTAATGATGAGGAAACCCAGAGAAGAGAGACACCTTACTTTGATCCCAGATCTCCTTTCAAATCTCTTTCTCCTGCTAAACCTTGCTGTATTTCCTTTTTATAATCCAACTTATTGCTTTCCACCTTTGCATAACACTTGTTCAAGACATATTTATTGAATCAATGAATGAAATTTTCACCCAACTGTTTGGGTGAGTATCTGGGGTAGCTCTGTCTATCCTGTCAGGTAGGGAACATGGACAATTGGCTTATGATTGCTTTTCACTTTTGAGATTACCTGGTCTAGCTCCTGGATTAATAATGTATTACTGAACTTCAAAATGAATAAATTTGCAGGCAAAGTTTTGCCCTGTATGACTCAATACTCACCATCTGTTGCATCTGAAGCTCCATTTTTCAGTTATTACCTAACTTTCTCCCAATAATGATTGCTGCTTGTTAAGAGAAATGGGGCTAAGGAGAGGAATTAACCAGATACTTTTAGAAGATATTTGTTCCTTGATTGCTCTTATAAGAGGTGGGGCTTTATGGAATGGCAGGACCACCAATTTCCTGGAGAAAGCCCCATGTGTTTCTCTATTTGCCTGAGGTATTATGTTGTATACCACAAAAGTCCTGGAATTAGGGTACAAAAACCTGGTTTTCAGTTCCAACCTTTCCATTCCTGATCTGTGTCACCTTGGACAAGTCACTCTGTGGACTTCAGCTCCTAACCTGCCAAATGACATAAAGCACTGACCCTATGACTTGCAGTGTTACTCTGAAGAAAGTAGTCTCTTCCATAAATGTGAAGTAATCACTATGCTGCAGGGCTTTTTTAAGGCTTAGTGACTACAAACTAATCTGAAAACCCCCAGAAGGAAGCTAGGCAGGGACATTGTGCAAAAAGCCAGTCCTAGGGCCTGAAAAGAATTAGTGAAATCTTAAAATAGAAAAAAAAGAGGGAGAGAGAGGAAGAAAGAGGGAGAGAGAGGGAAAAGAGAGATAGACAGAAAAGAGAGACTGAGGCAGGGAGAGGGAGAGACAGAGAGACAATATGAATACCAGAGTATCAAAATAGAATCTTATAAAAATCAAATCTACATTCCCAGATTCTTCAGGACACATATTCCACATTAAATGAGAGGTGAGGTATTACAAATTTTACAGATGTAGAAATGATTTTGCGTGTAAGTGATCAGTTTTGAACAATGTTTCTACTAAAGTAAGAGGTACTCAGTCTGCATCATCTGTAAGCTCATTTAAAAAATTCCACCACCACCACCGCCACCACCACCACCACACCATTTTAGTGTCCATCTGGGCAAACCCAGAAAAGCATGAAACTGTTTGAATTTGAGAGTGGAAGTTCATTGTGGACAGGAAATTTTCACTGATCATACCCCATTTGTAGCTTTCAGTGAATTACTTTTGTCTAACTCATCTAAGATCTGCTACCATTTGGAAAAGAAGTTGTTGACTTTACTCCTGCTTGAACATCACTGTACGTTATGTTAAAAAAAACATTAAAATTGAATTAAAAGTTCCCTCATTTATAGTCTATTTCTCACAGTATTCAAAGATTCCCCTTCTAATCATACTGTGGGGGATTTTTGCTCCCTCTAAGATGATGGCCTGGGTTAGCATGCTAAAAGAGGTGATATCTATAGAATGCTTCCTGCCCACCTGGGGAATGGGAGAGACTGGGGTTCTCCTTCTCAATGTTGATCAGCTTTGGGCACCTCCTTGTCTTTGACCATTTTGATTCCATGATCCCTTATCTGAGGAATTTTTTTTAAACCATCAAGTAATGTTTTAGTAGTGGTTGCTGGGTAATTTGGAGATGTGATGATCACCTTTAGATATTGGGACTGAAACCCAAGAGTATACTGTTACAAGAAAAGCCAATTTCATTAATAGTAACTGGCATTTGTGACAATAATGTGGCTTGCAGATGGCATTCTTTTTTGCTAATTTTTAATTATTTAACATTAATTTTCAGCATTCATTTTTATAAGATTTTGAGTTCTAAAATTTCCCCCCATCCACCAGATGACATACAATTTCATCTAGGCTATACGGACAATCACATTAAGCATGTTTCCACATTAGTCAAGTTGTAAAGAAGAATCAGAACAAAAGGGAAAAACCAAAAGAAAGGAAAACAGCAATAAGAGAAAATAGTCTGCTGTAATGGAAAAGCAAATTTAAAGATCTTCCCTGCCCCCAGCTTAAGTGCACCTGTAGCTTGTGGTGGGAGGCTTGTTTTTCAGGAAAGTCCACACCTTGATACTTTGTGATTGGGCAGTGGGTCAAGGAGGTTGTTACAATCTTTGAGCCAGGAGAAGGCTATATAAACTCTGATGAGGGGCTTTGCTTTGGGGCTCACTTTGAGAAGTGTTGTGTGATTTGATCAGATGAGACTCTGGGAAGCCGTTGTTGAGAGCCCCCCGGCTTTGAAAACCCAGATGTTGATGCTTCCCTCTCTGGTAACTGTGATTTGGTATTGATATAATGGTTGGACAGTTTGGAAGCCTGTCTGTTTGATCTGTAAGTTCTGTAACTCTGAAGTTTGGGGTGCTGACCTTCTCCCCCTGAACTAGGTAATGTATGTTTGTTTGATTAAAGTAAGCTTGTTAACCCAATTTTGAGTTGCTTTCCTTTACAAAAGCAGATCTAAGAACCTATATTGGCAGCTACCCTGGGGATGTTGGGGTGCTTGCCGCTACATCTGCTTCATTCTGCATTCAGACTTCATGGTTCTATCTCGTGATGTGGACAGTATTTTCTATCATGAATCCTTTGGAATTGTTTTAGATCGTTGCATTGCTGAGAATAGCTGTCTGTCAAAGTTGGTCATTGCATAATGTTGCTGTTACCGTATACACTTTTCTTCTGGTTCTGCTCACTTCACTCAGGATCAGCTCATGTAAGTCTTTCCAAGTGTTTTTTTCCCCCTGAAATCTGCCTGCCAATAGTACTCCATTACATCACATATCCCTGCTTGCTTTGTCATTCCTTAAATGGTGGGCATGTCCTCAATTTCCAATTCTTAACTACCACAAAAAGAACTGTTACAATTTTTTTTTTTAAATATGGGTCCTTTTCCCATTTTTGTTATTCCCTTGTGATATAGATCTACAAGTGGTATTGCTGAATCAAGGGGATACACAGTTTTATAGCCCTTTGGGCACAGTTCAAAATTGCTCTCCAGAGTGGTTAGATCAGTTCACAACTCCACAAATGATGCATTAGTGTTCCAATTTCCCCCCATCTTCTCTAACATTTATCATTTTCCTATTTTGTCACATTAACCAATCTGAGAGGTGTAATGTGGTAGCTCAGAGTTTTAATTTGCATTTCTCTAATCAATAGTAATTTAGAGTATTTTTTTCCCTAAGTCTATAGATAACTTCAATTTCTTACTCTGAAATCTGCTTCTTCATATCCTTTGACCATTTATCAATTGGAGGATGACATATTATTATAAATTTGAATCAGTTCTCTATGTATTTTAGAAAGAAGGTCTTTATCAGAGACATTGGTTGTAAAATTTGTTTTCTAGCTTTCTGCTTCTCTTCTTTTTTTTTTAGGGGGGGATGGCAAGTCAATTGGGGTTAAGTGACTTGCCCAAGGTCAAACAGCTAGTAAGTGTTAAGTCTCTGAGGCTGGATTTGATCTCAGGTCCTCCTGACTCCAGGGCTAGTGCTCTATACACTGTGCTGCCTAGCTGTCCCCTTCTTTTCTATTCTTGGTTGCCTTGGCTTTGTGCAAAACCTTTTTAATTTAATGTAATCAAAGTTATCCATTTTCTTTTCATAATGCTTCCTCTCTCTCTTTTTTTGTCATAAATTCTCCCATTCTCCATAAATCTGAACAGGTGAGCTATTCCTTGATCTGCTAATTTTCTTATAGTATCAGTCTTTATATCTGAATTTTGTACCCATTTTGATCTTATCTTGGTATATGGTGTAAGATGTTGGTCTATGCCTAGTTTCTGCCATACTATTTTCAAGTTTTCCCAGCAGTTTTTGCCAAATAGTGAGTTCTCATCTCAGAAGCTGGGGACTTTGGTTTTATCAAACAGTAGATTACTATAGTCATTGACTACTGAGTCTTGTGTACCTAAACTATTCCACTGATCTACCAATCTATTTCTTAGCCAGTACCAAGTAGTTTTGATAATTGCTGCTTTACAATACAGTTTCAAATCTGGTATGGCTAGGCCACCTTCCCTTTCATTTCTTTTCATGAATTCCCTTAATATTCTATAACTTTTGTTCTTCCAGATGGCGTTGTTTTTCCTAGCTGTATAAAATTTTTTGGGGGTAGTTTAATTGCTTTGGCATTGAATAAGAAATTATTTTAAGTAGAATTGTCATTTTTATGATATTAGATTGGCCTACCCATGAACAACTGATATTTTTCTAATTATTTAGATATGACTTAATTTTCATGCAGGATGTTTTGTAATTTTGTTCATATAGTTCCTGGGTTTGTCTTGGCAAATAGACTTCCCACTATATTTATATGGTCTAGTAATTTTAAATGGAATTTCTCTTTTGGTCTCTTGCTATTGGACTTTGTTAATAATATATAGAAATGTTGGTGATTTATGTGTTTATTTTATATGCTGCAACTTTGCTAAAGTTGTTAATTATTTCAAATAGTTTTTGAGTTGATTCTCTAGGATACTCTAACAGCATATCATTTGTAAAGTCTGATAGTTTTATTTCCTCATTGCTTATTGTAACTCTTTCAATTTCTTTTTCTTGTCTTACTGCTAAGCTTACATTTCTAGTATAATATTGAATAACAGTGGTGATAATGGATATATTTGTTTAACCCATGATCTTATTGGAAATTCTTCTAGTTTATCCCACTACATATAAAGCTTACCGCTGGTTTTAGATAGATGCTCCTTATAATTTTAAAGAAAACTCAATTTATTCCTGTGTTGTGTAGTGTTTTTAATAGGAATGAGTATTGGATTTTGTTAAAAAGCTTTTCCTGCTTCCATTGAGATAATCGTATGGTTTCCCTGAATTTTGTTATGGATATGGTCAATTATGCTGATTTTTTCCTAAAATTGAACCAGTCCTGCATTCTGGTATAAATCCCACCTGGCCATAGTGTATTATTATCCTCATGACAAGTTGTACTTTTTTGCTAATATTTTATTTAAATTTTTTAATCTGTATTCATTAGGGAAATTGGACTATGATTTTCCTTCTCTGTTTTGACTCTCCCTTGTTTAGGTACGAGCATGATAATTGTATCATAAAAAGAATTAGGTAGGACTCCTATTTTTTTTTTCAAATACTTTATATAGCATTGGAATTAATTGTTTTTTAAATGTTTGGTAGAATTCACTTGTAAATCCATCTGATCCTGGAGATTTTGTAGATGTCATTCTCATTTGAGCCTCTCAATAAACCTGTGAAGGAGAGCCTGCATGGATTATTTTACAGATGAGGAAATTGATGCTATTTAGTTGTTATTCTCTGGTCTTAAAAGCCCCAATACATCCTGATTTATTCAGAGGAACAACTTGTACCCCACAATACTCCTATTTAAAGATTTATGCCTGTCCACATCATCTGAGAAAATGCTCCCTAATTGATTAGAGGGAGGAAAACAAACACATATTAAGTGTCTACCATATGCCAGACTTTTGCAGGGTTGTAGGGTGAAGCAATTAACTCCTCCTAAGGCCTTCCTTTAGAGAGGACTCGGAACTTTGCAGATAACTCTCCATTTTCCATCAGCTGCTCTGCTTGGTTTCCACCCACAGAACATCATGTCCCCTGGTATCCTCACCCCCTTTTCAGGTTCTTTTTGTGTATTGTCTTCTCCCATTAGACTATAAATTCCCTGAAGTCAGGCACTGTCTTTCTTTTTCTTAATTATATCCCCAGAACTTAGCAAAGTGTCTGCCACATAGAAGACATTGATTTAAAAAAAACTGAATTTAATATAGACTTTTCATGTTATTTGTCTAGGATTTATCAATGAGCCACAGATGAGGGAATTGTACCTCTCTTGACATTTCTGTTTCCAATATGATGGTCTGTTTCTTCCTTTATATGTTGATCGCCAGGGCATCTGTGAACAGGTTTTGTGCCTGGCAGATTGGTGAATTTTCCAAATGTTTATTCTTTGATTCAAGACTAACTAGTTTCTGGCAGACTATGAAGAGTAAACAATCCATTAGTTAGATGGCAGAAGCTCCAACAGGGGCCCAATGTACTCATTGAGAGATTGCTGAAATTAGCCAGTTGATAGAATATGTATTTCAGTTATGAGGTGAGATGGTATCCCTCTAGATTTCTGGTAAAATAGAGTTTAATTTTTTCTTAATGAAAAATATTTCAAGCATGTTTAATGTTCAATTCTACTGTGTCACCACCCTATTGCAAAAAGATGTGGGGTTTCTTTTGCCTTTTTTTCTGGAAAAACCTCAATTTACTTTTGTTTGTTTTAGTTCTTGTTACTTGTGTCCCTGTGAGGTACAAAGTCTGATTTCAATTGGGCACTCTTATTTTGGATATTCCAGTATTATTGATATGTGACCACCACTGGGAAAGCATTGAAAAGTCGCATTCTCTGAAAAATAGTTAGATCTATCATAAGCAGAAGGAAATGGAATAAGCAGGTATTTTTTTCCAAACCAACATCTTAATAAATTATGGATTCCTTAAACATGCCTTCAACTCCTGCTTCCAGAAATGATTTCTCATGGTTTGAGGGACTCTTTATGTTTCTGTTGCATTGCTACACAATATAGCCTTATTGTGAATGGTGGAGTTTTCCCCATATAAATACTATACTTTATTAGTAACTAGTTCTTTCTCTGTAGTAAGTTCCCTACTTCGCTGATAATTGTTCTATCACCCTGACTCATGGATCTCACTTTCCAGCCTCTCCTTAAGCCATGCTGTTGAGGGCTTGGCATAGTGAGATGATGCTTCAGCTCCCTCCACTGTGCTGATGTCCTTTCTCTTAGGCAGCATGTGGATGTGCCCATGGCCACAAGCAGCCCCACTGGTACTGGGTCACTGCTTGGCTCCTGTTCTGCCAGCACTTTGTCCTGGCTTATGAAATGTGGTGCTCAATTTTCTGAACAATATGTCCTGGCTTCCACAGGCATAGAACATCTGGGGAATGTGTTCTGCCTTTGCAGCCAATCTGGAATGGCTTATCCAGTATAGTAGCCTGGATGGCCATGTTTTATTAGTGCTGGATGAGAGAGCTGACTGAGGAGGAGCTCAGTGAACACAAAGTACTTCTGACAGCCATATTGGATGGACAAAGGAGGACGGAGGTGGCCTGGACAGAGCCAAGGAGGAAGGTCTTATTATTGGGATCAATTTAATCCAGAAAACACTAGAAAGCACCACTCTTTTTGCATCTATGGTCTCTTCTCTTGTAGAATAGAAACTCCAGGAGGGCAGGAACTGTTTTATATGTGTCTTTGTATCCCCAGAGCCAATGAAAATGCCAGGCCCATAGCATATGCTGCCTAAACACTGGGAGAATGGAATTGACCTGGATTGTTATGTCTTCAGTGTCCCAATTAGCTCTCTCACTCAGCTTTAAGTACCCTTCTCCCACGGTTCTTTCTTTCCTCTTACAACTGACTGTTCCACTCCCCACCAGCTGTTACTTCTTTGTCCTAGGCTTGTCCAAGTGTCTGAGGTTCAGAGAATCACAGCCAAGAGGCCTAAAGCTGAAAAATGCCTCAGAAGTCACCTAGCCTAACTCCCCCTTTTTACATAGGAGAAACATGAAGGCCAGGGACATTAAGCAACTTACCCAAAGGCACACAGAGAGTTATAGAAGAGGAGGGATGGGAAGCCACTTTTTCCTAATTTGCAGAGACACTGTACAAGAGAAATGTCTTTAAAATGAGGAGAACCTCAGTTCAAACCCTCCTGATGCTTCTGGTTGTGGGAATTTGTCAGCACTCTATTGCTCTAGTGAACTCTTTTAGACTATAAGATGTAGGGAAGGCTCCAGACTACATTGTTAGAGGGAGTTTCCTCACCTGGGAGTTCCCTATACTGATGAATCACAAATCCAAACCTTAGAGCTAGCTCCAAATTTAATGGTTTATCCAGCGTATCTTAAATGAAAACCATGTGTCCTAAGAGGTGAAGAAAGGTAAAGCACATCTGACTAGAGGGGTCAGGGAGACTTTCATGGGAAAGTTGGATCTTCATCTCATTTCCAAGCTAGGACATTTTAGATTTTTACCTTCATCTTCCCTTACCTGTCTCATGGGGATCTTCAATTAACTTCATTTGAACACCCCTGATGGTCACTCCTCTTTGGAGCATCTGGATCCATCTCCTGTCTTCAGGACTTGGTTCCCTCCTCCCCCCTGCCCCACTTCCCCATTCCTGGGATGTTCTGCCTTCTCAAAGTTTCTTAGGTTTCCTTCAAGACTCAATTAAAATTCCATCAGCAAGAGGTCCTTTCTGGTCTTCTTGGGCACTAATATCTTGCCCCTGAAAGTATCTCCCACCTACTCTTGAGATATGTATATATGCATGTGTACATGTATGTGCATACACACATGCATATATACATTGTCATGTATAAACATGTGTATATATGTATATATGTGCATATATATGTGTATATATGATAGATCAGGGATACCTAGCTTGTGGCTCATGACAATATATATGCATATATGTATACATGCATATATATACACAAATATATTTATATATACACATATATCACATATGTTCTATCTACATAATGTATATGCACATATATGTTGATAATGATTAGTTTCCTTTTATGAATTTAAACAATTCTTCTGAGAAGGGATCCCTAGGCTTCCCCAGAACACTCCTCAAAATGTTCCGAATAGACAGATGCCCACAAATGTTTAGGAAACCCTGGGATAAACAGTTACCTGACTGATTTTGGGCTATGTACTGGATCATGTGCTGAATGATGAGACACTAAAGACAATAATGAGCTAGCGGCTGCCTTCAAGGAGCTTATATTCTACTGGGGTTGGGAGAGGGATTGAAAGTGAGAAAGGAGAAATCCCTCCAAAAGATGCAGCCGTGGTTGACAATGGATTGACAACAGCGATTTTCCTAGGAGATGCCCCAGTGAAAAACAATTTCTAAGAATTCAGGTCAGACCAATCTAGAGCCAGAGAGAGGCACTTAGAAGCACCCAGAGGTGAGGCGATTTGTCACACAGCCAGCAAGTGTCAGAAGTAAGATTCAAACTCAGGTCTCCAGCTCTGTGGCTGACTCTCTCTCCTTCAGGCCACTTAGACAACAGAAATGTGTAATTTTAAGGGGGGTGGGTGGGGGGGAGCCCAGAAAATGCCTTGGAGGAGATGTTGCTTGAAGTGAGCAATTAAGCACTAAGGCATTCTACTCCTATCATTTAGCAATGAACGAGTAGCTCCTGCCCCACGAGGCGTCTTTGTCTATGTCAAGGCCTAGGTACCTCCCCAAGCCAGAATCACTGGCTTGGCTGGATGGCAGAAACTCTCTTTCAGAGTGCCGGTTTATGGAACAGTGTCCCTCGTACCTTCTTCCACATTGGTCTTTTCTGCAAAGGACCACTTGCATACCTGGAACACCATTGATGTTACTGACTGCCTGACTAGACTTCTCAGAGAATCCACTGGTGAGTCATGCTCCCATTACCCATTAGGTCTGCCTAGTCTAGTCCCAGTCATACCTAGTATGGTCCATTCAAACAACAACCATCAATAATGACAATTTTAAAAACAACGACTCTAACTCATGTCTATAGAATTTGGAGATGGATAGAGCACTTTCATCATGACACATTAATGTGATTCTTAGTACAAGAAATTTCAATCATCAAATTTGTGTGTGTTTGTGTGTGTGTGTGTGTGTGTGTGTGTGTGTGTGTGTGTGTGTGTACACAATAGCACCTGTCTCATAGGATTGTTTTGAGAATCAAATGAGATAATAAATGTAAAGGGATTAGCACAACACTCAATACATAATAGGTCCTTAATACATGCTTTCCCATCCGACTCAATCAAAAGGAGATGTGGAAAGGTGATCATCATAGAATGGAGGCAGCTTCAGAGAACAAGACTACTTGCAATGAACAGAATGCTTGCTTAGCACTCAATAAAGTCTGCAATCCTCAGAGCTCAGCAGAGAGCCATGACTATGGAGAATCTCCTCAGAACTCTACAAAGGGACTCAAGAAAGGACTCCTAGCAAGCAGCTTTGGAAGTTTATCCTTTTGCCACGTGTACTCAATACATCTTGACTCACTAAGATTATACTTTATTTTTGAGCCTTCCAACCAGACATTGTTCATAGGTGAGGAAAGGATATACCATAGATGTTTGTAGAAGATTATTCTTGGTGAGAAATCTCCAAATCCAATGTTGAGGGGCTCTTGAAAAAGAATTTCCTTGTAGAGATGAAGAGAGAGGTCAATTTTATCCCCGCCCCCTTCCACCTTTGCAGAAGAAGATCAGAATTTCTGGAGTTCTCATCAGCACTAGCAGTTGAGTCTACTGGAGCCTGCCTGTGGAGCACCAGTGGCTGATAGCAATATCTCCATGGGAGTTTAATGACTTCTCAAGGACAAACCAGATGCAGGGATGATAGATGACTTTGGAGACTGATTTAATTTGGGATTGAGAGAAATACCATCTATAAATTTTATAAGGTATCAGTCACTATTGCATTGTAAAAGGTATACCTTAGAAATTTATAAGGACTTTAAAAAGGGAGAGAAAATGCTTTTAGTGACCAGTAGAAAGGGAGAATACCTTGTCACATGTGTTTTCTAAATGTGTGCCTCATTCTTGTTATATTTTTTTCTGTAAGTTTACTTTAAGTCCATCCCTCCTTGGGACCTTATGTGTTCAAGGAGAAAATGTGCTACCAATTTGGGAATATTGTTTTTATAACAACTCCACTTGCTATGCCTGCTTAGTAAATACCTTTACTAAAAATCTATTTAATTTGTTTCTTAAACAATGAAAAGCACACTGATGGGGGCTCAGGAAGTGTGTTATTAGAGACTCTAGGAAACATCAAGGAGATATCTTGGATCCTAAGTAAGAGCAGTAAGCCAACTCTATGAGGTTCCTGTTTGAAAATAAGGGTGGGAATTTCAGAAGTAACTCTGGTTAGACTGCAATGCTTACTTTCCTTCCTTCCTTCCTTCTTTCCTTCCTTCCTTCCTTCCTTCCTTCCTTCCTTCCTTCCTTCCTTCCTTCCTTCCTTCCTTCCTTCCTTCCCCTTCTCCTTCTCCTCCTTCTCCTTCTCCTTCTGCTTTCCCTTCCCCTTCCCCTTCCCCTTCCCCTTCCCCTTCACTTCCCTTTCCTTCCCTTTTTTCCATCCCTTCTTGCTTCTTTCCCTCTCTTTTTTTTGGTAATAGATCTAATTTTGATTTTCCTATGACATCTAGGTAATTACATTCCAAAACAATTCATGTAGTAAGCATTTAATAAATATTAAATGATTACCCATATATGTCTCGTGGAATTTCAGATCTAGGAAGGCCCTTAGAGATCATTTGGTAGTTGTTTTCTACAGACCCCCTCTCCCCCTTCCCCTGGTTACTGCCCATTTTCTTTCTTTCTTTTTTTTTTTTTTTTGTTTTTTTGGAGGGCAACTGGGGTTAAGTAACTTGCCCAAAGTCACACGGCTAGGTTTTTTTTTTTTTGTTTGTTTGTGTGTGCGTTAAGTGTCTGAGGCCGAATCTGAACTCAGGTCCTTCTGACTCCAGGGCCGACGCTCTACTCACTGTGCCACCTAGCCGTCCCACTGCCTATTTTCAATGTTTGTTACATGCCTCACAATTGTTCCTCTCCTCTCCAATTCTTATGCTCATACTAGGAGATCTCGCCATACGTATTTATTCTTCCTCAAACACCCTAACCACTCATTTCCTCTGCTGACTCACTTTTCATGATCTACTTCTCCTCTCCCCCCACCCAACCATGTACAATGATTGTCATACCCTTGATCTTGCTTTCACTCACAAAGGTAACATCTCCATGTTCCAGGATTTCAAAATCCACTTAACAACCATAATCTATTGGGTTTTCACCTCTCCCTCTACTTTCCCTTTCCAAACCCTACTCTTTGCACCATAAGCTTCAATCCTTTCACCCCTCAATTCTCTCTTAGTCCATCACCCTTGCACTAGCTACTTTTCTTCTTTCCCTTAAAGGTTGAGATACTTTGGTGAGCCAAGTCAATTTTATACTGTCTTCTCCCAAGTCCCTACTCCCCTTAACATTTCACTGATTGTGCCCTACTAAGACTCAGTCTTGGATCACATCTACCAGTTTCCATCTTTGCCCATATATATGTGCTGCTGAATGGAAGTAGAGAAAATTATTCAGCCATTCTGACTGTATCCACCAAAAATCTATGTTATACAGCATCAACTTGACCGTTGCTGCTGCTAGACAATGTTACTCTACTTCATTTATCAACTCACTATTCCAATCCTCCCAATGACTTTTCCAAACCTCTTTACCCCTTCTTTAAATTCTCATGATTCTGGCAGTCCCCTCTCTTTCAGCTGAGGGTTTTGTCATATATTATAGAAAAAAAAATGAGACCATTACCTGTGAGATCCTTCTTCTCTTATTAAATTCGCTGGCAAACTCTAAGAAACAAAACCTCACCTTGTACAGAAGGTCCAGCTCCTTTTAATTCTAGTGCCTTCAATTTCTTATTTTCTTCCTCTTTGTTCTTTATATGATATGTTTCGTATATTTCTTGGCTTGATGTCTCCCTCATCAGACTGGGGGCTCATTCCTCTTTTTGTATTACCAACACTTAGTATTATGCCTAGCACTTAGTATGCATTTAATAAATGTTTATTGACTGACTTCTGAGTTACCTTTACCCATTCTCATTTTATGACCATGAAAACAAAAACCAAGAGAAATCAAATATCTCTTAGTCATAGAGTAAGTCTGCTGGGTGCATTTAAAAGGAAACTAGATACCACAAGGCACCGATCATTTGTTAAGTTCTTGCTGTTTGTCTGGCACTGTCCTAAGTGCTAAAGAAAGGCTAAGACAGCCCCTACTCTCAGGATGCTCATGTTGTAACCTGGAACAAATCTTCCAACAAGTGTGTACAAAAAGCCTCTAGAAGGGGATGAAGTGAAAATCCCTGTAAATTAGATAACTCTCAGGCTTATTGAAATTCCTACTTTTACATATCAGTGGGTTGTAGAGGACAGATGACCCCTGACCTCAGTAGCCGAAGCCCTTGGTTTGATGATCAGCTTTGCTCATTTTCTAGTTCAAACACCTTGGACAAGTCATGGCCCCTCCTCTGAGCCCACATTTATTCATCTCTAAAATGTCTATCAACTTTTGCCTTATTTTTCCTCCCAGATTTGTTAGGAAGATCCAGTGAAGTGATATACAAGAACTAAACTTTGTAAGTGTGACCTTTTCTAAACCAGGGGAATATTTGATTCATGGAGCAGCTTTAATGGTCCAATGTGATATGACTGGGATCTGGAGGTAAGTAGCAGAGTTTTCAGTGACCTCTCATTTCTACCTACCTTTGTGACCTTGGCCTCAGAGTTTTAGTCTCTATAAAATGAGAAAGGTAGAAACCTCACTTTGCCAATTTATTTTTTAGCTGTGTGACCTTGGGTAAGACATCACCTCTCTGAGTCTGTTTTCTAATCTCTAAAAGGAGATATTTGAATGATGCAGGTTAAAAAGGCATTGGTCTTAAAGTCTGAAACCCTGGCTCCATATCTGACTCCTGTCACTGGTTGGGGAACCTTGGAAAAGTTTGTAAACAGCTCTGGGCCTCATCTGTCAAATAAGAAGTTGCATTTAGCTCTAAATCTGTGATCCTATGGTAGGAAATGTCATTTCCATTGTCAACATTCTCTGAGATTTTATAGTGAAGAAAAATCCCCCTCTCCTTGCTATCGCCACCCAAACAGGTAGTTTAGTCTCTCAAGAATGCATAGGAATGTGGTCTCAGCTGCAGGAAAAGGGGATTGAAGAATTACATACTATTTAGGGCCTGATAGAATGTAAAAAAACCCAGACTTTACTGTTTTGAGATTGACAATTGGCTGGTTGCAGCAATAATAACCCCATCTTGGCATCAGGAATGTCTGATTCCATCACTGCTTTCTCTGACATAATTCAGGAGCTCTAGCAAGTCCTTGAAGGAGCCCAAAAGAATGTGAAATGGACAGGAAAGTATTCAGAAAGTCAAAAAGCAAGTGAGAAGACCCTGCTGTTCAATCTGTTCCATTAAATATGAAAATTAAAATGCCTTCACAAAATGCACTCTCTCCCTCTTTCTTCCCTACAAACAAAAGCTTTTGCACAAAGCCTGAAATTGCTCATCAAGGAAAAAAAAAGACCAGGCAAAGATTTTAAATGTATTCTTCTGAATGCAGCAATTACCGAAGCGGGGAAGATACCTTCTGTTGGTCCTTCTCCTGCCTATCTTTAAGATAAAACCTCATTTGGGCTCCTAAACACTTCTGTCTCTTTCCTCCTTTCACTAAGGTCATAGAGAAAATGTTTTCTCACATTTCCCATCAACCTCTGGCCATCAGAAGAACATGGTGGACTCAGCTTGATAAGAATCATGTCTAGGGGCACTAAAAGCATGAAACTAAGGTTTGGAACCCTGGGATGCTTTTAGCTTTGACTCTGACTCAGTGGCCCTGATCAGAGTCCAGTCACATACCAGTTTCTCTATCTGCGTAATGGGCTTGCTACAGCTTAGCTGGAGATTCTAGAGTTAGATGAAAGGCACCAGGGAGTTGTGCAGAATTCTCTTTGAGTTTCCTTTGTTGTGTATGTAGACATTTTCTCCCCAAATCCTCACCTCTTTAGAGCCTGTGAATCTCTGCTGTTTATTTTCTCTAAGCATTCGTTATTTCTTGGCAGTGTGGTAAATGCCAGGAGCTGAAAATGATCTTTTAAAAAGTTTCCTTCCTCAATGAAAATGCAGCAAGTGTATTTTTCCATAGTGACAGCAGGAGAAGGAGAGGCTGGCACTGTATACCTTGTGGGCATGAATGAATGACTTTAAGGGAATCATTGCCCTTTCCAGGTCTCATTTCCTCACTTGTAGAGACGAAATTACCGAATATTCTCAGTAGTCTACCCTTCTCTTCAGGGACTTCTGTTGTGTTCCACAGTAGAGGGCAAGCTCTTTGAGGGCCGGTGAAAACTATCACATTTTTATTTGCATCATGTTTACCTAGTACAGTGATTGCTGCAAATGAAATCTTTAATAAATGGTTGGCAATTGCTTGTTCTACTATGTGAATCAGAGTAGTGACTGTTTGCATATGTGTGTTTGTGTATGTGTATGCGTACAGGCCAAATCCTTCTTCAATCCCAATGCAATTCTAAGCACCAAAGAGCAGAACCTGCCCCTGCCTAAATATATGACCATTCTGGCTAAAAGCAGATTTCCCATTATCATGCTTCAGGGAATGGAGAATGGGAGAATGGTGAATTCAACAATCAATTATTTAGAGCTTATTACGTCAGAGGAATGGAGGTAGGGTCCAACACAGCCAATGGAATGCCAGTCTTCATAGAACTCAGACACGCACATTTTGACTCAATTAAGATAAAACACCCTCTTACTGTGCATACTTTGCTTAATGAAACTTTGTTGGCTAAGATCTAACATGCAGTCAAAGTTGAAAGGGCTTGCTAAAAGCTCTTATTTCTGTATGAAACTGTTCTCTTGGCTTCAAGTCTGAGCACAGTGCAGAGTCTCTTTGGAAGGGGCATGTAACCAATGAGAAGAGTTTGCACTAACCCTCTACCCAGGCAACAGCAAGCAAATGAGAAATGAGTACTGTCCAGTGCAGGACATGCACTTTGCTGGACAAGCTTTAGGGCATGTGCATTCGGATTTATGACTAGGGAACAGGACAAGTGGACAAAGACTTGGGCCTAAGATGGGTATGCAATGAACTGCCTTTGGCAATGGCAAAGAGCCTCCAATGAGCCCAAGTTTCTCCCAGAAACAATGGCATGTCTTTGTAGAACCTGAATTCTGTTGATGCTTTCTGTTTTTGGTTCTTGCACATCTCTCTGGTTTCCTGTTACATTGTAGCAGTTTTACTCAAGTCCTTCCACATGTTTCTGCATTCATCATATTCACTATTTCTTCCAGTACAGTACTTCCCCATTACATCCACACGGCACGGTCTGTAGAGCATTCATTCGCCAATCATCAGGCGTTCATTTTGTTTCCAGTTCTTTACCACCACAAAAAGTACTGCCTAAATGTGCTGCTAGATGCAGCCTTCCTTCGGATTAGTAGCCTCTTTGGTGCATATGCCCTGCAGGGAATCTGGAGCCAAACGGACGGTCTTTTAGTCACTTTATGTGCGTGCTTCCTGATCCGTTTCCAGACTCCTTGTGCCAGTCGCCAGCTCTATCACATCACTATGCCTGTCTTGCAACAAACCCTCTGATGTCTACAGTCTCCATCTTGGACAATTTTCTGGGTGTGAGGCAAACACTCTGGGTTGCTTTTGTTGTTAATGTCCCTTGTTATTAGTGATTTAGAGCGTTCTTTCAAATGGTTGCTAATTGTTTGCTGTTCTTTTGAGTACTGTCTGCTCATACTTTTTGAATATTTCCCTGGTGGGAGAAGGCCTATTTTTCAAATGCCAATATTTTTCCAGTGTTGAAAGGTTTTGAGACAAGGAACACAGTAGTCTTGGGAGAATTGAAAATGAGTATCACATAGGGGGCAATGGCAGGCTCCATAGTGGGGTGAGCAGGATGTGATTCATTGCAAAACAAGGAGTGCAGAGATAAAATGGAGTGATGCTGACGAGCAGGAAAATGCCCAAATGACAAAGAAGAGTTCTGTCCAAGGAGGGGACATAGGACAATGCACGGGCAGTTCCCGTGGTCTCTCGGTATCCTCACAAAACCAGGAGACAGTAAGGAAGTGCCCAGGATGTTGAGGGGACCCATGGGGAGAAGGCATGCGAATTCCATTGATCTAGAGCTGAAGGTAATACAGGAACAACTTAGCCCAACCATCCATTTTACAAATAAAAAAAAAAAAACTGAAGAATAAGTAAGTTAAATGACTTAGTCACAGGAGCATCAGATGAAGGATTCCAAAGCCAAGTTTCTGACTTTACTACATTCCCTTCCCCAGAATGGGCAGACACAGAAGGATAGTGATCTCTATCAGTCAAAATAACATCTACATCAACAAGGCCTCAGTTCCATGTGAGTATTTGAATAGGTTTCAGGGAGTCCATTGAACACTGGGGATAGAAAGATAAAAATGAAATGGTCCCTGTCCTCAAGAGACTAATGTTTTACTACAAGGATACAATATATACAGAGGGAAGTAAAAAAAAAAGTATATACAAAGAAATAAAAAAATATTATGTCACCAACTGATACAAATTATTTTAGTACAAGATAGAATTTGAAAGCATAAGATCAGAGGCAGAATGCTCTAAGAATACAGGGAAAAATCATTTCCTTATGGTGCCATCATGGAAGACTTGATGAATGGGTTGATGGCATTGGAATTGGGTCTTGAAAACTTGGTAGCAATTGGACAAACTGAACTGGTATGGACAGGCCTTGTCTGGCAGGGGAAATAGCGAGAGCCAAGACTGGGACATGGTGTTCAGGGAAATAGCTAGGATTTCCCAAAGTAGTCTAGGGATATTGCAGGTGAATGAAAGAAAGCCAGGTAGAGCTTATGTTAGAATTGGCAGTACCATGAGTGCATTTAAGTGTTTGTTTACAAATGCTTATCCACTGGGGGAAAGGACACACAGAGAATCTTACAACTAATGCTTTTCTGTAAACATGCAATATGTTTTTATCCTCTTTATCTATGTTCTGAGTTCCCTTGTTCAGGACAACTTTTTTTTACATTGAGGCATATATCCAGTTCAAAGACCTGGTGTGCTTACTGGGGTACGGATACCAGTGGAGTCACAACCTGGACAGCAACCATAGAAGATGCTTGGGGACCAAATAAACTCCTTTTGGGGAACCATCTAGGCTTAAGTTTTCCAGAACTGGTTGTGTTCCTTTGGGAGGGCTGTTTTTCATTGCTGTGTTTCAACAATTGCAGTTCTCTTGAGCTGCTTTAATAGTCAGTAAAACAACTGGGTAAAATTGGTGCCTGGCGGCATTTATAATTGTATTTATTATCTTCTGTGGCTTCCAGATCAGATTAGGTCTCTGACCAAGGCTAAGACAGGTTTTGTTATCTCCCACCTCTACTTGTCCTTCAAATCAATTCAGCTAAGCCTCCTTTGGATTCCCACATACCGTCATTATAGACAAAATAAATTCCTGACAGAGAACTTGGCTAGCAATCTGGGGATCAAGGATGATTCATGGGCAGAGAAGAGTCCATCCTCAGTTCAGAGGTGCGGCCATCATGAAAACTCCTTGTTCCTGATAAAATATACCAACCTGACTCCAAAGCTACAGAGAGGACACACACACGGACACACACACACACACACACACACACACACACACACAGACACACAGACACACACACACACACACACACACACACACACACACACTGGGAAGAGAACATGCCCTTCCTTCTTCAGGCAGTGAAACCTAACCCCTGTGCCTTTAAGAGAAATAGAACCATTTATGTAGCACTTTCTAAGAATCATTTCATCTGGGCATCAAAACAACCCTTTGAGACAAATGCTATTATGAGCTTCATTTGGGAGCAGAAGAAACTAATATCTATAGAGTTTCAATGACTTACCCAGGAACACATCTCTAGTACATGAAAGGCACAATCTCAACATGTGTCTTCTTAATCTTTAGTCCAGTCCTTTATCTACTATAAAATCACTTCACTTTAAACACCTCCTGAGAGATGCAAAGGTTTTTAGCCCTTAGCTGATCCAACTTTTCAATGAGGACACAGTCCATACTAGCTCAACAAATAGATGTCCTAGGAAGGGACCCCCTATATGCTGTACTATAGACCTGAATTAAGAGTCCCAGGTCTTGCAAAATACATGTACTTCTGCCTTCCCCTTGGGACATCTTGTAACTGTGATCATTGATTTTGGTATTGACCAACACAACATGCTACAGACAGAGAGAAGAAAAAGAGGTAGACTTATTGATGATGCAGACAAATATGAGGATCTTTTATGACTGCCCAACAAGATATCAGGGCCAGCTCCATTGTGGTCATTCAGAAGGGCCAGTCTATATTCTTAACAGATAGCCTAAAGAGTGATTATCTAATAGAGGCAATTAACATTACTGCAATGAAGCATGGAGACAAGTTCACTGGCCTGAAAGAGCTTCATGGGGAGTCAGACAGCTTTCTATTTATTCTCCAGCAATAACTTCTATGACATTAACAGTGAGGGACCATTATGTTATTAAAACTGACACTGGAATTTCAGTGAGACATTTTTCAACATATTATTTATTTTAATATTTTAAAACTTGAATTTCAAATTCTCCCTATCTTCCAACCCCTCCCCTACCCCCTGACAAGGTAAATAATATATCAATTATACATGTGAAATAATGCAAATCTCCATGTGTTGTATTGTCAAAAAAGCTAGAAAAATAAAGTTAACATATACACACGTCTATCTGTCTCTATATGCATCTCCATCCTCAACATATATATATTATATATAGACACACATACATATATACATACATGTATACATATATACACACACATACACATACATGCAAAGTTCAATTTTGACTCACAGTTCATCAATGCTCACTCCCTCTTTGGAGGTGGAGACCATTTTTCACCATGAATATTTCCACATTGTCGTAGGTCATTGTATTGATCAGAGAAGCAAAGTTTGTCGCATCTGTTCACATTTACGATGTTACTATTATTGTGTACAGGGATCTCCTGGCTCTGCTCACCTGTATCAGTTCATGTAGGTTGTCCTGCTCATCATTTCTTATAGCACAATAGTGATCCATCACATTCATAGACCATAACTTGTTCAGCCATTTCCCAACTGATGGGCATCCCCTGTTTTTAAGTATTTTCCGCTGTAAAACAGCTTCTTTTTTGTATAATGGTCCTTTTTTATCTCTTTAGGGCATAGATCTGATAATGGTACTGCTGACTCAAAGGATGTGCACAGCTTTATAACCTTGGGCATAGTTCCAATTATTCTCTAGTTCACAACTCCACCAACACTACATTAGTGTTCCTTTTTTTCCCACATTCCCTTCAGCATCTGTCCTTTTATATTCAAATCTGATAAGTGTGAGGTGGTATCTCAGAATTATTTTAATTGGCATTTCTTTAATCAATAGTGATTTAGAAATATAACTATTGAGAGCTTTGATTTCTTTTTATGAAAACTGTTCATATTCTTTGACCACTTATCAATTGGAGAATGGCTCTTACTTTTATAAATTTTGCTGAATTCCTTTTTTATTTGAGAAATGAGGCCTTTATTAGAAAAACTTGTTGTAAAATACATTTTCCTGTTTCCCATTTTCCTCCTAATTTTGACTGCACTGGATTTCTTTGTACAAAACCTTCTTAATTTCATATAACTAAAATTATTCATTATACTTCCTGTAATTCACTCTGTCTCTTATGTGATCATAAACTCTTCCTTTATTGATATGTCTTTCAGGTAAAATTTTCCATGCTCCCATAATTTGCTCATGATATCACTCTTTATGTTTAAATCATGAACACATTTTTACTTTGACCTACCAATTTGTTCAATTCTGATTTTTAAGGTATTTTGTTTAGTGTGTTTTATGCCTTATTTACCAGGCTGTTAATTCTTTTTTCAAAGGTTTTTTTTTTAATCATTCTCATTTGTTTTACCAATTTTCTAATCTGCCGTTCTTATTTTTTAATAATTTTTTATTCTTTGAGGAATTCTTATTTCATCTGTCTCCAATTTGCATTTTTATTCAAAACTTTGCAGCTATTTCACATTGTTGTTTTCTGGGTTTGTGCCTTGATCTTTCCTGTCACCAGAGTAACTTTTTATGATTGGATTCTTTTGTTGTTGTATGCCCATTTTCCTAGCCTCTTTCTTGACTTTAGTTACTAACCTGGAGGAAGAAAGCCATTGCTCTCAACTCCAGGCATTTTCATGCTATACTTTTCAGTTAGATCTGGGGATCTGTAAGTTTTCAGTGCTTCCAAGATGTTATTTTGGTAGAGGCATGGTCAATTCTTTCCTACCATCTGTGCTGTAATCTTTATCAGGAAGGACTCCTGCCCCTCTGCAGTCACAAGTACTGTGACTGTCCGTGAATGGTGATCAGGTTCCCTGCTCCCCTGCAATCACAACTGCTGGTGTACTCTCTGCACTGGAGCTGCTACCAGGGCCCCTGTTCCCTTGTAACCCACCATAAGTGTTCCTCTCTACCTTATAATTGTAGCCCAGAACTGTGCATGGTCATTGAAGTTGTCAAACAATTCCCAGTCCCACACCCAGTGTCAGTTCATGGTCTTCTGTATTCCTATTCTGACCAGTTGAAAAATCCCTTGTCATATCTGGCTTTAGAGCTCCCAAAGCTGCTGCTACTGTTGTCACAACCACCTCCAAGGCCCATCACTACTGCTGCTGCCTCAGCATGTGGTTCCAAGCTGGCTCCTACCTCAGGGGTGCAGATTTATCCCACTGACATTCTAAGTTGTCTTGGGCTAGAAAAATATCTCACTTCTGCCTCTTGTTGATTTGTTGTGTTATTTTAAAGGTGTTTGGAGGGGGATATTGGGAGAGTTCTTTTGGGCTGTTGCCTCTGCTCTACCATCTTGGCTTCTTCCAAAGTCATACATTTCTTTTTGTTTTTTTTTTTTTTACCATTACTTATGTTTCCAGGGCTCCACTTATCCCTAGATAGATATAAAGGAAATATTGGACATGATTAGCAATTTTTATGACACTTACAACCTCTGGGGAATAAAATATAACTGCGAGGATAAATTAGGGAACAATACAACACATTTTCTGTGATATTCTATCTCCCACTTCTATACCTTTGCATGGACCATCTCCCATGATTGAAATATAATTCCTCCTAACTTCAGAAACCTGTAATCCTTAGCTTAATTCAAGGCCCATATCAGGGGCCATGTCTTATATGAGGTATTGCCTGAGATCTTCCCTTCCCCAGTTGTTCATTCATTCTCCCTCTTGAAATTAATTCCTATTACTGGACATATATTTTGTATTTACTTATCTGTGTATGTATTACCACCTAGTATAATATATGGTCTTTGAGGACAAATACTATTTTTTCCCTCTATGTTCACAGGGCTTTGGCAATAGGAGACAACTTAGCATTGTAGAGAGCTGAACCTGAAGTTAGAAATTTTGGGGTTCATCTTTCACTTTGGACATTTCCTAAATATGTAACCCTGGTGAAGTCACTTCATCTCTTAATACTTCAGGCAATTCTCCAAGGTGAGAAGTTGTATGAGGAATCCATCTGCATTTCATTAGTTACATTACAGTAGATTTATATTACAGATCTGATTCAACACACACACACACACACACACACACACACACACACACACACACACACACACCCCAGTACCTAGTACCTGAAATGCAGTAGGTACTTTTAAAATTATGGTTGTTGATTGATCAAATCAAACTGGCTCCCATATCACAGGTCAAATATGGGTTTTCCTCTGGGTCCAATAGTTGCCATCCATATATATATATAGTCTCTTGGTCATGGCCTTTCCTAATAGTGAGATGATCAGCCTATGTGGTCTCACAATGCCAAGCAAAGTAAATAATGAATGATGATCCAGAATAAGAATAATCCTTTGACATTAAATTGTCAGCCAGATCAGCACTTTCTTGGCTTGGCTGGGGCTATATTGTCATTTCCTAGAAATGTGCTGATGGGATGGACTGTCTCTGCATTTCCTAGGAATGGCTTGTCTGCTACGGTTCATAGATGAGGACCTAGAACAGTTGAGGCTGCAGTAGGGGATTTGAGGCTTCCGGGTTTGTGCAAAACAGGAGAGAAGTTGGCTGGGGGTGGGGAGGGAAGCTATATCCTGAGAAAAAATGGAGAGAGGGTTAGCAATGGGTAAAGAAGAAAGCATAGTGGATAAGAGGGCCCTGGAATGCCACTTATGCAGTAACAAGGAGGATGCTGTGTGTGTGCTACCTGGCTTGCTGGTGTGACCTATATGATGCTTGTAGGCTTTTGGGCTAAAAAAGAGAGAGCACAGCTGTACGATTTCAAGGTGATTGCACTTGCACATATGTATGCCAACTGATTATAGCAACTACTGCAAGCTATGGTGCTATGGTCTGCAAGAAAGCAATGAGGAAAGGGCAGAGCTCAAAGTCCTACCTGGGACAGGATAGCTATTTTCATTCAAGTGCTCATTTGTAATGTGAAGCTAGGGGACTAGAAGACCTTGGAAGACACTCAAAATCTATCACTTCTAATTCTGACTGGAAGGACCATCAGGTGGGAATGGCCTTCAGCTTCTTAGGTTTGAACCCAAAGCAGACTTAGAAACAATGGCAAAGGCTGCAAAGACACAAAACGAATCTTTTTTTGTATGGAGAGAAAAGTAACTAACAATGGCAGCTAGTCCAAAGTGGCACGGGCTTCTCTGGGCGCTAGTGGGTCTTTCCTTAATGGACATTTTCAGGCAGAGGCTAAATGACCACTTGTGGAAGTTGAGCTGAGAGGAAGTTTTTTTCCCAAAGTAGTTTGAACTAGATGACTCCTCTGAAATCCTGAGACTCAATGATTCATTTAGGCAGAATCCAAAAGACTCTTTTTATATATACCTCTCTCAGCCTTAGTTCTCTGATCTATAAAAGGCAGAGATTGGACTCTAAATTCATGAGGCCTTCACCGAAATGACAAAGCAGCCACAGGACCCAGGACAGAGTCGAAACTGAAACTTTGAGCCCAAGTCACAAGCCACCAAATAAAGGAATGAGAAGCATCAAAGCCAAGGGACTTAAGTGTACAGCATCATGGGGAATGCAGGGGACATTTGCTTCTCTTAGATGAGTGCATTTGCTGGCTTTTAAGCTGAGGTGACTGGCACTGGGACCGCCTACCCAATCCACTAAATGAGCCTGTGCTGTGGGTGGTGCTGACTCATTACCTTCCTTTTCTGAATGGACTGGTGACGGATAAGCCATTTTTGGCTTTCATTCACCAACTTCACTGAGTGCCTCTTACATGGAAGACACAGGGCTCCATGCTGTCTGGCCTGAAAAGACTCACAAAAAGCCCAAAAATCACATGGGAAAAAATCATGGTTAGAATCCTAAAGACTTACCCTTAAGAAAGAATCAGAGATTCTTAACAGAACAATGACCTAGAGAGTATTCAGCAAACACTCCAAGGAATCTCAGCATTACACAGCACAAATGTCCCTAACAAGATGAGAGGGATGGAATAATCCATCTCAAAGTCTCATGTGGTTTAGCACTCCCATGCCATTTCCCCTGCAAGCTGACTTATGGGTGTTCTCCGTAAGTATGAATATAAGTAAGAATGATCCTCAGCCAGCACATACCTTTGCTCATTCCCATCAGCATCTTGCAGCACTCAGTACTGTTTACTTCTGAATATCCATCATTACTAAACTTCAGAGAGATCCAGACACACTGTTCCAAGTCCCCAATGCAGAGTACATGATAAACACACACTTTACGTTTCTGGGATTTTCATTCCAACTCAGTGACTTGGCTAAGAGTACAGAAGACATTGTAATACAGCAAATAACCTTAAAAGGAAAGATGCCCTGCCCTGAGAGACAATGGATTTCAATGAATGGCCCAGACAAACAATTCTCAATATTACAAAAGATCACTTATTGAAGTTGGCCCAACTCAGTGCAAATATTCATCTTATGGGCAAACAATTTTTATTCCAGAAGAGCAATGGGCTACCTTGGAGGGAGTAGGCTCTTCTCATTGGAAGAATACAAGTAAAGATTGGATGAGGAATTGTGTGACATGTTGTATGAAGGATCCTCAAGTGAGTTGGAAGATTACCCTAGCATAGTGGATGACAAGCTTGACTTAGAGTCAGGGGGATGAAGATTCAAATCTTGCCTCATATATTTATGAGGTGTCTGATCCAATTCAATTCAAGTAACCTTTCTAAACTCCAGTCTTCTTTCCTTCCTTCCTTCCTTCCTTCCTTCCTTCCTTCCTTCCTTCCTTCCTTCCTTCCTTCCTTCCTTCTCTTTCTCTCCTCTCCTCTCTCTTTCTTTCCTTTTTTCTCCTTGCTTTTTTCTCTTTCATCTATCTTTTTTCTTTGTTTCTTTTCTCCCTTTTCATTTCCTTCCTTCCTACCTGCCTTCCTCCCTTTCTCTTCTTTCCTCTTTTTTCTTTCTTTCTCCTTCTTCACTTCCTCCCTCCCTCCCTCTCTTTTTCTCTTTTTCTTTTCTCCTTCATTTTTTCTTTCCTCCTTCCCTTCATGCTTCTATCCCTCCTTTTTTCTTTGCATTTTTTCCAAGTAACAAATGACTTTATATTAAATATTTGCCTTACTATTCACTCCTACTCTGATCAAATAAAAAAAAAAACCCTTCAATATATCTCTATGTAGACTAGAAAAACAAATTCCTACATTATCTGTGGCTTAGAATATATGTTTCATTTGGTAATTCAAGTTAATAATTTCTTTGTCAGAATGTATATAGCATGCCTCATTTCCTAGGTAGCTTAGGTGGCACAGGCCATAGAGAACTGGGCCTGGCTTCAGGAATACCTGAGTTCAAATCCAGCCTCAGACACCTACTAGCTGTGTGACCCTGGGCAAGTCACTCCACCTTTGTTTGCATCAGTTTCCTCACCTATAAATAAGGATGATAATTGTACTTACTTGCCAGGGATGCTGTAAGGATTTGATTTTCCCACAATGCCTTGAAAAATGGTAAGTTCTATGTAAACATTAGGAGTTGTAGTAAGGATCAAATGAGATAATAGTTATAAAAAACACCTAGCAAGCATTATAGAAATGCTAGCTATTACTAGAGACTCACCATTTATCATTGCATTGACTTTCCCTAATTATTTTTGCTATCCAATGTTTTCATTTTCTGAATTATTCTCCTAGTTCTGATCCCTTTTCCTGCCTCAGTTTACAAAGCTGATTCTAATTTTCTCAGAAATTGTCCATCCGCCATATCTTAGTGGCACAAGAACATTCCATTTCATTGTGCCATAAAGTGTTGTAGAAAGGCGATTCCTTGGTTCCCACCAAAAGGGCTGCTTTCTCTTTGGACCTATAGCTCTCTTCTCTCTTTCTCTCATTTCTTCAGGGGTAGATGGAGCCTTAACTTGTGTCTCCATCATTAAATAGTGACAATAGCATCTGCCTCTCGAGGCCGCTTTGAGGGGCAAATGAAACAGTAAGTTCAGAGCTCTTGGCAAATCATAATACTGACAATTATTATGACTATAAAAGCACACATTTACATAGAACTTTAAAGTTTGCAAAGCATTTTACAAACACTATCTCATTTGATCCTCACAACAATCTTGGGAGGCAGGTGTTATGATTATCCCCATTTCACAGATGAGGAAACTGGGGCAGTCAGAGTTTCAATGACTTTTCCAGGGTCATATAGCTAGTCAGTGTGTGAGACTGGATTTGAACTCAAGTCTTGACTCCAGTCCCAGTGCTCTGTTGGAAGTACAAAAGAGTAAATAGAACTGAAGTTGGGACCAGAGAAATGGATCTGGGTACTAGTCTTTATTCTATTCAAACTGTGTGATCCCTCTGCTGCCTTAAGCCTCGTGTATATCTCATCTATAGAATGGGCATGGACATGTTTGATTAAGATGATTTCTACTACTTCTTCTGGCTTCCTGGTTCTATTATTCTAGTCAGCTTAGGGAAAGGATGAACGGATGCCAGGCGACAATCAGGCGTCATCCAGTATTTTCCTCTGCGGATTGAAAGAGCCCAATGAAAAGGTCATTTTTGCAGACATTTTGAGGCTTTATTCTAATGTCCTCATTTATTGACAGGAGCCAAGACTGGCAGGCAGAGAGGAACATTGAATCAGAGAGCAAAAGGAGCAGAGGCATCCAACCGCCCCATCCTGGAGTGGTGAGTGCGGTGAGTGTGGCGAGGGCATCCAGGCGCCAGGGGCAGGAACCAAAAGGCACATGCTCTTTTTCTTTCTAACTCTCACTCTTCTTACCCTGCTTCCAATGAATTGATGCATGTGGCCTTTCTGAGAAGTCAGGGAGAGGGAGGTGAGGGGAAAAGAGTGAAAAGAGAGGAAATTAGAGCTGCAAATAGGTTTGGAATAGCCAAAGATCCAAATAGCTAGTCTCTGGCTTCACTGGGTGAGTCAGCATTCCAGCCAAAGACAGCATAAGCAAGCATGGCTTCCCTTATTAGCTATGGTTCTCCTGTCTGGATAAGAAAGCTTCTCAGCATGGAAAAAGGAACCATATGATTGAGGTCAAAGGAACTGAGTGCCCACCATAGAGAAATGTCAAGGGGCTTTCCAAAGAGCTTGTCCAGATAACCAGCAGGCCTGAGTCATTTCACTGACTATGAGCTGGGCTAGGACACCACTGGGTGTGGCCACCTGGGTTTGTTGTTGGAATGTTCATTTCTCACTCAAAGTTCCCCAAATCACATCAATAAAATCAGGGTTTAGATGGGAGTTCCCACGTCAACTTAAGTCAACTGGAAGAAAAAAAGATTTGTCTTCTGCTCCAGCATTTCCCCTCTCCCATCTATATTTCAAAAAAAAAATCTAATTGATATTCCCAAAGTTCAGCTCTGATTGTGGCATTCTTGGTTAAGAAGACAAACTCCTCTTTCTGGCCTTTAGTACTCTTCACAGCCTTTCTCCAATCTCAGTTTCCAGGTTGATGATTATACCCACCTCACCTAGCCTGGGTTCAGACATATTGGAATAAGTAAAATCTCTTGTACAAAATGACATAGTCTTTCCCACTGCCACATCTTTGCCTTCCATCCCTGAAACATTCACTCGTGGTCCTTGGAAGTCCTAGCTCCCCCCAAGAGGCTTTTTCTGTTGTTCCCAGTTGTTACAGAGTCAGTAAACAATCATTAGTAAAACACTAATTATATGTCAGTGACTCTGCTAAGCCCTGATGGATAAATAAGAAAAAGAGGGACTGTTTCCAAGGAGCTTACATTCTGATGGGGCAAGACTCCATGAGAAAGGAAGATAAGGGGTGTGTGTGTGGCTGGGGAGTGTGTGTGGGGAGTTGTACCCATGAAGGCAAAGAAGAGAGATCAGGGATATAGCCTGGGGAGAAATGAAGACATGTCTGGCCTGGGGGCCCTCCTTAAGTGGAGGAGGAAGCAGTCAATCATTGGGAATAGCTTTAGGTTTACAGGTTGTGACTGTATAGCAGTTGTTGGACTTTTCCACTCAAACAAAACATCATTTACATTTCCCTTATGTTCCTGACTTCCCCAACATGGTTCCAATGTCATCTTACCTTGGAGCTTGTCTTAGTTCATGAAATATCCTCACATGGGAACATCCACTCACTCCTTCAGCCTCTTGAGACATCCCAGAACTTCCCTCCACCTGGGCAGGGCCATTCTCCCTGCAGTAACCAAGAACCACTAAATGTTTTTGAATAGGAGAGCAGTAGTGATTTAAGATGATTATTTTGATGACTGTGTATATATAACATAATTTGTAGAAGGGAAAGAGTGGAGACAGCAAGTCCAATAAGGAGGCCATTTCATGAGTCTAACAGAAAAGTGAAGAGTGTTGATGGAGATGGTAGCTAGGTATGTGGAAAGACTGTGATAGATACAAAAAAGCAGCTTACCATTCAACAAACACTTTTTAATGTATCTAATATGTGTTGGACATTGTGGTAAGAGATGGATCTACAAAGTGAATAAAATAACAAATAATCCTTCCATCAAGCAACTTCTGAAACTTCAACTGAATATATTTGGGCAATGAGGAAAAGCAATAAGATGAGCGTATGTCCCTGAGTGCCAGGAAGGCTGGCGTTATCTGCTACTGAAACAGGGGGCCTGGAGGAGGCTTGTGCCTAAAGAGGGTGAAGCCATCTCCTTTCTGGCCATCTGAAGGTCGAGGTGCTAATGGGACATCTAAGTGCAGATGTCCAGCAGTCAGAGGCAATACAGGACTATGGGTCAGAAGAGATGAGATAGATGGATGGAGACATTTGGGGCATCACCATGAAAATGATCATTGACTCCATAGAATCTGATGGGATTGTATAAATAGAGAGAAGGGAGAGAAAAGAGCCTAGGAAAGCATTCATGTTTAGAAAGCAGGATCAAGTTTACAATTAAGCAAAAGAAGCTGAGAAGGAAATGTCAGACAGGTACCAGGTTTAATAGTGTCACTTGGGCTAAGAAAGGAGAAAATATCTACAGGAAGGTGGTTATTAACGTGTCAAATCCTGCAGAATGGCAAGAATTCAAACAAAAAAAACGGCCCTTGGCTTTGGCATTTAAAAGATCATTGGAGAGAGCAGTTTGATTCAAGTGGTGGGGTTGTAGCCAGATTGCAAAAGAGCTGAGAAATGAGTGGGAGGTGAAGAACTGGAAGCAATGAGTGGAGAAAGCTTTTTCTAGGAGTTTGACTGTAAAAAGGATGTGATATATGATGCTAGCTTGAATGGAGAGCAGTAGCAAGTGAAAGCTTTTTTTAAGCATGGGGAAATCTGGGCATGATTATAGGGACCAGGAAACAAATGAAGAGATCTGGAAAGACTAATATTGGATCTGAAGATAACTGAAGGTCTTAGCTCTCAAGAAGATGGGAGAAGGGGTGCAGCTAGGTGGCCCAGTGGAAACAGCATCAGCCCTGGAGTCAGGAAGACCTTAGTTCAAATTCGGTCTCATATATTTGAAACTTATTAGCCGTGTGACCTTGGGGGAGGAGAAGGAGGAGGAGGTGAGGCAGTTGTGGTGGCAGTGGTGGATGATTAAAGAATGGCTGGTTTTCTGGAGTGTTCTCTATGCTTCTCAGACATTGAAAGACCTTTTATCCCCAGATAAAATTCTCTGTGGGTGGCCCTGCCACCCCATCATTCTGGGGGACATCAAGAGAGTTCACCCAATCAGAATCAGCTCTAAATCCCCGCCAACAGGCACTGACTTGTTATATTTCATTAAGCTCATAAGACGTAGCCATAATGGAGTTGGTGCCATCATGGAAAAAACATCTCATGCCAAATGGTATATACTGTTTGATTCTTTGCCTAGAAAGAAACCTGACAATAAGACAACACATGGAAACATTCACTGTTCTGCTGTGTGGCCGCAGTGCTTTAACTGAAATAGGCTCAACAAGAAGTCATGAAGCACCTACTAAGTAGCAGGCACTGTGCTAGGTAGTGACATAAGGCCACCCATAGGCTCCAGGATCCCTCAGGCATTGTACAGGGTCACCTTAGAGCAGGGATTCTGGGAAAGCCTTGGATCTAACTGCTTAGCCCTTCCACAGCTGCCCCTCCACGTTCAGGTAAAGGGCAGAAAGTACAACCCAGATTCCAATAGGTATACAGAGCCTTTGGCACACAATGAGGGCCTCTGGCCCCAGGTCCTGGTTTTGTCTCTTTTTACCATAGCTCACAGACCATAGCTCCAGTTCAGACAGAAGCTGACATAATGCAAGTTTTCTTATTTTGGAAATATCACCTATGTACATATTATTATTTACAGAAGCCTTGTCTCTTCCAATAAGAAAAAAAAAATCAAGGGCAGGGACAGAGAGTGCACAGGGCACATGCGTGTGTGTGTGTGTGGGCGCACACACACAAGGTCCACAGTGGGCACTTCATCAAAGTGGATTGGTCAATATGACTGCTTTTTTTCTGTTCTGTGTCCTGCCAGTGGTAATGAGTTATGGTTGATGTAATGAATTATGGTTCCTTTTTTCTGGCATGAGCTTATTATAGGAATTGCTCCTGAAGCACTGTGAGGGAACTTAATTACAAGACCTAGCAAGGAAAGTTCTCCAGCCATCATTCCACTTGGGGTCTCCAATCTTGAGATCTTCAGTTCAAGTTTGTAAAGACTGAAAAACCCACCACAACCCCCTCAGTCACTAAGTCTTTGCATTTATTTGTAGAAAGTCCACATCAAAATGCAACACTTTCATTTCCATACTTAGTGCTCACTGAATAGCCAAAGGCTTGCTGCTCTATAGAGGAGCAGAAGTAGGAAAATGCCAAAGCACTCCCTTTGCCGGTGCCCTTTATTTGTGATCTTCCGCCTTTCAAATGTAAGCTCCCTGAGGACAGGAGCTGCCTTGTATACTTCTATCTGTAGCCTTAGCACAGTGTCTGGCCCATAAAAAGTACGTAACGTATTTCCTCCTTTCCTTCCTTCCTTCCTTCCTTCCTTCCTTCCTTCCTTCCTTCCTTCCTTCCTTCCTTCCTCTCACTTTCCCTCCCTTCCTTTCTCTTTCTTCTTTTCTTTTTCTTTTTTTTTCTCTCTCTCCTCTATCTATATTTATCTACATGGAAGCTAGGTAGATTAGTGGATATAGTTTTGGAACTAGAGTTAGAAAAACCTGATTTTAAATCTGACTTTAGGCATTTACTAGTTGTATGACCCTGGAAAAATAATTTAATCTTTACTTGCCTCAGTTTCCTCAACTGTAAAAGGGGGCTAATCACAGTACCTACCTTACAGCATTATATCAAATGAGATATACTTGTTAAAGCACAGTGCCTGGCAAATAGTAAGTGTTATATAAATATATATTTCCTCCCCTTTCCTCTATCTATCTGTCTATCATCTATCTATCATCTATCATCTATCTACAGAGGTATAGAATAGAGAATTGAGGATTCACAATGGAAAGGCCTAAGAAAGTTTGAAATGAGCTCTTCTGCATAGATTTAGTGGGGAATGGGGTCCAAATAGATGACTTAAGGAAATAAGATAAGGCCAAAAAGTGCCACCTGAGGCTAATGGACAGAGTTTGAATCAGGGAAGAGGAAGATAACTGTGAGGAAGTAGTAAGGACCCTGGACAGTGCCGTGGGATCTGTCCAGCACTATCAACTTAAGTTCAGTAGCACAAAGATCCAGATCAGTTCAAATCTACCCAAATCAAACAAAACCTCCCAAAAATCTAAAGAAAAAACAAAACAAAACAAAACAAAAAAATCTGAGATGTGAAACAAGACAATTTAGATTAGTATGAAAAGAAACTAATCTACATTCAAGAGATTCTCTGGCCTGGCCCTATCACAGACAGCACCTCACTACCATCCCTAACATGTACACAGCAACACACCTTTCCTTGAGTTGCACCAGACAGGCTTTGATGTGTGAGCTCCAAACCCAACCAGGCTCTGGAATGTTGTTCCCTCCATGTTCTTCATGTTTAAAGAGCTGAGCCAGTCAGTGCAGTGTGGGACTAGGTTGGGCTGGGCTAGGATGGGCTGGACTGGGGCTAGGGCCAGGTTAGGTCAGGGTATACTACAACCTGAGCAAGGAGTGCCTTTTACCTCTGGCACAGTATCCATGGGGTCTGAGATGTCTATGTGTGTATGGGTGGTGGGTGGGAATGAGGGCTGAGACAAGGGGAGAGGATAGTTGTAGAAGGTTTATTTTCCAAAGAACTTCCTTCACATACTGACCAGCATAACTCACCCAGGATCTTAACCTAAAAGGGCTTTGGGGAGTAGTCCAAATGCAAGTATTGCCACTTCTAGATGGGTACTCTAAGACTTCTCACAGGGACACCCCAATGTCTCAAAGGCAGGAGGATACAGAATTCCAGAGTTGAAAGGGACCATAGAAATCCTCTTCTATTCAAACCAGGATTCCATTAGTCAACAAGCATCAAGTGCTTATGATATGTTAGGCATTGTACTAAGCACTGAGGATACAAAGAAAGTTAAAGACCTACCATCCTCTCCAGGCACTTACATTCTAATAAGGTAGACCCCTGAAGGTAGCTAAGTACAGACATGGTATATGAAAAGTAGATAGACTGTGATCTCAGAACAAAAGGACAAGGAAGGGGTTGGAGAAGGTAAGATTTGAGCCAAGGCATGAATGTCCCTTACTTTGTGGTAACAATGGTTTTAGGCTTTTAAAGACCTCAAGTAAGGTCAAACTCACTGTGGCTCAAGGTAGCCCACTGTGGGCTTGTAGAGTTCTAGGTCTTAAGAATTGTTTTTATCTTATATGAACCAAAAATGTGCTTCTATGTCATCTCCCCATTGCTCCTAATTCTGCCCTCCGTGGCCAAGCAGAACAAGCTTACTTCCATTTCCATGTTTCAAATACTTAACACAGAAAACATATTCTCTCCTTCCTTCTCCCTTTTCCTCTCCTTTCCTTCCCCATCCTCCTTCCTCCCCTACCCAAGACTCTTCTTCTCCAGTACACACTTCCCCAGTGTTTTCACTGGATACTCATTTCATGGGAACCCATGACTTTTCCCCATCTCAGTTCTCCTCTTGACTCTTCTCCAGCTTATCAACATCCTTCTTAAATTAAGGTGCCCAGAAATGAAGACAATAATCCAGGTGAGGTCTCCTGGGGCCAGAGAGCAGTTGGACCATTCTCTTTCCATATCTGGAAGCATTGCATCTCTTACTGCAGTTCATGGCATATTGATTTATATTGATCTTGCAGTCCACTAAAACATGCCCTTCTTTTTCCTCAACAAATGTTGCTTGAGCCTGCTTCTCCCATCTTGGATTTGTGAAATTGATTGTTGTACTCATTCATAATACTTTACATTTATGTCCCTTGAATTTTGTCTTGTTATTTGGACTGTGACATTATGAATTCTCTTGATCCTTTTAGAAACTGACTCCATCATCTAGAGTATCAGCTGTTCCTTCTAGCTTTCTTGCATTATCTTAAAATTGGAAGAGTAGAGCACCCACACCATTATCCAACTCAAATATTCAGTTGTATTAGATAAAGTAGATAGGCTCTATTTGCCACTGAGATCCAGCACCTAATCTAATCTTATTTGTCAGCTGTCAAACATGGGTGGCTTCTCTTTTGGCCTGACCTAACAAAATTACAAAGCCATTCCATTCTTTTATTACCTGCCGTCATATGGCTCCATATGTTGCACCAGAAGTGCATGCCTGCCTTCATGAAATACTTTGTTAGAAATCTAGATAAGTTTTACTTACAACATTGTCTTGTTCCTAATGTTGTGCAAGGTGTTTTCTGGCATGAGAACTCAGCCCATCAGTGTCAGTTACAATTCTCTTTCATTTAGTAGATCCATTATGTCTTAAGGAGTTCCCTGAGTCATGGAGAAACGGGGAATCTTGCCCAGGAACACATAGCTAGGATGGATGTGATTCAGGTTAGGAAGCCAGATCTTCTGATTTCAAGGAGAGCCCTCTCTCCACTACACCTTGATGTAAATAGGTATCACCATTTAGCCTGGCAGCCCAGCTAGGTGCAATTCAGCCCAGTGGCATAGCTGGGTGGGAGCACATTTAGCTCAGGAAGACCTGAGTTTAAATCTGGCCTTAGACACTTGTAAGTTTTGTGACTCTGGTTAATAAAAGGCCCTGCCTCTCAGATTCATTGTGGATCAAGTTAGATATTTATGACATGCTTAGCACTTAACATGCTGGACACATAACACTTGCTTAGTCAATGCCTGTTTCCTTCTTTCCTCCCTCCTTGAGATCTCAAGAGACTTCTTAGATCCAACATCATGGAAATAATATGAAATGACACAGAAAAGTGAGGAGACAAGTTATGGCAGCCCTGAGGGATTTTCTATTTCTGGCTAAAAACTTGGTGTTTGTTGCATCCCACTAATTGACTGCAAGCTCAAGGAAGACCTGACCCAGCTTCAGACCTTATTTCAAATCCATATCTCTCCTAGCACACAAAAGTTTTCAGCAAATAGTAGACTCTTACTAAATGAATGTATGGTAAGATTTGAAGCTGAGGAAACTGAGGCATAAGTTAAGTGACTTTCCCAGGGTTATATAGCTAGGAAGTGCCTGAAGTCCCATTTAAACTCCGATCTTCCCGACACCAGGCCCAGCGTTCCTTCACTGCGGTGCCACCTAATGACAAACCCATCTTCTTTTTGGCTCACATGTTTTCCTGATGACATCTTTCTCACCAGTTCTTTTATGTTCATTAGGACTTTTCCAAAGTCTTGCATGAGAGGGGAGAAAAGATGAGAGAATGGAAGGAACAGCTGTTCTCTTTTAGGACCTCAATGGAACAGCTTTGGAGCCAAGACCAGGCTGCAAGTTCCGCCTTGGACAGTTGGTGCCTGTTTGATCTCATGCAATTCCCTGAATTCCCCCAAGCCTCAGTCTCCTCTTCTGCACGTGGGCAGGATTGGTCTACATGTTCATGGTACCTTCTATCTAGGGATCTGGCCAATCTTCTAAACCAGGTGCAAAGAACTGGGCAGAAGCTTGGATTTCAGTGATAATATGGGCAATGAGTTCCACTGCAGAGGCGCTCCAGCCCCAGGAGGCTGCTTCAGACACAGCCCCTGAGAAGACCTGCCAGGCCTTGGATGGGCCGGCCCCAGCCTACTGCTCCCTTCATAGCAGGCCTTGGATGGGCCGGCCCCAGCCCACTGCTCCCTTGCCCAGGCCAGGACAAGGACGCACCCATTCCCTCTCAGGACAGGCTCATGTGCACACTGTCAGACCATGAACACCAGGGCATTTGACAGGCCTAATCTCGCTGTTTGCATTATCAGACAATTACCAGCAGAGCTCGTATTCATCGTTTGACTAACAACTCGCAACGATTATTATTTTTTTTCTTCCCTGGCAAAACAAATATAGCAGTGCCTTCCTTTCAGCATCAGTGCTGATGCTTCTTGGCATTCCATCAGCTGAAGAGTTTTTGGGGAAAAAAAATAAACCCACCAACCTTCGCGCCGCCGCCGTCGTCCTCCCCCACATCTCACTAACTTTACAGGCCCCCATGGCATCTGTGTGCGGTGAACCGAGCTGTTGAGACTCAGTGTAATTTGCAATCCAGCTTCTGTTAACATGGAAATGTACCGGCTGCTCTCCTGCAATCTGGGGCCTCATTCTGTCTAGCATATGGTTGCATTAAATCCAGTCTCCAGAATGTCTCTCGTTACCACGTTGTCAATCCTCGGCGAGCAGAGAACCCTAAAAAACCACTAAAGGGATGTATTTTTGGAATTGGCTCCTGTGGTCCGTGCTTGATGAGAGCTGTCCAAAGGCACACTTGGTTACTTGAAATGAACTAGCCCTGTCAGCTACATGCACGTAGGCACGTGTGTGCTCGCACACATATACATACACACAATGGGAAACATGAACACTGAAATATAAGCTCTGTTCCTCCAGAATAGAAAGTCATGCTAGGAAAAAAGGGTATTGAGAAGGGGATGATGGCAGAGTGGAGTCTATCAGTGCCCTATGACATCAACTTAGGCTTGAGAAGCATCTTGGGGTGAGCTTAGACTTCAGATTTGTACAGCAAATCTCCAGAGATGGGGGCTCTAAGCAGGGGAAACATTCATATCATCAAGGAGAACTGGCAGAATGAGATAGCCACTTCAGGCCTTTCTAACTTTCTGACTGTGTTTCTGGGGCTGATCCATAGAGAACATAAGCTACACCCAGTGCTTTCAGATAGAGAACTTACCCCAAATCCTCCAAACTCCAATGCAGCCACAAGGCTTGCCTGGGCAATGTTTGTGAAACAGACAGGAGCTAAAGCATATCTTCCTTTGTGGATAGAGAAGCAGACTGACATCAAAAAGGAGGGAGGGTGTCTTGGGTTCGAGTCCCATCTTTGAAACAGTTTGTGTAACTTTTGGTGTTTGCTTGATGTCTCAGAGATCTAGGCAAGTTGCTAAGACTATCAGTTATGAGAAAGTTGTCAGTATACATTAATGGAAGGCATCCCCATACAGTAAAATCCTAGCTACTCAAACACCCCCCACACATATGTGCACACACATATACATGCATGCACATACACCTACACACATACACATATGTGCATACACACACGCACATGCATGTGACTTGTCCCAGATGCTTGACTTCACATCCGCCCTCACTTCTAGAAGCTCTGCCACCATAGCCAAGTCACTCAGTCTTTTGAGCCTTGTTTCTTCCTCTGTAAAGTTGGACACTCACACCTGCAGTAGCTGACTCCCAAGTTGCTATGTCACTCAAATAAGAAGAAATTTATTGACTCGGACATGCTGGCTAGTTGTCAGTTGTTGTTATGGATGGTAGTAGTGGATGAGAACATCAGTGGGAATCATCCTAGAATGGTGGTCTGGCTGGCCTCTGACCCTGGGCTGCCCTGACCAATCCAGAATGGGAAAGCTGCCATCTTGTCCTCCTCTATCCTGGTCTAATTTGATATCACAGATCTATAATGCTGGCTCAATTTCTGGGACTTATGTTTAAGGAACAACTTGGATAGTGCAGAGAAGACTCCAGATAAGAACAGTTAGGGCACTGAAGGGTATGAGACTGTACTATATTATGATCATTTGAAGAAACTGATAATGTTTGCCCCAGAGAAGAGAACACATAGCTGGGATGTGTGGATCTGGAGTTAGATTTCTTCTGATGGAGCCCATGCAGCTGAACTAGGACTAGTGGATGGAAGTGATATGAGGTTTAATGTAGAGAAAAACAACAAACAAGCAAACAGCAAAAAACCTTCCTAACAATTGTTGTTTGGTCATTTTTTCAATAATGTCCTATTCTCCATGACCCTTTTTCGGGTTTTCTTAGTAAAGATACTGGAGCAGTTTTCCATGTCCTTCTCCAACTCATTTTACAGATAAGGAAACTGGGCATATAGTATTAAGTGACTTGCCCAGGTAACAAAGCTAGAGTAAATGTCTGCGGCTGGATTTGAACTCAGGAAGAAGAATCTTCCTGATTCTAGGCACAGAATCTGTCTAGTGTACCATCTCACTGCCTCTTCTCAACAATCAGACCCAGATCAAAGTGGAATGAGATATTACCTGCTTCTATGGGCAATAAGGACTGGGAAGTATTCAGGGATGAAGGCTGTCTAAATGGGTTGTAGTTGGGGTGTAGGGTGACAATGGGAGGTGAAATAAGTGCTGATTGATTCTCCTTTGGATTCTACTATTCAGTGTCACCACCCAAAGAAACTCCATAGCACATCATGTTGCAAAGGGAATAGCCTTCCTAGTGTACAAATATATATATATCCTATTCTGAAAGGAAGGCATGTGTTTCTGGAGAGTATAAAATCTAAAGGGTCCAATGGATTCCTGGGCTTTAGTTCACCTTTGTCATTTATTTACAATTTAGTCTTCGTAGTTTGCAGTTAGTCAGTCAACAAATATTCACTAATCATCCCTTGTGTGTGCTAGAGACCCTGTTAAGTTCTGAGAATGCAAAAATAAGCAAAAACTGTGCCAGCTCTCAAGGAGCTAATCATGTAAGCAGTCTAATCATGTAAGCAACATGTAAACACATAGAATATGTACCCCCAAAATTGGAGATCATCTGCACAGGGAAGGCATTAGGAATAAGGAGGACTGCATAGGCTTAAGGTGGCATTTTAGCTTAGACTTGAGGGGAACAACAGAAGTCTGGAGGCTGAGCCTGGAAAGGAAAGCACTCCCAATATGGGGGTGGGTTGGGTGAGAGACATTGAAAATGCACAGAATCAGGGGAGGAAGAGCAAAAAGGCCGGGGTCACTGACTACAGAGTTTGTGTGTGTGGTGGGGGAGGGCAGTAAAGGGAATAAGCAAAGCCTGAAAGAGTAGGAGGAAGCCTTGTTATAAAGGGATTTGAATGAGAGCCTGATAATAAGTTACTTCCATATAATGATGCTATCTCTCCAATAATTCTAGTATCAAGCTGACAAAAATCCAAATACCATTGTCTCCTAACTTTCTTTCTTCTGATTGAGGCACCATCATGTTTCCCATCACCCAGCTTTTACACTCAATACCAGTCTCTTCCCTCTCTATATGTTCCCCCCATACCCAAATACAATAAATAAATGCCAAGGCTTGTCATTTTACCACATTGGTCTATCTGTTCCTCTCTCTCATCACTATAGTAATCCTCTATCAGGCCTTTGTTAACTCTGACCCCAAGTGCTTTTCCCCTCCAATACACCCTCCAATTAATTGCCCAAACCCTCAGGTTTGCCCATGTCACCCTCCAGGTCAAGAAACTACAATGAGTCCCTCTTGTCTCTAGGATGAAATATACATTTTTCTTTTTTTTTTTGGAGGGCAATTGGGGTTAAGTAACTTGCCCAAGGTCACACAGCTAGGTTTTTGTTTGTGTATGTGTTAAGTGTCTGAGGCCGGATCTGAACTCAGGTCCTTCTGACTCCAGGGCCGATGCTCTACTCACTGCGCCACCTAGCCGCCCCCAAGTATACATTTTTCTAATTAGGATTTAAAGTCCTTCATAGTTTGGCTCCAATGAAAAATTTCAGTTACTCCTCTTTGTACATTCTTCATTCTAACACCAAAAAGCTACTTTCTGTTTAGCATAATGGGAATTTGGCATCTATGCTGACCCAATCAGCTTGCTAAAGATGGCATCATTTTTATTGAGGGTGAAAGGAGCTTCTTCTGGGAGAATCACGACGAAGTTCTGGAATGTGTGTAGGCATTTTGTGTTGGCCTGTCCCATAGTTGGAAGGAGGCTGCTTCCACTGGTTGAGTAGCTACAACTGTTAGCATATCAGAAAGTCTTAGTCACCACTGACCATAGCTTTGACACATTCATATATCAGGGACTGAGACTCCTTTACTCTCAACTGGTGAGAAGATATGACAGAGGAGAAGGACTTAGATCCTCCATACTCCCTCTCATCTGAAGCCATATAGTCATTGAGAAAATGGATCTAGACTCTTTAGCATTTTCTTTCCTTACTTTCTGTTCTAGAAGCAGAGAATAATTTGAGACAAAAGTGTGATCTATGCATATCCAGTAATTCAGGCCAGTTGATGCAGCCAGTCCAGATGGGATTCCCTGGAAAACAAGGTTCCAGACATTAGGAATCAGCAATTATTTTGACATAGGATGTGAATTTGTAGGAGTGATTATGGCTCCACGAATTGGGCTTAATGTATGAATATTTGCTCACTTCTATTCAAACATTCTAGCTCCTGAGTGTATCAGTTGTATCACTTGGCATAAGCTATTACTTATGATGTCCTGAAATGGCTTCCTTGCCTTTGACCCTTGGAATGCCTAGTTCATTTCAAGGATCAGCAAGAGGACCAGTTCTTACAAGAGGCTTCCTTGTGTTTACATCGTTATTTATATTTGTCTCACCTCTGAAATGACTTAGATTTTCTGAGAATATACTTTGCATCAGGTAACCATGTTCATGGTATTTCTCCACAGTGAGCTGTAAGATCCTTAAAGGGAGGGACTATTTCACATCTGCCTTTGTATCTCCACTGCCATGCATAACACCTAGCCCATAGGAAGAGCTCAATTAATGTTTGTTGAATTGAATTGAACTTCACTGAATTGTAATTGGATTGAACTACTAAGGCTCTTGGAGCCCACACTTCAGCCCTCAACTGATTAATTAAAGGGGATAAATTCTCTTTGTCTGAAGAAAGTTTCAGCAAGAGAAGACACAAGAAATCTTTGTCTAGGAACAGAAATGGGTGGAATCCTGGAGGCAGCCAGCTGTCCGTTGCTTATTGATATCAAGGAAACCCAAGGCCTGATTGCTCATTTACATTGCCTTTGTAAAGAAACTCATTAACTCTATTTAATTAAGTAAACCCAATACTTTCAAACTGACTTTAATGTCACGATGTTTTCCATCACCTCAGGAAGATGGTTTTTACTTTGCACCTTTACTGTGGTTAATGATTTATTTTTCCTTTGTGATTCTTAAAACAATCTGTCTTATATCAGATATTTAGCAGGCTAGGAGAGCAAGCATTCCTGATTGGAGTAGTCCTCACTAATACTGTATTCTGAGAGCTTATTGGAGTCCATTGTCTATGAAGAGACTAAGCTAGAAATGTCGGCTCTGCTTACTTATCCAAGTGGCATGGCATGGTATAGAAAGCACAATCAGAGCTAAGATGTCTCATGTTCAAATTCTGCCTTCGATACTTCCTACCTCTGCAGACATCATCAGCAAGCCATTTTACCTGCAAGAACCAGGTGAAAACCAGTTTGATTGTTCAGGCCCTAATGCCAGCTAAGGCTGCCAAAGACAAGCTGGCCTTTAGCCCCCTCTCCCTGATCTTCCTGGGTGGCGCCATCCCTGATCTCATTCATCACTCTTTATTAAGCAATTTAGAAAATGCATCCATTTCTCTGGTTCTCATAATTTGTGAGTATCCTTAGTACCTTCTGTGCCCCTGAGTGTAGCGTGGGTGACCATCTCTTCCCAAAGCCTCCCTTTAAGGAGCCCATCAAGGTCAATGATCTCTTTCTACCTAGCTACTCCCGTATTCTTCTTTCCTGTTACACTGAGCCATCTACCTTTCCCCTGCTCTACCACACCCTTGAGCAGGATATATTCCCCACCCTCCTTCTCAGCTTCCTTTTGTATGCCATATTTCTTGCTGTTTAGTCATGTCCCTCTCTTTGTGATCCCATTTGGGGTTTCCTTGGCAAAGATATTTGAATGGTTTACCATTTCCTCCTCTACCTCATGTTATAGCTGAGGAAACTGAGGCAAAGAGGATTAAGCGATTTGACCAAAGTTACAATGTTAATAAGTGTCTGGGGCTGTATTTGAACACAGGTCTTCCTGACTCTAGGGCCAACATTCTATCCACTGTGCCATCTAGCTGCCCTATGTTTCATTTAGGGTTAGGTTGTAGGCTCTTTGAGGGCAGAGATGGTCTTTCTTTTTCCTATTTCTATCCCCAGTGCTTAGCATAAAGATTAGTACACATTTTAGCATTTAATAAGAATTTCTTGGCTGGCTGCCTGGTCATAATTATAGTACTACCTACCCCTATCAATGATAGGGCAATCTCCTATTGTCAGTCATTGCCATTTCTGTGTGAATCTGCTGCTATTCATCCTAAATCTCCTACACAAGATGTGCAAACTCAGATAGAAACAGGGACCACTAAACTTTACTGTTATGGGAGATATATTTCCTTTTTCAGTTTGTGTGGTAGGTAACTGTTGCTGAAATAAATCTACCACAAAACGAATTATACAGATAAAAGTCTAAGTTTTATTACACTTAAACTCAGGTTCAGACTTCAGGAGCAAAAATACTGAACAAAGATTAGGATTTTCTGACAAACTTTTATAGTGAAATTATATCTGACAGACAGAGAAATATCTTCTTTTACATATTGAAATCTCATACATTCTTTTAGGCTATAAAAAGTTTTTTTGTTAAAAAAGGACAAATTCATAATACCATGCTTACTTCAATGTCATAAAAGTGGAACAAACAATTAAACGGAATCATAATCTCACACATCCCTTAAGGAAACACACCTAATTCTATAGGAAAACTAAATCAAGTTACATATTATACTACTTTTAATGGGTTCAAAATGGGCTGATTGAGAGGTAAGTTATTTACATGTCACCAAGATAATCAAGGTGAAGTGAGGATAGTTGGAATTCTTCTTCAAATAACATAACACTTTTGGAAGATCAAATTTACCTTTGATTTTTATCTGATGAAAGTCAGTTTTCCCTTAACATTTTCATTCTATAAGTTAGGTTTTGATAAAGTAAAGCTGATATTAAGAGAAGATGGCTTGTAGTTAACCAAAAGTTGCTGGGGGAATGTACCAAAGTGCTTTGCTATCTATAAAGCTATAAGTAAGGATGATTTAATTATTCTTTTTAGATTGTAGTTTCAAGGATCTATGGACAAAACAATCTCTAATTCTCAAGGCTCATGGATTGTAAACATCTCTACCACACTTGTGCAGTGAGATATGGGGATGATATAATGTGGTTTTTACTACACTTTCACTGAATGATGATATTACTAAAGTTAATTTAGGAGCTTAATGTTGGCAAATTGCCTTTTATGTCTGTTGCCCTCTAAATCAAGTGGGAATTGGTCAGTAAGTGGGGATTTGGCTAATGCATAGAGGAATTCATGTAACTGCCTCAACTGACTCCCGCTGTAGCTTAGGGGAACTGTAGGAGTTGTAGCTTCAACTATATTCTCTCCAGCCCCTTCCAGAAGAATGATTAGGGAATGCTGTAGAAGCTGATGCTCCCATTATCAGCAAACCCCTTTGAGAAGAGTAGACTAGAATAAATTACACTTATTTAACCCTTATTATGACTGTTCCTGTCTTCCTGTCTGCCCATAGCAAGAGTGAGCCTGTGGTAGAAAACCCGATGTAGTCAGTATTACTTGTGTGTTTACCTGTGAAACAAAAGCATTCTAGATATATCAGCCAGTATTATTAAGAATGATGCAGCTTGTTTCCTCCCCTCTTCTTGAACTTATAAAACCAGTGAAAGCAACTGCATGAGTATTCTGGTCCAGTAGAAGTCAAATAAATCTAGGGGAACCCAGGTTGCCCTGCACAGTTTTGCAAAAAATCCCTAATGTTTACTTTTTGGTGTTCATACAGTGCCTAGTGTTATCTTCCCCCTTAGAATCTTCAGAGTCTTTAGAATTCAGTTGGGAAAGTAGCTCAGTCCTATTAGGGTTTGGACAGTCTTGTTTGCATATGAAAAGTGAGGAATGTGAACTGGTTAGTAGAAGACTCAAAGATGGTTATTTCCCTACCCTTTAGCTTTGATTTCCTGCCTTTCCCTGATCATTCTTGTATATGGGAGAATAGAATAGGTTGGGGGTTGGGAAATTTAGGTTATTAGACAAATTGCTATTACTTGGTCTAGTCTTCAGAGATTAAACTTGGGAAATAGCTAGGATTTCCTATGAACTACAATGAAATCACTCATGAAGATCTCTAAGGTCAATGACCTGTAGTTGATTGAGTTTAAAGGAAAGGCAGGCTTGAACCTGAGGATTCTCAAGCTAATTAGCAAAGGCTAGATCTATTCTTGATTATTCTCAAGAGCTCAATGACTAGGGTTGAGAATTTAAGGATGAGAAGCCTCATAGCCAGGAATCTGAAGGGAAAGAAGGCAGATCACTTCATAAGGGAAACAATCAAATAATCGAATTTCTATATGGAAGGATTTTGTTGATGTATAGAAGTGATTGTTGCTTTTTTCATGTAATCTGGCCTCTCTGAGCATGACCAGTTGTAATGTGAAGCCTTCTATATTGCCTACCACATGAGGTAGGGGTAGCCCAAGACCATGAACCTGGTGACATTCAGCCTGAGACAGTCTTTTGGACCCTGCTTCCACATGCCTTTTCTGCCATCTTCATCTGTCGCAGTTTCCTCTGTGGATCCTATGAACTAGAGAGGGAACGGATTTCCTCATCCCTGCTATCTTTATTTTACCTTAGCTCTGAGGAATGGGCTGAAGGTGAGGTTTTTTATTTTTGTTTTTTTTAACTTTGTTTTGTTTTTCCTCAGCTTCAGGAACTAGAGGTGATCCTTACTGAACGGGGAGAGTAGAAGTTTGAACCATATCCCCTTTGAAGTAAGAATGGCAGGCAGGGTGAAACAGGGTGTCTGGTGGAGCCTGCAAATTGTCTGAGTGGTGACTGCTTGCCATCCTACCATCTCGGTGAGTACTAGCATCAAGCAGAGACCCCAATCAAGCCTTTCAGATGCCACTTGCCAGTATTCAGTTAAAGAAGGTAGAAACTGTGCATCCTGTTGAGCTTTGTCAATCAGAGCAGCATCCCAAATGTTAGTTATGGGTGGATATGACAAGATTAATCAATCAATAGACATTTATTAAGCATCTACTATGTGCCAGGCATTGTGGTAAGCACTGGGGATATAAAAAGAGGAAAAAAATATAGTCCCTACCCATTAGTGTATAGTTAAATAGTGGGGACAATATACAAGTAAATCAATGATAAAATAAGAATTAATAGGAAAAATGATGAGACAAGGCATTAATAGTAAGAGGGATTGAGGAATGTTTCCTGTAGCTGGTAAGATTTTTGTTGGGATGTAAAAGAAGCCAGAGTGGAGGAAGGAGAATGTTTCAGTTGTGGAGACAGCCAGAGACAATATCCAGAACCAAGTGATGGAGCATCTTGTTCATGAAATAGTCAGGAGGCCACTGTCACTGTGTAGTGACAGTGAATAGCATGTGGCAGGGAATAAGGAGTAAGGAGCCTGGAAGGATGGAAATAGGCTAAGTTGCAAAGGGCTTGGATTCCAAATGGAACATTTTGTATTTTTTGCTGGATGCAACAGAGACCCACTAGAGTTTATTGAGTAGGGGGTGGCATGATTGGGCCCAGTCTTTAGAAAAATCACTATAGTGGCTGAATGGAGGATCCATTGGAATAAGTACAGACTTGAGACAGGCAAACCCAATAGCAGACCTCTGCAACAGCTCAGACATGAAATGAAAAAAGAAAAAAGAAAAAAAGACCTTCACCAGGGTAATGGCAGTGCCATAAGAAAGAAGGGAGCTGCAAAGGTGAAATTGACATACCTTGGCAGCAGATTCAAAATTAGGGGTGACATAATAAAGAGGTCAGTATAGCTCCTATGTTGTGAGACTGAAAGACTGTGAGATTGGTGCACTTTCTATAGTTAGAGGCAAAGGTAGGATTTAGAGGGGGAAATAATGAGCTCAGTTTGGGACATATTGAGTTTAGGATGCCTACTGGACGTCCAGTTCAAAATATCTGAAAGGTAATTAGAGATGCAAAACTGGAGGTCAGCAGAGATAGCAGCATGCTGGGTAAGTCTGAGCATCATCAGAGTGGAAATGGTGGTTATATCCATGGCAGTAGAAGATATCGCCAAGTGAAGTAGTATGGAGAGAGAAGAAACAGGACGGAACTCTGGGAGAGACCTAGAGTCATGGTGGCATGATTTTCATGAGCGTACAGCAAAGAAGACCGAGGAGGAGTAGACAGGTAGGAGGGGAACCGGAAGAAAATGGCACCCCAAAACCTAAGGAAAAGAGAACATCAAGGAAGAGAAAGTGATCAACAATGCCAAAGACTGAAAAGAAGTTATGGAAATGAGGTTTAAGAAAAGTCATTGGCAACTAAGAGACTAGTGGGGAACAAGCCCAGAAGAAAGAGCTCGAGGTGTCAGTGGTCCTGCAGCATCCCCGAGTTGTGCTGTATCTTCACCTTGGTGCCCTGCCGGCATGCTCCCTTCCTTAGCTATGTCTATTAGTGTACTTGTCTCCTCCTTCTTCTCCTTCTGCTCCTGCTTCTGCTTCTTCTGCCTCTTCTACTTCCCACAAGGAATTCCATTACGGATATTGCTACATATAAAGAAATCTTCTATCTTCAATTTAATTTTATGTTTGGTAGTGAGAATGCTGGGACAAAGGTTATGAAGAGATTAGTCAATTTCTCCCATTATTCCAAATTGTTGTCCAAAATAATGGGCCAAATTCAGACCTCCACCAAGAGTATTTTAGGATAGGCATCTTCACAAAGTCCCTCAAGGCTTTTATCTTCTTTGATGAGCATATAGCATGAAGTCTAGTTATTTTTATTAGAACTTCTCTATTTCTTAGTGACTTGGAGTATTCTTTTTTTCCCCCCAAATGGTTGTATACTTTTTTCTTTTTTTTAATTTTAAAAGCTTTTAATTTATGTACTTCCTCCACTTATTTATTAGAAGCCCCTAAGTAATGTCCAACAGATTTTAAATGCTATACATGCTGTCCTAGATGTATAGAGGCACACAACATTGTAAAATCTAGCTGTTGTTTTGAAATCTGAAATATTCTTTAGACTTTGAATAATTTTACCCAGAAGGTTTGCCAAGAGGGCTTCAAGGTAAAGGATTCTGAATCACAGATTCAAAAGCATCCTTATCACTTTAGAACACAGCCCTAAGTCTAATGTCTTCCAGTATACAGATCTGCATTCCCTTCTCCAGAGAGCCATGATCTAGGAAGAAATGGTTCAAATTGCTTACCAAGCTAATTAATAGTACTCAAGACCTTATTAACAAAGTGTCCATATAAAATCAAGAGGACAGAATATTATGTCTGTGTACCCTTCTTCAGCCTCAATTTGCTTCATTAATAGCTGGCTGACCATATTATATCTTAGATGTATTATCCTAACCAATTCCCGTACATTTCTTAGGATTTTGGGAAATGTTGACTACAAGTTAAAGATTATAGACTGAGTCATTCTTGAATGATGATAGCCTGTCCCCAAATAGGTGGAAATTCTAGAGACCAAGCAGGTCTAGCCAGTCATAAAGAAAAAAAAGAAACAAAAAAGAAACAAAACAAAAAGAAACAAACAAAAAAACAACTGAAGCCAACTGTTCTGTTTTATTTTCCTGAAAACTAAAGAGATTATGGTCACTTTGAGAAAAAAAATCACTGATAATTAGGAATTAATGTGGGTTCACTAAAAAAATAAAAGTAATTCTCAAGGTACTGAGTGGCATTTTCAAGTAGTATTGCTAGGTGGCAGGTCAGAGCCTTATTCTATACATGTATCTTGATTTCAGCAAAGCATTACACAAATATTGTATGGCTTTTTATGGTTAGGAAGATATAATAAGGAATAGTATTATTAGGGTTATCCATGATTGGATGAGAAATTAGTTTCAAAAACTACTACTTATTTTTAAAAATACTCTATTAGAAAGAAGTCTCCAGGGAATCTTTGGCTCTGCCATAGTCTTTCATTTCTTTAGTCAATTACTTTATTGAAGGCAGAGCACAAACTTTTATCAAGACACAAATCTTGGCAGAATAGCCATAGACAACAGAATCCAAAATTGGCATGGTCTTAATGGCATCAAAAGCTGGGTTAAAACAAACAAGAGCAAATCTAAATATAAATTGTATTTCAATCAAAAACACTTTGTAAGTACATGGTAATAGCAGAGAGCAGGTATGACAGTCATTCATGTCAAAAAGATCTCATTATTGTGATTGATCACAAGATCAGAGTGTCACTGGTTGGTGAAGTGGGGAGGCAGCTGCTTCTCAGCCACCACTATCAGGTGGAATTCCCAGCTCTGATGGAGTTTTGTTGAATATAAAAACAGTCCATCCCTGTTGAACCCTGTGTGTGTGTGTGTGTGTGTGTGTGTGTGTGTGTGTGTGTGTGTGTTGGGGGAGGGTGTGAAAGAATCAAGGAACAATGTAACAGGATCAGGAATTTCCTGTGGCTTCATGGTCTGGGGATACAAAAGCTTCCAGCAACTGGTAGTCAAAACCTTTCTGAGTTGGTAGGTGCCTGAAGCATCTATCACCCTAATGATTGACTAACCAGCTGCATTTCTTTTGTGACCAAAAAATAAGCCTCTTCCACCATGAAATATCCAGTGATTTCTATTTGCCTTCTTTTTTCCCAGCATTGGAACTGATCTAAGAGGGCACTGGCTTTATAGTTGCTCCTATAATAAACTAAGGAAAGGTGACCAACAGGGGAAGAACAAAATTTCTACCAGATAGTGGTAGTCAGGGTTCAATTATTGGAGACACCCGCAATAAGTGGTAACTTGTCACAGCTATTCTTCAATAATTAATTGTATGCTCACTTAATTATTACATTATCAACATTCCTAGTCTTCTAATTTGCATTCCTGTCATCATCAGGAATGCCCCACAATTGGAGTGGCTTTGGGATCATATATAATTCTTCTTCCTAGGGGATATCCCCATTAATTTGGGGGTTGAGACATCCACAGATTCTGATGATGTGATGGAGGTCCCTCATGAGATCCTATACATGCTTATCTGACTCAATATCTCTCCAAATCCATTAGGTACAATAAATTCTCCCATCATTATTAAGATTCTAGAACTTCCTTGATTAACAATTCCTCTTTGCTCTCATTAACTATTAGGCATGATTTTAGGTAACAGGTGTTGTTTTTCTAAACTAGCCGCCCCAGCAGAATTACAGCTCTGGGTATAAGTCTTAGGAAGGGATTTTCAGATTTTGAGTGAAGCCAGCTAGCCACTGGCTTCCGTGATAAGCAAAGACGAGTCAAAACCTGGCTCTGAGGGTGCTTCTGTACTTTACCTGAGTTAAGATCTGGTGATAGTCAATCATGAAAGTTTCTGCCTTACTGTTTAGTACCAGGAAGACAGGTTACCAGAAATATAAGTAGAGCTGTTCAGATTTTGACTGGATATGAGGTGAGTCGAAAGATGAGGATGGGACAAGTGAGTTCCCAGATAAAATATTTGCATATTCCAGGTCATGGTGGGAGGGGAATAGGGAGGATTAGAGGAAGTAGAATAATGGGTCACCTGAGCCATGAGGTAAGTATGCTATACTTCCTCTTGAATGATCAATGGGGTTCATGTTCTGGGGAAAGACTAAAGTCACTTATAAAAAGGGAGAGAGAGCTGGCTTCCTTCATTTTCAAGTGATTCAAAATGAGGAAGGGTGAATAACATATTGGATATTATGGTAAGGGGAGAAAAAGGGGAGAGGAGAGGAGGGGAGAGGGGAAAGAGGGAGAGAGAGGGAGAGAGAAAGTCAGAGAGACAGAGAGAGACAGACAGAGATGGAGAGAAAGACAGAGAGAGAGAGAGAGACAGAGAGAGAGAGAGAGAGAGAGAGAGAGAGAGAGAGAGACAGAGAGAGAGAGAGACAGAGAGACAGAGAGACAGAGAGAGACAGAGACAGAGAGAGACAGAGACAGAGACAGAGAGAGACATAGAGAAATGAAATTATATAGATAGATAATCATAGTGTTTTAAGTGGAGTACAAGTTCAAAGTGAGTCAAGTGTGTGGTAGAGTAGCCAAAAAAGTGAGTGTGATTTGAGGCTGTTTTAATGGAGACATGTGAAATAAGGAAGTGCTAGTTCTACCCTATGCTATACTGGTTAGCTCAGATAGGGAATATTGTGTTCAGTTTTGTGCACCACCTTTTAAGAATTGCCTCAAAAGTTTCCAAAGCAAGAAAACTAGGTGGTGCAGTGGAGAGAGAACTGGGCTTGGAATCAGAGAGACTCATCTTCATGAATTCAAATCTGGCCTCAGACATTTAGTAATTTGTGTGGCCCTGGGCAAGTCACTTCACTGTTTGCCTCAGTTTCCTCATCTGTAAAATAAACTGGAGGAGAAAATGTCAAACCACTCCAGTATCTTTGCCAAGAAAACTGCAAATGAGGTCATGAAAAATTGGACATGACCAAAGGATATTTAGCCTGAAAAAGAGAAGAATTAATGGGGGTGGGGACTGTGCTGCCTGTTATCTGTTTTCATATATTTTAAGGCCACTCGGTGCAATGGATAGAGAATTGGACCTGAGATCAGGAAGACCTGGATTCCCACATGGCTTCAGACATTAAGGCAGCTATGAGCTTGGCCAGCAGCACTTGACCTCTCTCAGTCTTGGTTTTATTGTTTGTAAAATGGGGATAATTAAAGCACCTACATCCCATTTTTTTGTGAGAATACAGTGAGGTAACATCTATAAGGGTTTTGCAAAGCTTTAAGTGCTGTTCTTAAATACATTATATATTATATATATATATATATATATATAATCATGTTTTTATTGCTATTTTATAAAGTCTATAATGAGAAAGAAATAACTAAGAATGTATAGAACGTTCAGGACCTTGGATGATGAATGTCCTTTGTAAATCATTATATAGAGCTTAATATGATGGTCTAGATACAGTGTTGCCATGAGGGAGTTTGGTGGGGCTATCACCCCCAACTATTGCTTTCTGGGACTGCCATTCAGCCCCATATCACATTAGCTTCGTTAGACTGCCTCATTGCAGTGTTGACTCATACGGGGGTTACAGTACTGTAAAACCCTATGATCTTTTTCAGACAAATAACTGTATGTTCACATAGATCTTCACTTTGCATTTGTTCAGCTGATTTTTTTTTTTTAACTATTGCAAATATTTTAATAAGTGTTCTCTGCAAGGCATTTAAAACACCAGTTTGTGAGGATAAACTCCATTGGAGAGAGAGAAGACAGAACGCAGGTAGCCACGGAGCTGAGGAATTTTCTTGATTTGGGGTAGGATCTGAGAGTCTACTGTTTTCTGATCAGCCTTGCGCTGCTCTGTAATCTCGTATTTCTCTTTTTCTGTGTCAAAAATCTCTCCTTCTTGGTGTCTAGGTTTACGGAGCCTCTTCTTCTTGAAGTAAGCATCAGTAAGATGATTTGGAATTTTCACACCTGAAAGGTTAACTCGGGTAGAAGTGGCAATGACAAATTTCTGATGGGTCCTTCTCAGAGGAACACGGTTGATGGTCAGAGGTCCAGTCACCAGTAGCAAGCCACTAGCCAGTTGCTTTAGGAAAACCACGCGCTTGCCTCTGTGGCGGCCAGTGAGCATGATCAGAACCGTACCGGGCTTGATGCTAGCTCGAAGTCTCCTCACATGCTGGCTAAAGGGCTTTTTGCCATGACTTAGCAGCTTTCTAGGCACATCCTCAGTAGGGTAATACCTAGGCATTTTGCGAATCTTTACCACTCGAGTTCCTCCATTCTTATCACCACCAACAGGCTTTGAGATAGGAGCAGGCACTTTGTCTTTCTTCTTCCTTTCGATCCGGGTTTTGGGGGCAGCATATTTCCGCTTGTACATGGCTCTCCGGGAATACATGGCAGACCTGGAGTATCTACCGATCCCTCGGGCCAGGACGGGGTTCCGACTGCAATGCTTTTGAGACTTTTTGAACTTTTCAGTGACATCTTCCTTTTTTTTCTCTTTTTTTTCCTTTTTGACCTTCTTTTCCTTGAGTGGCTTTTGGTCTGCCATCTTGAGAGACGGGAAAGAGAGCTGTTCAGCTGATTTTTTGAACCAATGTGTTACACTTTCCATTTATCCCTAGTCATTTTCATTTGATTATATTTGTTTCTATATTCTTGTTCATCAAGAGCTTTTCTGATGTTGATTCTGCCATCCAGCACTTAGCTCTTTCTCCTAGCTTTTGATCATGCTCTTGAAGCATGCCATATAGGTCTTTATGCAGGGTATTGAATGAAATCTCAGACAGGACAGAACTGGGCACTGACAGATTTTTATGATACTCTAATAGCTCACACCAAGCTGATATTACACCATTAATGATTCTTCTTTGGCTATTCAGCCTCTTCCCAGTCTATTGAATCCTACTTTCATGTGTCCTACATCTTTTCTTTCTAGGAACTGATAGATTAAGGGGTAGATTGGATTAGTTTTATCACCTATACTTGATAAAACCACATGGCATCATTATCTGCTTTTTTTCCTCCTTTACAGGTTAACTAAGTATAACTTTAGTAATGTCTTTTGACTTCTGTAAATTTCTGGTCATCTTTACATTATGACTTGATAAAGACTTTTACCAATTTGCTTAGTACTCATTGAGATCGATTGATCTGATGATTTAAAAATCATTAAGAAAGCTAATAACTCTTATTAACTATTTAAGTTGGATATCAATTACTTGCTAAACTTTTTTGTTCCCTCCTTTTTGGTTCAAAGCTCATTATCACTGAAAGAGAGAAAATGAGACAAAATAGGTGTTCAAGAGTTCTCCTCTCAGCTATTTGGAATTTTAATTTTCATTCCAACCACCCCCAAAATGGCTTAGTCTCCTATATGAGATCCCTTTATTTTTCTTCTAAATATCACTTTTAAAAATGCTTTTCTGTGTGCCCTGCTCATATTTGCTATGCTTTCTTCTGTTTTCCCCCCTCATAATCAATGACATTCTTCAGAAAAGCTGTAGAAGTATTTTTATCTTGTGTCCTGTTACTTTACTGAACTTGTTATTTGTTTTTGTTTTTTTCATTTTTTGTTGGTGTTGACTCACTAGGGTTCTCTAAGTAAACCCTCATGTCATTATCTATAAAAGTGATACTTTTGTTTCCTTTTAGCTGACTCCATTGATCTATGTCCCAAATATACTGCATATGCTTTCCCTCTGTCATTGCTGGATTTCCTCAAAGGAAGGTATATTTTAAATATGCAAGACTTTTCTATACCTCATCTATCTCACCATTCTCTTTTAAAAATGTTGGTCTAGGGGCATCTAGGTGGCACAGTGAATAGAACACTGGCCCTGGGGTCAGGAGGACTTCAGTTTAAATCCAGCCTCTGGCACTTAACACTTACTAGCTGTGTGACCTTGGGCAAATCACTTAACCCCAATTTCCCTGCCCTCCCCCTCCAAAAAGCAAAAAAAAATATGGTGCTCTATCTATCTGTCTGTCTGTTTGTCATTTTTCTATCTAATAAGATGCACACATCTAGAACTATATGTATGCCATAGACTTCATCCCAAAAATATTAAAGTCAAATTCTGTTATCTTCTAGGAGGTAGTTCACCTCATCTTGGTGACATTAATTCATCAAGGCCAGCTATTTGTTACCCTCTTAACATCTCCCTTTACAACTTAGGAGTTAAGAAAAGACAGCTATTAGTTCAGTGTATAGAGCATTGGACCTAAATTCAGAAAGACCTGAGACCAAATCTAGCTCAAACAGTTACTAGCTATGTGACCTTGGGCAAGTCATGTAAACTTTTTTTTTGTTTCATTTTCCTCAATTGTAAAATGGGGATTACAACACCAGAGTTATTATAAGAATCAAATAAGATAATTATAAAAGTGTTTTGCACAGCACTTGACACATAGTAGGCACTATATAAATATTTATTCTCTAATAAACACATATAAGTATTTTTATAAAGCCATAAATATAGCATAATGGGAATTATAGAATATAAAAATCATATAATGAATCTCAAAATTAAATACAAATATGACAGCTTCAATTTCTACAAAATGGAGGGGTTAGATATAATTTTTGAAAATTCTTCCTGTTCCCTATCTTGTGAACCTTTGATTTGAAATTGATTATTTTCTTTAATTATTTATTTAAATGCTCCATTACCTGAGACTGAAGAGTAGAGTCTACAATAATGGGATTCATAAATAATTTGTGAAGTGAAGATCCAAGAACATAAAGGTATGGGAAGTCAAATAACATTGTTTCTACTGCCACTTAAGAATGTTAATGGATACCAACATGGCCACCTCCTTCTTTGTTGTATATTGTGATCCATTTAAGTATTCCCTCCATGTGTCATATGTTCTTCATAGGAGAGCTAACGAATGTGTTGTCTAGGTCTTTCAGTGTTTCATAGATACCAGCTTAGGACTGGCTCTTCTTTGCTGCCCATTGCCTCTTACTCTATAACCAGCTCCCATGGCACCTCGGTTATATGTCACTGATGATGTCACATTCATTTCTCATACACAGCATATCATTGTCAAGTGAGGCTGCCCCATTGGATGGGTTAATGCCCTTGCACTGTCGTTTGAGTCACAGGCACTTTTAAATCTGGTGATCATGCAATTTGAGATTTATATCCATACTGCATCACCAATAAAATATCACTATAAAATGAATAGGCTTTTGTGACAATAAAAATCTTGCCATAATTGAAGATATTACAGTCTCCAAACTGTAGTCCAGTTTATTTTGCCCTCTCTCTGCTATTTAATTTGGAGCACAGTTCATTGTCCAAATGCAACACCTGTATTTTTAATCAGTCTCCAATACAGAATCCTCCATTTTTCCCCAGAAGCCTTTTCCTTTGGCAAGGTCCTCTCAGGCCTGGAATTAATACTTCATAAGGACTTACCACCCCTATAGAACCCTACCTCTGATTGAATAGTTCTTCCCAGAATGTTCAGATCTATCTTACCAGACTGTTACCTGTACTTCATCATGGCCCTGGGTGGGGTAGAGGGAAGATACCTACTGTCCTCTACTTTTTAACTTTTTTTAATGTGTTTTTTTCCCTCATTAGAATGTAAACTCCTTGTGGGTAGGTACTCTCTTCTCACTTTTACTTTTGTTCCCACTGTTTAGTACAGTGTAGCACACAGTAAATGCTTAATATATGCTTGTTGACTAACTGACTGACCAGGAAATATACTGATGCATAAGCTCAGTGACTTGCCTACCTCTATGCATGTCATAATAGTCTTCATCCACTTGCTTTTTCCTGTATGGATTGTTAATAGGATAGGCTAATCTCTTAAGAGTGCCTATAATTTTCATTTACAAGTCCCATCAGTAATTTAGATGATACAGTCATTACAATTTTATCCACATATAGGAAACACACCCATGGGGGTACAGGCCCAGGTGTACAGGAGTCACATCTGTAGACAATTCCTCTTCCAATTGAACTACATACAGTACAGAACATGATCAAACAAGGATGGTTTATTACTGCACATTCCCCTGGTTTATATGAACTCAACAGTGATATTTAAAAGGTATTTGAACAAAGCAATCTCTGAGGTTTCACCTCATGGCATCTTATACATTATTAATATGTCCATGAGAAACACCATGTTTCAGAATGGCCTTTGAGCTTGTGCTTTCTGCTCTCAAAGCCAATGTGTTTGTGTATTGTTATTAAGAAGCAGAGAACCCACATCATGTGATGTTTGTGTTCTCTGTCTCTCTGAGTTACTAGTGGGTGAACAAGAGTGTCTGAATAAGTTGGGTCGAGTTTCTCTACTCAAGGTGCTCTTCATTTTGATCCTTTCTTCTAACTCAGCTTGAGTTTTAATCTTTGCTTTAGCCAGCAGATGATCTATAGAATACTCAGAGCTGATTCTTGGACTATATATGTATGGTTAAGAGGTCATTTCCTGTTTTCATATATATTTATATACATGTATACATGCATATGTGTACTTTGTCCAGATTTGTGATTTTATCAGGTTCAGGGCACTGAATGTCAAAACTTCCTTCCACCATCAGTTATGGGTAACAAGATCTTCAAATATTTATTTTTCAGGCACTAATGCTCATGAGCACACAGTTGGTACATCCAGGTCTTCCTGGTTTGGTTTCTCTGGTAGCATTCTGTCCAGTCAGTGACACTGTGTCTTTTAAGAAAAAAGATTTCTTTTTCTCTTGTGATGCTGCTTGTTGGTTGCTCTGAGATGAAAAATGCCCTTAAATCTCCAGGACAAAGATCAGGGTCTATCTTGCAATACAAAGTTTTTCCATCTTTTCTACTTAGTATTTGCTGTTTCGAGATCATATGGGTGGATGATGTCAGTTTCAATTCCAGGCCTCACTTCATTGTGCATTCTGCTCATTCCAAGAAGCCATTTTTGTATTCCACCCATGTCACGTTTGTGACTATGATATATACTGGGATGTAAGTGGAGTAGTGAGACAAATACACACTCCCATAAGTACTTCTGTGAAAATCCATCATGAAGGGCAGAGAAGAGCATCTTCTAGGTGGTTGTGAGTGACCTTGCTGCCTGTCTCCTCTCATCTCGAGCTGAACAAGTGCCTCTTACACAACACCCTCGATGAGTAGCCATCCAGACTCTATTCCCAGAGGTCGGAGGAGGAAGCCAGACCCTCCTGATGCTGCGTTTGGGAGATCTAAAACTTTTAATAAGTCTCCTTATATTGAGTAAAGATGTGTAGCCCAGAGACATGATGGACATAGCCAAATCAAAACTCTCATTGTTACAGGACAAGCACCATCTTGACATGGAGCTTCTTCTGATTTCCCCAAGTACTAGTACCCTCCCTCCCTAAATACCTTCTATCATACTTGTCTCTTTGTCCTTATTTGATGTATATACTCTCATATAAACTTACTGTCTTGACCATTAGATGGTAAACACCTCCCAAGAAAGGATAAGTTCTCTCTCTTTTTGTCATTTGCATCCCCAGCACATGGTACAGTGGCTGGCACATAGAAGGTTCTTAACAGATGCCTGCTGACTGATTAATATCAAATCTTACACATTGATATTGGAAAAGATAACAAGACTTCAAGCCAGACCTGAGTTGTCTCCTAGCACCTACTACTGAAAAACTTTAGAAAGGTCCCTTCTCAAGACTTCAATTCCTTCTTCTAGATAATGAGAGGTGTGGACTAGGTGATTTCTAAGATTCATAATCTAATCATATGATTTCTTCATATGCAAGCATTATATATTTATTAGAGACTATTCAGTACAACCTTCTCCCTTTACAAATGGGGAAACTGAGGCTCATAGAGGGTACTTGCCCAAGGTCATACCATTAAGCAGTGGCAGAAAGAAGGATACCTCCCAGGTCTTCTGACTCCTATTCCTAAGGGTTTTATATTATATCCTTCTGTGTCTGTATGTACCATAGTGAAATGTCTTCATTAACTCAGAATAATGAGGGAGCAGAGAAGGAAAGGTAGCAATGAGAAGAGCCAAGCCATTACCTCATTCCTAATTTCAGTGATTGCTCAGTGCTTCCTCTGAGACATATATTAGGCTGCTCCCTGAAGAATCTTAAGCACTTTTCCTCAATTCATTATCTCCCCTGTACCTCCATCACCATTAGGAAGGGAGGGAAGGCCAGGAGGACTTTTTTAGCTAGAGTCCTTTCATTGGACAAGGAGTACTATCAGCAAGACGGCGCTTAGTCTCAGAAGCCTCCATATTCAGTGAGAGTATGACTGGTTGCTATTCAATTTGTCAAAATATATACTACCTAGACTTGGCCATTAAGCTTCATGAATCCTATGTCATTTATGTAATATGACAATTATGGGTTTTGATAGTGACCAGTCAGCCTTTCTCAAAGGCATGGGCCCATTTCATCTTGATGGCTTTTTGATAGTCCCTTGAGTCTGAAAGAAATGAGAATCATGTACTGAGAATGCCTTCTTCTCCCAAATCCTTTAACCAGTGAACTGAATTTTGTGTGTGTATGTGAGTGTGTGGTTTTGGGTCTGAATGATATCAGGTAAAGATTGGTAAGAGCCTTGCTGTACAATCACAGAATTTAAGAGCTTGGAGGAATCTCAGAGTGCTGTCCCTCTGTGATAATTAACTATTTGTTTTGTATATAGCTTGTTTGTACATAACTGTATATTGTTTCTTGCCTTTGATTATGAGATTCTTGGGGACAGGAACTTTCTTTTGCCTTTCCTTGTATTCCCAGAACTTAGCTTGACACATAATAGGCACTTAATAGATATTTCTTGATGGACTGACATCTAGTCCAACTATTACTTGCTTATATATGTCGAGTTTACTAATCTCCACAAGGGTTCAGTTTTATTTGCTGGAACACTACAATTGCCCTTGGTGCCTGGCTGTTCTCATCTCAACCTGAACAAGCAATTTCTTACCCAACACCCTGGATGAGTGGCCATCTAGCCCCTACTCCCTGAACCCTGATGAGGAGGCAGCCAGCCTCTCCCGATGCTGCCTCCAGGAGATCCCAAGCTTTAGCAGTGGATGGCTTGTTCACCATCCCCTGGGGTTTTCCATTCTCTTTGGCTAAGATCTAATCACCAATAGCAGCATTTGTATAACATTTTAGAGTTTGCAAAGCACTCTACATGGGTTATCTTATGATCCTCTTATGAACCATGAAGTAGGTGCTATTATTATCCTATTTTTACAGATGAGGAAACTAAGGCTAAGAGAGACATTCAATAGTTGCACTGGCTCACATAGCTAATAAAAACTGGAGACAGGATTTGAATCCATTTATTGCTGACTTCCAGTCCTGGACTCCACTTTGTTACCAGATGGGCTCCATTCACTGGGTCACCAATGGGAATATATCCACTGGGTCACTGACTGGACTCTAACCACACACCATTAGTTTTTCCTAATATCATATCTGAATTTACCTCTTTGCTTTCCATCCTCTGCCTAGATTTGCTTCCTGGGGTAAATCAGAAGCAACTCATTTAAAGACTTCCAAATATTTGAAGACAGATATCATCCCCCACTCCACTAATATAGCATGAATTTCTAGCTTTCTAAGAACTCAGTTACCCTCTTTTGGAAGCTCTCCAGCTTCTCATCATCCTTCCTAAAATTTAAGCTCCTTCCTCCTCACCCCTCAAAAAGTATTGAACACATTTTCGAAACAGGGCAGAGAATTGAGGGATAATGACTTCCCTTATCCTGGATGTTCTGGCTCTTTTGGTGCACCCAAAAATCACACAAGAGTTTTATGGCTACCATATCATATTCTTCACGCACATAGAGTTGATCTGATTTCATCAATGGGTTCGTTCATTTGAACTGCATATGTACTTAGTGGATAAGCATGACCATTCCTTTTGAGTCTCAGAGAAATGGCTGCTGAACTGGTCAAAGTCTCTATACATTCACAATTCTCTTTACTCTGGATCTTGGAGTTGCAACCTATTTACTTGGCTCTTTCTTTCATTCAACATTTGTCTGTCCCATGGCATCCTTCATTTTGAAGCATGGGGGCTGTTTATACTCAATTTCAGCAATTTGCTTTGCGATCTTGGTTCTGTCTCCTCCTTGTCCCAATTTTCTGGAAAATCACAGAACTGTAGATTTTGCAGCAGCTGGCAAAAGATGATGAACATTGCTAGAATTTATAGAACGCTTTCAAGTTTATAAAGTGCTTTCCAAATATTATCTTATTTTGTCCTCACAACAATGCTGGAAGATGGTGCTATTATCACAATTTTAATACATGAGGAAACTGAGGCTGAAGTTAAGTGATTTGTCTAGGGTCACACAACTATTAAGTGTCTAAAACTAGCTTTGAACTCTAGTCTTCTCTAGAGTTAAAAATAGTCTCCTTGGGGCGGCTAGGTGGCCAGTGAATAGAGCGCTCGCCCTGGAGTCAGAAGGACCTGAGTTCGGAGCCGGCCTCCAACACTTAATCCACACAAACAAAAACCTAGCCGTGTAACCTTGGGCAAGTTACTTAACCCCAATTGCCCTAAAGGGGCGGCTAGGTGGCAGTGAGTAAGAGCGCCGGCCTCGGAGTTTGGATGACCCGAGATCAGATCCGGCCTCAGAAAATGAGCACCCACACATAAATAATGACTAGCCGTGTAACCTTGAGCAAGTTACTTAACCCCAATTGTTTTAAAAAAAAAATAGTCTCCTTATAATACACCTAACAATAGTTGTTTACCTTCTGATTCAAGATCTCCAAAGATGGGCAATCAATTTCTTGACATAAATATCACCTTCTATTTATGGACAGTTTTATTTTTTAGGAAGTTCCCTCCCCCCCCCCAAAATCAAGCCTCAAGTGATCACTTTGCAATTTTCACCTTCCCCCTGTTGCTGAACACTAAGGCCAAACAGAACAAATTAATTCAGGTACTTGGCATAGAGTGGCACGCCTAAAGTCTGAAAGAACTGAATTCAAATCCTGCCTGACTCTGGGCAAGTCACTTAACCAGTTTGCTTCAGTTTGGCATATAACAGCATCTCAGTCAAAGGGTTCTTATGAGAATCAAATGATGTGGTAATTATAAAGGGCTTAGCATTGTTCCTGGCATATAGTAAGCCCTATAGAAAGGCTAGCAGCAATGATGATGATGTCAAGAAGGATTTGTTAAGCACTTGCTCTATACCTGGTACTGTTATGGATATATCTAATTACTCCTACATAGGACAACATTTCTCATACTTAAAGTCAATCATGCTCCCTGAGGTGTTCTCTTCTATGAATAAAATCCCCCCAATCCTGGGAATGGATACTCCAATCTCAAGGACACAGCTCTCTTCACCTCCTTTGTTGCCTCTCCTAGACGCTGCTCACCTTGCCGATATCTTCCTTAAACATTGCTCTGCCTGTCCTCCAAAGCACCCATCCCCTCTTTAACAGCTTCTGCCCCGGATTTCCTTCCCTGCTTTAGCTCCTTTCCCTCCTCCTCTTCTTTCTATAATAATCAGTAGTAATGCTCAACCTGTAACCATATCTATCTGTCTATAAGTTTCTCAAGGAGGTCTGTATCCTCAATTCTGATAATGGTACTAGATATTTCCAAGAGCTCCACTACCCAAGTAATCTAGTGGAGGCCTTCAATTCTTGTTCAGGGGCATGAATCCTATCACTTTTGCAGAATACCATGTATGGATCTGTTTCTGTTTGCTTAAGGAGGGTGAGGAAATATGTCCTGTTAGGAAATTCATTCTCCACTGGCCTTTGTAAGGCTATAACCAGCCGTGTACTGCCATCACGTGGTCATCAGTGATCATTACATCTTATGTAGAGAGAATTCTTCGCCTTCTTTCTTCCTGAATTCTTTCCCCCTGGTAGAACCTTTGGCTAGAGAAGCAGAATAACCATCCCCTCCTATAAGGATCTTCTTAGTTACAGCTATACACTTCCATAAGCTGCTAACGCCCCTCTTCCACAACAGAATGTCAGCTCCTTGAGGGCAGAAACTCTTTTCTTCTGTGCCTTACACCAGTCATGGAACAGAGTAGGTACTTAATAGTTCTGATTGATTGATGATTCATTGGGTTCCAGTAAAGATAATTATTTTGGTTTCTGGATATAGTCAATGAAATCATAAGAATATGAGATTAGTAGTTAGGAGACAGCAATAAGGAGAAAGTACTCATCTGGAATTAAAGAGGCATCATTCAGATCTGGCCTCTACCACTTCACTGAACCACCTCAGGCAATTACCTAATGTCGCTGTGCCTCAGTTTCTTTATAAGGAACATGAGGGGTTTGGACTATCTGTCCTCAACCTCTCTAGACTTATAATCAGGTTTTGGATGCCTATTCTACAGTTTACTAGCTGTTGAACCTAATCCTTTCTGGATCTGAGTCTCCTTTGTTATATATTGGGCTTGGATTGGTTGACAAAGGTCCCTTCCAGCTTTGAATTCAATTAAACTCTCCTGCCACCAAAGGGAATGAGAATCATAGAACATTAGACCTTGAAGGAATCTCAGTGATCTCATCAGGCAATGTCTATAATTTACAAATGGCAACCTTGAGAGAAAAAGGATTTGTCCAAACTCATGCTTCTAGTTTTCGACAAAGCCAGAAATAGAATTTGGGTTTTCTGGCTCTCGACCCTGTGATCTTCCTATGGTGCTGTGATCCCAGGAAGCCAAAGAAAGCAACTGGGAAGATCAGCTACCTCCAGTAGCTCTGGGTTTCCAAGCCACAGACTGTAGTCTATCTTGGAGTCTCATATATCAGTCCATCAATGACTTTAGTAAAGCCACGTGGTCTCTTCTGACTCTGAATCTCCCCTCCTATGAGCTCTCAGTAAATGGAGTGAGTGCTACACACACCGGCTTCACTGGCCCCGTACTTACTGCAATATTTTTCTCAAATATTTCATTTGAACATGTGTCCAAAACCAGCCAACTCTTATAACTACTGATTTTGTCCCTCCTCCCATTACATTGTATTTATTTTGTACATGTCTTGTGTACATATGTGTACATCAATGCAATTATGAATGCATATACATGAACCTATATTTTTGTGTAAGTGTTATATATATTATATATATATTTATGTATATATTTGTGCATATGTATAAAGTATGTTATTCCTCTTTGCTCCTATTTTGAATATAATCACCTTGAGGGCATAGACTATGTTATTTTTGTCTTAGAATTCTGAGCATTTGGCATGTAGTCAGGTCTCTATATAAGAGAGGGGACCCAATCCCACCTTATAATTAATTGCAGAAGGCCTGGACAAGTGGATGAATCAATCATTCAAAATAAACTGCGTAAGACAAAGTCTTCAATTGATTTGAAAGCATACTAGGGGATTTGGAGCCATTGGTTGGAAGCATGTGACATCACCCAAGGTGATTGCTTGATGAAAACCTGTTATATTTCTTGGGTGACATATAAAATGGAAACCCAATTTACAATCACCCAGACAAGTCTTGAGACAGTGTTATGATGACACAACTCTGACCATGACTGTAAGAGGGAATCATAGGACAGGTGGAAATAATTTCTTTTTTTACATTTCACCTCAATACCCCATGAGTTGGGGAGACCTATCAAAGCCAGCAGAGTTTGCACAGTTGGCCAGAGGCAGTAGAAATGTCCCCAGAGTGGTAGCAGCCAGCGACAGAGGAAGGACTCCAAGATTGGTGTGAAAAGCATCCCCCAAAGACTGGTGACAGTTTTAAGGAGGGAGACCCCGATGGCAAAGAAGAATGTCAGCTAAAGGCTCTAGAAAGGCACTATTCCTCAGGGCAAAGAATAAAGCTTAATCTCACGGGAACTCCAGGAGGACTCTATGAAGACAGAAAGAGAATTTTGGTATACAGGAGGTATGAAGTAACTATAACAATACATGTTCTCTACATAGGAAGAACTATGTGGTGCAGTGAATGGATCAGGCAGGTTTGAAGTCAATAAGACCTGAGTTCAAATCTGGCCTTAGATACTTAGTTGGGTGAGCCTGTCTGCCTCAGTTTCTTCATCTGCAAAATGGGGATAACAATAGTATCTATTTCCCAGAGTTTTTCCGAGGATCAAATGAGATTATCATTATAAAGTGGTTAGCCCTTTGTAAGGGCTTTATAAAGGTTAGCTACGATGACGATGATGAAGATGGCAGCAATGATGATGATGTATACTTCACTGCCTTCAGACACTAAATTTAAACCTTCTCTTACTTTGTGTTTTATATGTAGCTCTGGAATAATGTAGCCCAGGGTCTTCTCACCAGCTCTTTTTCTTCTTTCTCACCTTAGGAAATATCTGCATTAAATGTAAAATGAGTCTATTGGTACATGCTCAATGAGAATTACTCTGTTAGGGGCTCATGGGTGACAGTAAACCCCAACAGCCTTGGTGACATCTGGAAGCCTGAGAGGAGGAGGAGTGACGGTGCTAGTGGTGCTTGGGGCAGGAACTCAGAGTGCGTGCTATGATCAAATATTTCAGCCATTCATTATGTTGTCAAAGCAGTTGATGTTCTCCCAATGTCTATGAAGAGATGTATAGTGGGTGTGAATGGGCTTATTGTACATACAAACTAGAAATTACGCAACAGAAGAAATGTAAAGAATGTCACTAAAGGAATATATAAGCAGAAAACAAAAGGTAGCCTCTATGTAATCAAACTGAAGGACACTTAATCGATGGATAGCCTTGTGCTGGCAAATAATAGGCATTTAACAAATAATTGCTGGTTGATTAATTACCAGTCCATTCATTTCATTAGTATCAAGGCAATATTAAGAGATGAAAAAGAAGGTATACAATATGTTGAGTGGAACTTTTTAAAAATATGGGAGGATAGGAACCAGAGTATTATAGCTTAGGCAGGAATGGATGGACTTTGGTGTCCATGTGGGATGGACACTAATGATTTCCCACTGTAGTCCTTTGTATAGGCATATGAGGAAGTGTTCCAAATCAGTTTTTTTTAAATTAGAGATTGAAAATTAAAACAACTCTGAAATACCACCTCACATCAATCCCACTGACTAATATGATCCTGAAAAAAGGAAAATGATTAATGCTAAGGAGGATGTGGGAAAATTGGGATGTTAATGCATTGTTGGTGGAGTTGTGAATTCATCCAACCAACGCTGCCCAAAGGACAACTAAACCATGCATAGCCTTTGATCCAGCAATACCGCTATTATCAGAAAGATCAAAAAAAGAGAAAAGGACCTCTATGTGTGAAAATATTTATAGCCACCCTATTTGTGGTGGCAACATATTGGAAATTCAGAGATAGCTTATCAATTGGGGTATGGCTGAACAAGCTGTGATATATGAATGTAATGGGATATTATTGTGCAATAAGAAATGATGAAATTCAGCTTCAGAAAAACCTGGAAAGACTTGTACAAACTGAGGCAAAGTGAAAGCAGCAGAACCAGGAAAATGTTGTACATAGTATGAGCAATAGCATGTGATGATCAAATATGAATGACCCAGCTTTACTCAGTAACACAATGATCTAAAGCAAATATAAAGGACTCAAAAAGGCTATTCATGCCCAGATAAATAACTGATGGAATCTGAATGCAGATTTAAGCAGGTTTGTTTTTTTTTCATTTACTTTATTCTTTCTAATGATTTTTTTCTTTTTAATCTGTTTCTTCTTCCACAACTGTGATGAATATTGAATTATGTTTTACATTATAGTACACGTATAAATTATATCAAACTTCCTACCATTTTCAGAAGAGGGAAAGGGATAGGAGGAGGGAGAAAAATTTGGAACACAAAATCTCATAAAAATGAATGCTAAAAATTTTATTATATGGAATTGGGGAAGAAAAAGAAAACACTATTAAAAGCAAAAAAATAAATAAAATGAAGGGTTTTTAGCATAATGCCTGACATATAGTAGGTACCATAAAAATGCTTATTCCCTTTCTTTCCCCCTAGTGTCAAGTTGTCCTTTCCTCCTCTGGCTTATATTTTACACCCCAAACAGACCTCTCATCTCCTCTTCTAGATTAGATTCATTCTGCCATTCAGTGCTGGACTTTGATCTTACTACCACCCCTAAAAACTTCCCCAAACTAACTTTGGGAGCTTTCTCATACCGTATTATCACATGTATATTTCTGTTCTACTTATTTGTAATAAAAATGATAGCCATTTGTTGCCTGTCTTGATTGCTAATTATAGGTTCTTGGAAGGTGTTCTCTTGCCTTTATAGTACCAAGATCCATAAAGGTTAATAGAAAGAATATTAACCACATACACTTGGTTAGACTACATTAGCCAGAGAAACCAAAAATGTAGTTTAGCTAATCACCTTTTATGTCAAGAGTGAAAGAGTAGAAATGAGGGGATATACTTGGCCCTGATGATGATTTACTGACAGACATCAGCAGAATCCCAGGCCCAGGACTTCATGATTTTTGCAACTGTCCCATTACAGTTCCAGCTAGGGGGCTGACTTCAAAATTCTACATTGTCCTAAATTGTATTTTTTAATTTATCTTTTTTTGAAAATTTCTATCCTCAGTCTCATTTCATAGAGAGGAAAGTGAGGGTTACTAAGAGGGAGGTATTTATGATTATAGAGCGTCAGAGCAGGAATCAGGAACCATTGAAGCCAAACCCAAGTATCATTTTACAGAGGAAAACACTGAGTCCAGTGGGGAAAGGCACTGAGAATCACTCAATTGTACACTATTGTAGTATACAGAAACACCTTCTTTTCCCAATCTGATTATAAGTTCCCTTGAAGGAAAGGCCCATGTCTTCTACTGATTCTGTGTCTTCTTTCATTGGGCAGCAGATAGAGTGGGGAGTTCTCATTTATTTCAAGAAAGATACTCAAGGTGCTGTAGGGGGGTTATGGTGATAGAAAACCCATCACATGAAATAGCCCCTGTTCTTAAGCAAGTTATTTGGAGGAAAAGGGATGGTCCTGACCCAAAGCTGCCATTTATTAACTGTGTGACTTTGTACAATCCGTTCGCCTCTCTGAGTCTGTTTTCTCATCAGTAAATTGAGGGACTTGGACTCTATCATCTCTGAGGCTCCTCCCAGCTCTGTGATCACATGATCCTACATTGACTGATGGCCCCAGTTTAGCCATTTCCTACCTGCATGTTCTTGTCAAAGTTACTCCTTTGCATTTGGCTTCAGTTTCTCCATCTGTAAAAGACAAGAGGTTGTTCTAGAAGGTCTCTTAGCTACCTTCTAGTTCACAGTGTCTTGATAAGTCCCTTCCTGTCTGTTTGTCATAGTTCCTTCATCTGAAAAATGGAATAATCATCCTAGATCATTTCTAAGGTCCTGTCTAGCTGGAAGTCTGTACCCCTTTGATTTTGAAATTGAATTTCTAGGTAATTTTCAACCAAGATTGGTAAAGGTCCCTTTTCCCTTCTCCTTTTACTCCCCTTCCCTTTCTCCTTCCACATCTTCTCTCTTCCCCCCCACCTTTTTTTTTGTTCTTGGGAGAAGCATCAGCTCCTCAGACAGCCTCAGTCACTGATGTCTTCCTCAGCATGCTTCCAAAGCAGGTCTGTGGTGGTCCATTGTGGGATTAAACTCATAGATTACATTTGAAGGTCCAGTGGAGATACTGAGATGGGAAAAGAAGACCCTTTGGTGTAAGATACATTATCGTGTGTCAGGATGATGGGATTCATTTTTAAGGAGACATTAAGCCATGTGTAAGGTCCTGTGTAACCCTCCTTTGCTGGGTTCTCCTTCAGACCCTGCCCTCTAACCATAGGTGTCTCTCCAAGCTCTGGTCTGGGCTTTCTTCTCTTTTCCTTATTGATAACCTCGCCAATTCTCATGGATTTAGTTACCATCCCTATGCTAGTGACTTAAATTTACCTTATCCTGTCCTTAACTCTCTATTGTTGTTCAAGTATTTCAGTCATATTGGACTCTTCCTGATCCTATTTAGGGTTTTCTTGGCAAAGATATTGTAATGGTTTGCCATTTCCTTCTGCAGCTCATTTTACAGGTGATGAAACTGAGGCAAACATGGTTAAGTGACTTGTCCAGGGTCACACAGCTTGGTAGTGTCTGAGGTTGTATTTGAACTCATGAAGATAAGTTTTCCTGACTCAAAGCCCAGCACTCTCTCCATTGTGCCACCTGACTGGATGTCTAGTGGACATCTTAAACTTATGTACAAAATGGACTCCTTATCATCTCCCCTCAGCCTTTCCCCTCCTGTCTTACCTATGCCCATAGAGGGTGAAACCATCCTCCCATTCCCTTAGGCTCAAAAGTTGTTGCCGAGACCCATCTAGTTCTCTATTGCAATGTCCCTCTGTACCCCACTCCCTCCTCCTCTGATGCTGCTCCCAACCTAGGACAGGCCCTCATTATCTCACCTGCAATATTAGAAAAGCAGCTGCTGGCTGTCTGGCCCCTGCCCCTCCCCACTCTAACCCATCCTCCCTTCAGCCACAAGATTATTTGCCTAAAGCACATCTACCCCTCTACTCAATAAAGTCCAGTGGCTCCCTATGACCTCCAAGATCAAATCCAAAATGCTTTATTTGCAATCCGTAGCCTTTCATGACCTGGCCCCTGCCCACCTTTTCTGAATACCTTACCCCCTGCCAGGTAGTCTTCAACCCAGTGATGCTGGCCTTCTGGCTGTTCCAGGAACAAGACCCTCTAGCTCTTGACTCTCACATTTTCTGGTACTATCTGCCATGCCTGGATTGTTCTTGGTACTCTGAGTACTCACCTCCCTGGTTTCCTTCAAGTCCCAATGAAATTTCTGCTTTCTACAGCAAGCCTTTCCCAAACTTTCTTAATTCCAGAGTCTTCCTTCTTCATTATCTCCTATTTATCTTGTATAGAGTGCTTTCCCTCTCCCTCTCCCTCCCCCTCTCTCCCTCTCCTCTCCCTTCTCCCTTACTCCCCCTTCTCCTTCCCTCATCTCTCCTCCCCTCCCTCTTCTTTCCCCCTCTCCTTCACTACCCCCTCTCCTTCACTCCCTCCTCCCTCCCTTCCTCTCCATACAAACAAATTGCAGATTGCCTTCCCCATTAGATTGTAAAAGTCTTGAGGAAAGAACCTGTCTTTTTGCTGCTTTTTGTATCCCTGTGCTTAGCACAGTGCCTGGCACACAGTTGGTCTTTAATAAATGTTAATTGATTGGTTCCAACTAAGCCCGTCTCCCCCTCCTCCCCTGAGCCCCATTCCAGTAGAATTCCATATGTATATCTGCATGTCCTGGACTGTGTATTTGGAATCCTTTGTGAGTCCTTTTCTACTCTGAGGACAGAGGAGCAGAGCTGGGGTCTGCTATTCCCAACCTTTTTTCCTAAGCCTCTTTATTTCCCCATCCCAGCGATCCTTTAGCTGGCCCCTAGATTGCTCTGTCAAGCCTGAGGTTACAGGATCCATTTATATTCCAGGAGATCAGTGACTTACTTGTCTATGTATAAAGGAGGATGCTCACTTCTGTCAGGAATTCTCTGAAGACCAAGGCAGATGGCCACGTATATTCCCTCAGATCTTAATCCCAATGTCAGGACCAAAGTGTCTTTTGTGCATGAAAGACACATGGGCTGGTTGCTTCCCTCCATTCTGGGATTTCCTAATGGTGCACATATCAAAGGTTCAAAACCTTTTCCCCCAATACTTCAATGATGGTATTTCAATAAAATGTCTTTCTTTTGTGCTCCTATGCATTCATCAATAGGACCAAAAGAGAGAATATTTATGCAGTTCCTAGCACTCCAGCCTGGCGTGTAGTAGGTGCTCAATAAATGCATGTTTCCTTACTCTTGCTATTTACAAATATTCCAGGCAGGGGTCTAGAGGCTTCTTCACATAAAAGTGTAATATCAGCATTTAGAACTCTCTTTTGGGTTATGGAAGAATGAAAGAAACGATTTCAAGGGTCTTAGCCATGTCTCATCTCCTATCCCAAGGACACAATGAAAAACCAAACCAAAGCAAACTCAATTTGGTTTTCCCCCTTGAGGCCAAGCTACACCTTAATCTCACTTGCAAGACTTCCTTCATAGCTTTCTTCCTGGAAATGAGTTGTACTTTGTCAACAGGTGGCAGGTGAGGGCTCACCCACCCCAGGCCCCATCCTCTCCCTTTTCTAGCAGCTTCGCTGTAAGAGAGGGGGCAGTTGGATGAGGCCAGCAGCCTTCTTCAGGGATGGGCCTATGATGGACTCTTAAAACATGTAGAAGGAAAGAGAGGAGCAAGGAAATGGTGAAACGTAGAAGGGAAAAAGGAAAGGAGGAGTGGAAAGAAAGATGGGAGAAGGGATGACAGAGGGTGGTGTGAACGAAGGGAAAGAAGGAAGGAAGGAATTGAAAGCCAGTACTTATTTCTCCTCTACTGTTCTATGGCACCTTGGGAAAGCTATTTCAACTATTCCCCCCACAAATGCCTTATCAAAATCAATGTCTGTTACCCTCAAAAGTAAATAAAGGCCTCCCCTAAAAAGCCTCGTCCAATCCTCTCAAAGTACAACTCTCTACCCTTGCCTTCATCTCCAGAGGAGATTCAATAGCCTCCTTTGGGGACAGTTAATGCTGGGGACCCTCAGTACATCCGGCTCTTCTTCTCCCAGCAAGGCCAGCGTTCCCTGGGCTGTCACACTGCACACACCTCTTTTGTCATCTTACCCCAAATCCTCCCACTACAAATCTTTTTTTCCCCTGTTGACAGTGGTAACAGGGAGCAGCTGTTCACTGTCACTCCTACAATATCCCTTCATATTCATCAGGACCACAATTGAGTGTCCACCCCCGCTCCTTCTAGCTTTCTCCACTCCACACAAAATCAAACCAGTTCCTGGAATATTGCCTTAAGGCACCGATTGCCCAGTCCTGTTCTGCTGGCTCTGTAGGACCTCCGGCTTCTCCAGGGCATGCTTTCCTTCATCAGTGTCTCCAAATAGAGTGCGCTAATGGACAAGTGACTGAGGAGGAGGAGGAAGAGGAGGAATGGAGGTTTTTTTCTCATGTCCTTATTCCCTGAGATGATGCTGTCACCAGTGATAGCACCATGATGCCTGCTGAATTTCTAATCTGCACTGGGAAAAGTGATGGCTGAAGGCTCAGAGGCCCTGGGTTTGAATCCAGCTTTGGTCACTTGTTCCTGGGTGACTCTGGGTAGGTCATTTATTATAATCTGGGCCTCAATTATGTTCATCTCTAAAATAAGAAGATTGGATTGTCTTCCCCCTCTGAATCTGTGATCTTCCTTCAAGAACAATGAGGACTGGAGATGATTATGTACAAGTTCCTCTAGAGAGTGAAATTGGGTCACCCAATGCATAGCTCATAGCACTGACATTGAGAGGGTGAAGTAGGGGTGGGCACAGCCACAGAGCCTGGAAGCATAGATAACTTCCATTAGAACTCCAGCATCATGTCATAGCCCTGCCCTGCCCGCATGCCCATCCTATCTTCTCTGGGTCAGAGCGTCTTAGTCGTTTCAACTATTCCCTCTAGGCTTTGTTTTATAGGAAAAGACACAGAGGTTGGTGCTCCAGGATGGTTTTCATTTTGTCTTTGTCTTCTCATTCCCCAGTACAGGGCTGTGGATGAAGTAGGGGTTTAATATATATTCATTCCTTTCCTTAGGACAGTCAGATGGCACAGCAGATACAGTGCCACTCCAGGAGTCAGGAAGATATGAGTTCACATCTTGCCTTAGTTACTTGCTAGTTGTGTGACCTTGAGCCAGTCACTTAACCCTATTTGCCTCAGTTTCCTCATTTGTAAAATGATCTGGAGAAGGAAATGGCAAATCACTCCAGTATCTTTGCCAAAAGACAAAGCAAAACAAAACAAAACAAAATATTTAGTCATGAGGAGTTAGACACAACTCAGAAATGACTGAACAACTATTTCTTTCTTATCCCCAGTTTCAAGGTTTGACAGAAGGTATTCTATGTGATGGGATTTGGGTCCTGTCATCCATTGGCACCTTGTTTATAATCATAAACTGGTGTGTGTGTGTGTGTGTGTGTGTGTGTGTGTGTGTGTGTGTGTGTGAGTGAATCTAAGGCCACTAAGTAGGGAGGGGATTCCCTTTAACTAATGGTCATACTTGTTCCCAGATATAAGGGAAGGCTGTGACAGTGGGGGAATCTGTGACTTGCCCAGAGCAGGAAGTGAATCGGTCTCTCTTTAGAGCTCCACTGTTTAGCACAATGTCTGATACAATGAAGGTGCTTAGTAATGTTTTCTGACTTGGCCTAATTTTATCCTCAAGACCTCCATCCAAGTTCTTTTCCTCATCTAAGATGTTATCACAAGAAACATCATTTCCACACACCGCTAGTGGGTCCAGGGCCACCTACTTTCTGGAATATGCATTCAGTGTTTCCAGCCTGCTAGGATAGAGATCTTAAGGATCATGTAGGCCAGTGTTTTCCTTTTATACATGGGGAGCATGTAGGCTTTTTCTCTCCTTTCATCAGCACTGAGGGGACAGAAATAATGATGAAGGTGATGTATAATACAGACATTATTTGAAGTTTTGGGACAAAACTCTTTCTGCAGCAAACAACAAGGTAAGCAGTAAATGACATTATTAGAGCCAAAGGCTGTAGAAGGTGTGCTAAGGACACCCATGGCATAAGAACCAGCTCTCACCCTTACTGCTGTAGCTGTATGAGGTCACGTCTCTGAATCTCAGTTTCCTTAGTGGTAAAATGGGGATAGAAATGGAACTATAAATTCATTGGGACAGGTAACTCCCAGTTACCCAGAACAGTTACCTCCCCAGGTGAGATAACCCCCTCTATTAAAGTAGGTCAATATGGTGGTGTTTTTTGTTTGTTTGTTTGTTTGTTTTTTTCAGTTGTATCCAGTTCTTCCTGACCCCATTTGAGATTTTCTTGGTAAAGATCCTGGAGTAATCTGCCATTTCCTTCTCTAGCTCATTTTTTACAGATGAGGAAGCTGAGACAAGCAGGGCTCAGTAACGTGCCCAGGGTCACAGTTCATTGTATAGATTACAGCTAGTAATTGTCTGAGACCAGATTTGAACTCGGGGAGATGAATCTTCCTGACCCCAGGTCCCGTTTCCTATTCGCTATGGCGCCACCTAGCTGCCCTAACATTCTCCCTTTTTAGGGAGTTACACAAAGCACCGAGACTTGCCCAGTCTCAAAGTCAGGATGTATCACAGGGGCACATAACACGGATCTTCCTGGGTTTGAGTGCAGCTCTTTATCCAGATCATCAACACCAGACTATTCCAGAGGGTCACTTCTCTGTAAAACAATCATAAATATGCTTCCTGCTTCTCAAGGTGAAGAACTTTGTCAACTAGTAAGTGCTTTATAAATATGATCTGTGCTATTTCAGCATTTCTCATCTTCTTTCTTTGCTGAAGTGAACTAGAATTCGTTGACTTTTTTAGCAGGGGATGTCTCATAAAGAATGTTAATTGTTCAAATGATGTGCATTGGACCATATTTCTTAGAATCACAGGGGACAGGTCCAGCCATTCTGCCTCAGACACTTACAAGTTGTGTGAACTTAGTCAAATTTCTCATTTGAAAAAGATTGCAATATGACCTCAGAGTGTTACATACACATGATATGATCATTATTTGCTATGACCTTATATGACCTTTGTTGAGTCAATTCCCTTCTCTGGGCCTTGGTTTCCTTTCCTGTTAAATGAGGGGTTTGGGTGTGTTGATCTCTTATGTCCAGAATCTTTGATTCTATGGCACTCATGCTAGCTCATATAACCCTACTTTGAGCCCTGAGGAAGAATTGCAGGGTTACTTTGTTATACTTCTTAGTTTCTTTCATCAGAATTTTTATTCTCAAGATAATTTGTCAAAACAAGGTAGAGGAAGGAATCCATGATACTGAACTGTACCTGGAAGAAAGTATGTCAGAGAGCCATGACCCCTCTTTCATGAGATACATATATACACACACACATACATAATGGACATGCACCATATTCATATGCATGTTGCAAAATTTCTATGTGTATATAAACCTATGTGTGTATATTTATATACATATATGTATATATGTACATATCTACTCATGTGTGTGCATCTATATCATCTATCTACCTAGCAATGAGCAATGTCCATAATCTTATGTGTATGCATGCATGTGGGTACACATGCATGTACGCACACACGTACGTGTTGTATGTATTACATATAGCAATACACCCAGAGGCCAAAACAGGCAGGAAAATGAACAAAGTCTCCAATCCACAGGAGTCCTGGAGCCTGCCTTCCAAATTGACATTGAACCATTAATGACACTTTTTTCATTTTAGTCACTGAAGCAGGTCTGAATATCCCCAACAGTTCTAATGCCTAGTCCACATAGCCCCATTCTATACAAAAGAATGACAAGATAGACTGTCAATTGCTTTAGTGTCATGGAGGAATGCTCCATCTGAACCTCCCCGCCCCTACTAGTCACCCTGCCAACAAGGGAAAGGAGGTTAGTGTGGCATGGGCTTTTCTGGAGAAGCATACTGGTTCTTTGTAATCACTTCAGCTTTGTAAAAATGTCTGTTCTCCAGTTATCACTTAAAATACATGCTAGAATTTGGCTAGAAATCTGAGTCAAGCCTCTAGCTTATAATATATAGTTTCTACTCTTTCCCTTACTTTTTTTTCCAAATGCTTTATTAACTTCTGGTTTACATCATTCATTTCCACCAGATTTTGAGTTACATTTTTTCCCCCGTCTTTCCCCTACCCAACACTCCAGAATTTCAGTCCCACAGGATATCCCTTCATCCAAACTGCTCTCTCCCATATCTTCTCCCATACCCCCTTTGACTTTTCCATTAGGGCAAGGTGAATCTCTGTCCCCCAATGCCTACACATCTTATCTCCCAATTACATACACAATAGTATTAATAATAGTATTTATATATATTTGAAATATTTAATTTTAAAACTTCGAATTCCAGATCCATTCCCTTTGTCCCTTGTCACCCACTCTTGCTGGAAAGATAAGCAATTCATTATATGTTGTACATGTATAGCTATGTAAAACATTACCATAGTAGATATATTGTAAAAGACTGGCTATATTTCCCTCCCACTGATCCCACCCCCCCCCCACCTGGTCCATTCCCTTCTTTGATCCTGTCACTTTTCAAAAGTGGGTGCCTCCAACCTCCCCTCCCCGCAACATGCCCTCCACTCCATCATCCCCCTCCCCCCTACTCTCCTGCAGGGTGAGATATCCCATTTAGTATGTATATCATTCTCTTCCTGAGCCAAATTCAATGAAAATATGGTTTTGCCTTTTTTCCTTCCTGTTTTTTCCCTACCCTGCAACTACTTCCCCTTGCCTCTTCTACATGAGATAGTTTACCCCACCCTGTTTCTCCCCATCTCCTCTTGCCATATTCCTTTCTCACCTCTTAACTTCACCCCTTAAGTATCATTCCTTCCCACCAAATTTGACTTGTGCCCTTTATCCGTGTATACCTGTAAACATATATACACACATTCACATATGTATTCATATGCCCATATACCCTTCTTCAATTATTTTCATACTGAGAAAGGTTACATCAGTCACAATTATTGTTTTTCCATGTAGGAATGTAAACAGGTCAACTTTAATAAGTTCCTTTTGATTTCTTCTCCCTGATTACCTTCTCAGGCATCTCTTGCTTCTTGTGTCTGGATATCAAATTTTCTATTCAACTCTGGTTTTTTCCTCAAGAATGCTTGAAAGTCCTTTATTCCACTGAATGACCATATTTCCCCCTGAATCAAGATATTCAGTTTTGCTGGGTAGGTGATTCTTGGTTTTAATCCCAGGTCCTTTGCCCTCTGGAATATCATATTCCATGCCCTTTGATCCTTCAGTGTAGAAGCTGCCAGGTCCTATGCTATTCTGATAGTTTTTCCACAATATTGAAATTGTTTCTTCCTGGATGCTTGTAGTATTTTCTCCTTGATCTGGGAATTCTGGAACCTGGCCATAATATTCCTAGTTTTCTTTTTGGGATCTTTTTTAGGAGGTGATCTGTGGATTCTTTCAATCTCTATTTCACCCTCTGGGTCTAAAACTTCAGGGAAATTTTCCTTGAGAATTTATTGAAGGATGATTTCAAAGTTCTTTCTTTAATCTTGGCTTTCAGGTAGTTCAATAATTTTTAAATCATCTCTCCTGGATCTCTTTTCCAGGTCAATATTTTTCCCATGAGATATTTCACATTGCCTTCTATTCTTTCAATTGCTTGGATCTGTTTTACAGCATCTTGATTTCTCATAAAGTCACTAACTTCCATTTGCTCGAGTCTAATTCTGAAGGAATAAATCTCCTCAATGAGCTTTTGAGATTCTTTTTCCATCTGGCAAATTCGGCTTTTTAAGGCATTCTTCTCCTCATTGCCTTTTTGAGACTCTTTTGCCATTTGAGTTAGTCAATTTTTAAGGTGTTATTTTCCTCAGTCAGGCTGTTGACTCTCATTTCATACTTTTCTTGCATCCTTCTCATCTCTTCCCAATTTTTCTTCCACTTCTCTTATTTGGTTTTTAAAATCCTTCATAAGGTCCTCTATGGCCTGTAACCCACTTGTATTTTCATTTGGGGCTTTTGGTGCAGGATTTCTGACCTCATAGTCCTCCTCTTGTTCCATGCTTCGATCCTCTTTGCCCCCAAAATAGGAGTCTAATGTTGCATTTTTCTGTTTATTTTGTTTCCTTTGCCTTGGCATGTTGCCACTTAATTACTTGACTTTTGGGTTTATTGCCACAGTAGGACTCTGCCACCAGATAGGGGAGCTTCCGTCCCAAATGTTGGGGTCTTCTCAACTGCTGCAGGTATTAGTTTGGTGCCCTCCTTGAAGCCTCCACACACTCTGGAAAGCTGAACACACACCCCAAGACCTCCACCCTAGACCACAATCCAGATCCAGGGAGGTTAAAGCAAGAGTGATTATGCCCCAGACTGTTTGCTGGACCACTTACAGTTCACAGGCCAGGAGCTGAAGCTGCAACTGAAGCTGCTAAATGGCGGCTGTGCCGCAGTTCTTCAGGGGCTTCTTGCCCCCAGGGAAAGAAGCTGATGCACTCACAAATACTGGTACCAAATTCCATAGGGCACTAATCTCTCACTTTGTCCTAGGCATCTATGTGTTGGTAATTCTGGAAAGGCCACAGCTGCTGGTGTTCTGGGGTCCCTCCAACAATCTGCTGGACCAGCAGCCCTGGGGCTAAAACCTCTGACTCATGAGGTCCTGGGCTTGACTCCCAGAACACTGCGCTGTTGGCTCCCAGAGCGCTGTGCTGGCCGCTCCCTGCCGGGCTGCCAGGCTGTCCTCAGCAGGAGCTTAGCTTCTCTATGTCATTCTGTGGGTGCTGGAGGTCCAGAGATTGTTCAGAGTCCCCTTTTACATAATTTTGCAGTGGTGTGGGCTGGAGCGCCATGGAAGTGCTGTTTCTACTTTGCCATCTTGGCCTCTTTCCCTTAATTAAAAAAATGATTAAACATTTGCCCTTTCTCCAGTTCTGCACAAAATTTCCCAGTCTTAAAAATCTTTCAAAGCCCGCTGGCTATGCCTCAACAGTCAGATCTGTGAGTTTATATTTTTTCAGAATGCTGGGATAGAGTTAATATTTGTCTTCTGCTTTGAACTCATTAAAGGCAGCTCAGCATACTATTACAACTTTATTTTCTTAGCTATACTTTGTATGTCTGAGTGAGTATGTATGAGTATTCACACACATTCATGGGGGTAGTGTAAGTGGCTGGTCTTTGATGAATTGATTCTTCCCTCTTACCTTTTTAATTTTTTTTTTTGTGGTCATTGCAAATGTGAAGCAGATAACGAGGATATAAAACAGCTGTAATGATTCAGCCCCACCAGACATCACTCTGTAATGTCTGAAAAGACATTTCTTTGATTGAATTTGAAAGGCAATACACTGGCTACATCAAAGTTGTCTATGCTTCTTCTAACCAGCATGAGTTCACGAGCTCAGCTTAAGTCCAGACTGGGAGCAGTTGTGTGGAGTGTGACACCTGGACCCAAGGTCAGCAAGGAAGGAAGGGGGGTTTGCTTTCTCCTTTCATCATCATAGTTGGCCTCTGACAGTGAAATTCTCTGCCAAGTAGATGGAGGGAACCCGGGTCTTAGGTGATTTGAGGAGGAAAGAAAAGACTTCAAAGTGCCCCTTGGTAAGTAGGATAGTGAATTAATTAGGAAAGCGTAAAACTATTGCTTGGCATCAGCGAGGGCCCATTTGAGATTTTGCAACATAAATTTGCTATGGACCCAGTCAGGATAGTTTTGTGATTTTCTCCATCTTCATTTAGCAGTTCATGTGTAGAAGAAAAGGTGGCAGATGTTGGGAGTGATGGCTTCAATAAGTCAAGTCAGATGCTTGGCAGGACAAGATCAGGGATATAATAAGTATGTAAGGGACTCAAGAGTAGAGGACAGTGCTCTCCATACACTGCATTCCATAACTTGTCTCTGTCCCTTTACATAGTTTTTTCCCTCATGCCTGTAGTAGTAGTAGTACTAGTAGTAGTAGTAGTAGTAGTAGTAGTAGTAGTAATGGTACTAGTAGTAGTGGTAGTGGTGGTAGTGATAGTAGTAACAAAAATAAAACAGTAGCAGTAGCTAGAATTTATATAGGGTCTTAAGTTTTACAAAGCACTTTATAAATACCTTATTTGGTCCTCTGAACAACCCTGGAAAAGCTGATTTCTTCATTTTATGGAGGAGGAAACTGAGGAGGACAGGGGTGAATGGAATTGCTCATGGGCTCACAGCCAGGGTCTGATGCTAAGAATGGGTCTTTCTCAGTACAGGTCCAACACTTTGTCCATGGTTCCACCATTACTGTTCCTCTTCATCATTGTTATCTCACAGAACTTATAGCTTCCTTCAAAGCACAGCTGAGACATCACCTACTACAGGAAGCTTTGACCAATCTCATTGTTTTTCCCCTATTTCTCTATATCTAACTGGCAGGCATTTGTATTTGTTTCTCTGTTTAGATGTAGTTTATCCCAATTGAAAGTAATTTACTCAGGGCCAGGACTGTCTAATGGTTTTGTCTTTCCTACTCAAATGTCTAGCACTGTGCCTGCTGCATGATTGCTGTTGTTCAGTTCATTCTGGCTTTCCATCACCCTATTTGGAATTTTATTCACAGAGATACTAGAGTGGTTTGCCATTTCCTTCTCCAGATCATTTTACAGAAAAGGAAACAGGCAACCAGCATTAAGTAACTTGCTCTGGGTCACACAGGTAGTAAGTGTCTGAGGCCAAATTTGAAATCATGAAGAGGAATCTTCCTGAGTCTAGGCCGGTTGTTCTAACCATTGTGCAACCTAGCTGGTCCCTTCTCCTCACCCACCCCCACCCCATGCATAGCACTGGTTGTTATATACATATATATGCATACATATATGTATATATTATACTATATATCATATGACATAATGTGTGTATACACACATATACATACATACATACATAGATACATACACATATATTATCTTCCTCTTTTCTGGATATTGTTCCTTTTCAATAAGATAAGTCCTAATCAGCTGTAGAGTAAACCTCCCTCCTCTCCTTCCCAATCTAAGCCATACCAAGTGACCAAATCTGCCCCTTGTTTTGGGCTATTTCATTGGTTTATTAGGCATGTTTTCTGCATTTGAATGTCAGTGTCTCCCATGATGGGTCTTAGTACTCACTTCTTTCTTGAATATTGTGTTCTCTGACCTTCTGGGTGTCTAAAGTGCCATCTTCCTGCCCCTTCTTACGTTCTCATTGCACTCTCTCTGTTTCTCACTTGCTGAATATACTCAGGCAGTTTTCTCCCCCCTCCTTCTATTTCCCTTAAAGCCTCGTTGTTTGTATTTATGGGACTCTAGGCAGACACAATTTTATCCATTCTTGTTAGGTGTGAGCTATCCCCAGCCAATATGGATTCTCATATTTGAAGAGGTGGCAGGAGCAGGAGAGTCAGAATGATTTGTAAGACAAAGATGAGGAAGTGAGTATGTTCTTGTTAAGATGGGGATGAGGTGGGCTGTGGGTAAGGGGAGCTTGTGATAAAGTATCTAACAAGAGATGGCATATTGCATCCATGGATGTATTTGGCTGGAATGTAGAGTGAATGAAGACAAGGAATGTGGGGGCGAGGGGGAAAGCTTGAAACTCTAATGGAATCAGACTGTGAAGGGTGTTAATTGCCAGGCTAGGGAGTTTGCATTTTAACCTAGATGTAATAGGGAGCTAATAGATGTGTGTGTGTGTGTGTGTGTGTGTGTGTGTGTGTGTGTGTGTGTGGAGGGGCAGTGACATGTACCTTTTTCTTTAAAGAAAAAAAATAGTATTTTGGCAGTTAACTGGAGAATTGACTGGAGGGAAAGGGGATGGAAGCAAAGAGCAGGAAGGAGGCTATTGCCATAGGTTGCAGGAGAACTGAGAAGTTGGGGAGGGGTGTAGCTGAGTTTAGTGAAAAGGAGAGATTCAATTCAGTTCAACAAACATTTCTGCAAAAAGTGTAAGGAATGTTTTTGGAGATAAAACTGACTGGAGTAAAACAATCATTAAACCTTTGATGCAGCATCTGCTATGTTTACTTAGGAGAGACTATCCCTCCCCTTTCCATAAGCATTGCAAGGATATGGTCACAACAATTTGCTCAACCCATTACATTGCCCTGAACATCTAGAGACAATGAGAAAGAAAGAAGTCCCCAGCAGGACTCCAATGGATCTCCAATACTTTTATTTCCCTCCTCTCATACAGCACTGTGTTCTGGCTTGTAGCTTTCTGCTATCCTTGCCTCAATCTCACTCTCCCACATATACAATCAATTAGAAGATTCTGTCACTAATAATTTGCAAATATCTCTCCCTTTGCCTCCTTTCTTTGTACTCACTCATCAGCCCTCTTATGAAATATTTCAAGAGTCTGATAGTTTTCTCCCTGCCCAACACCTCTCCCCTCTCGGATGCATCTTTCATAAAGCCTTCAAAGTGTATCAATCCCTTCCTCAAGAAACTGCAATGACTCCTTATTAGCACCAGGATCAAATATCCAATTCTTTTGTCATTTAAACCCACTGCTGCCCTTACCTTTCCATTCCCATCAAACTTCCTATGTTCTGTAGCTTGAATGACCTTGTTGTTCCTCTCTCAAAAGCATCATTTCCTGTCTCTGTGCCCTTGCCTCAGACTATCCCTGATGCCTGGATTGCCCTCCATCCTCTCTTGGGACTCTCATTAGCACTTGCTTACTCTAATATTCCACCTTGTAAATGAAGACTTTCCATGCTCCAACTCCAACTCAATTCTCCCAGAATTAGTGTGTATTTTTTATATATTCTTTATACGATTAATCAGCAGATGAGTATTGTCTCCCATGAGAAAACATAAGCTCCTTGAGGGCAGGGTTTTTTTATTGTTGCCTTTGCATCTTCAGTGCCCAGTGTGATGCTTGTTACATAGAAACACAGCATAGTAACATAATTACTTAGTTACTTAGTTTGCAAGACAAAGATGAGGAAGGGACAACAGAGATGAAGAACATCCCTGCTCCTCTCAGATCCTTTGTTCATTCTCCCAATAGAAACACAGTTCACTAGATAAGACCCTGAAGGTCTATCTGATGCAGAGCAGCATCCTTTGGTATCTGCCAGGCTAAGAATAGCAATCGTGATAGCTACAGTTATGTTATGTTTTACACATGTAGGGACATATGTAATGGGCTCCTTTAGAACATGCCAAGATTGTGTGAAATGGCAGGACCCTGAGGAGTTTGCCTGGACATGTCCAGATCTCCTAATACGGAGACACTCTCTGTTCCCTATCATGGAGGTGGGTGTTGGGCTACATCACCAGAACTCACTGCATCTTTAAAGCTGGCCAGGCTGAGATGGCTGATCTCTTTCTGCAGTT